>VWYH01003951.1:67090-128623 GCA_013399365.1 Pampusana beccarii | reverse complement strand
GACCATGAGGTCCAGAATTGCATCTCCCCTGCTAGGGCTGTCTATTACCTGGCTGAGGTGGTTGTCCTCAATGCACTCCAGGAGTCTCCTGGGTTGCCTACAACTCGCTGTGCTACTTTTCCAGCCTGCGTTGGGGTGGTTGAAGTCCCCCATCAGGACAAGAGCTTGTGACTACAATGCCTCCCATAGCTGGAGTAAGAAGGCTTCATCAATAGTCTCCCCTGGACTGAGTGGCCTGTAGTAGACACCAACCACAAGGTTTCCTTTGTTGCCTCAGTCTCTGATTCTTACCCATAAGCTTTCTACCTACTCATGGCTATTCTTCAGACACAGTTCTTCACACTCCATACCTCTGTTGATGCAGAGGGCAACCGCTCCACCCTTCCTGTCCTGCCTGTCCCTTCTGAACAGCCTGTAGGTGTCAATTGCCTCTCTGCAGTCATGGGATATGTTCCACCAAGTTTCCATAATGGCCACTAGGCCGTAACCTTCTAGCAGCATGGTGGCTTCCAGCTCATCCTATATGTTGCCCATGCCCATGGGTTGTAGCTTCGTCGCCTCCCACATAGAAGAGCAGTAATGGGTGTAATCCAAGGGCTGCACCAGGCTAGGAGGTTTCCTAGTGATGTGAGTAATCTGGGCCCCAGGAAGGCAGCAGACGTCCATTAAGGAGAGGGTCTGTCCAGCATATTGGACTCTCCATTCCCCTCGAAAGGGAATCATCTACAACTGTAACCTGTCATTTCTTCCTCGCGTAGGTGCTCGTAATACAGGGGTGATATCAGTATGTATATTGATTCCTCCATTGACTGCCTCATGTGAAACACAAGGCAGAGTATGTCTGATAGCAATTTGCAAGATGAGGACTATGGCTGTTTGTGTGTTTATACATGTATTTATTTCTGTAATACATGGTTGCTTTTTAGAGTATTTTTTGCTTGCAAAAAAGTGCTGAAGAGAGGAAAATGAATTAAAATCTCAGAAGCTCTGAAACAGAAAAATGTGAGAGGAGAGAGGGGTATTGTGAAGAAAGAGTTGCTGGAAGGGGAGTGGAGTCTATTACAATTATTTGCTATCAGGCAGAGTTTTTACTTTACCTTTGCATTTTTTTCTGAGGGGAAAGAAAACTTGAAGATGATACCTTATCTTACGTCACAGTTTCTTAGAAAAAGTCTTATTACCAGGAAGAATCACTGGTGTGATTGAGGGTATAATTTATTAATTTAGCTTGTTCTTGGTGTGTTTCATAACAGTCTCTGTGAACTACTTATTAGTATTAAAAAATTCTTCTCTTTGCCATTTATTGTTAAATATTTTCTTCTGTTGCAATTATTATTTCAGGGGTATAGGCCCTGACTAAAGGAATTTATTTTTGTTTTGTGTAATAATTGGAGGAATTTTGTTGTGTTGTTAAGATATTTATCTTCTCTTGGAAATTAATGCCTAGCATAAAACAGATTTTATTTAATAGTACAAATACTAGACTATTAGATGTGTATTAGATCCATGGGTAAAATGTAGATAATGCTTTAATTTACATTATAAAACTATAAAAAAGCTAAGATATTTACATTTTGGAAAATAATTCAGGGTTAAACGAGTATCTGAAGGCAGGGTTACTCATTGTGCTCTTTACCTGATGCATGAAAAACGGTGGTGTTGATAGATTTTTTTAAAGTGTTAAGATGATGTAAATCTTCTTGAAGAATATTGATATTTAATATGTAAAAGTATATATTAAGCAGGCCCAAAGGAACTATTTTCATTGCACTGTGGATATTTTAAGTATAATAATAGCTGGACCATTTTTTTGAATTTCATATAAAATAAGTAATAGTATGTAGAGACTATATTTAATACTTCACTTTAGAAAGTAGTTTTTAAAAATTGTGCTCATTTTGTTCACATTTTATATCTGATGGAGGAGGTCTGAATTATTTTCTGCATAAAGAATCAGAGTTTTTCCTTTCTCTTCAAAGGGGCGCAGTATAAACAGGCAGCATAACACAAACATAATTTACTTATCAATTTGTGATGCTTTCTGTGTTATTACTTCCGGTCTTCATTTCCTAGCTCTTCTGAGCAGTCTCGAAATGACAAGGAACAATAATTATGTTAAAAAACCCTCCTGTTACTAATATATTTCATAAGTCACAACATACCTTGCAGCGTCAATCAATCATAAAATAAAGAGAAATATATTATAACGGGGAAATAAGATGGTTCATTCTTTGTGATAATGTCAAGAAAGAGAGATCAGATATTTGGTGAGAGAATGCTCGGACAGCCAAAATTAGATGGATTGGTAGAGAGAGACCGGACCTGTCAGTTTATTTAGGTTGTAAGAGAAATAGGGTGAAATGGATCTATGGTGAAACTCAACATAAAGCTGGTGATTTAGGAATTCAGTGGATACAGGATGGTAAGAAATCTTACCTCCAGATTGCCTAAATTTTTTGCCATGGCAAGTTTACTGTTACCTCTTGTTTGCCATGGCTAGAAGCTGTTTTTATGGATTTGCCAGTGTAGAATGTGTACCAATACCTGTTTGTCTTCCTTTATGAAGCGGAAAAATGAGGAGATACAGCTAGTTACACAGCAGAGGTTGTGGAAGTCTTTAAAACGTGGTTTCATGTGAAGGTTTTCACATCTTGAATCCCAGTAGCAGAGGAAATAGTAATCAATTATGAGGTAGGATAAAAATGTGTATTATAAAAATGGGTGGTGTTCTGATAGCAGTATTAGGCAAAATTACAGACAAGAAAGGTGACAAAGGTAAAGCATACTTAGAATTATGCTAAAATTGTATGATTTAAGAGCAAACATGTAAAGTGAATGGGTTAAAAGCAACTCATCTAGGTCCTGACAGGGTCTTCTGTGGTAGCATTAATAGGACTTCCAGTGTGAAAAGCAGCTCCGACAAAGACTCGTTGAAATTTTTTAGAGTTCAGCGTAAGTGGATGAGTCTTGCTACCTTTGCACAGGTTATGCATTCCAGTTACAGAACTGACATGTTTCCTAGTTATGTTTTATGTTTAGGAAAAATAACAGATATAGAAATTTACGGTGAAGTCCAAACTTTTCATGTGAGAAGAGAATGTTCCCCATAAAGTGGGAGAACTTTACTGAGAAAGACATGAGAAGTAGAACAAAAGGAGAGATTCTGTTCTGCAAGATCTTTGGCTATGAGATAGAATGAATTTAATTTTTTGTATTCGCAAAAAAAAACCACCCAAGAAACCAAACCCATGTAGTTATGTTCTTTGTTTAGAATATTGATAGATGTTAGGACTGGTATAGTTTTCTTTTGGCTCCCTCCTTACTAACTGTGGATAATATGAATGTATGTATTGTAATAATATTGTATATTTCACTGCTTCTGATGTGTTTCTGTATAGACTTTTCCCTCATATTGATGCCTATATTGGGTTTGGGTGGTGAAGTGTCTGTGGAGGTTCTCCTTTGAAGAAGTTTCCTGCTTATTTAAATCTTACATTTCTTCAAAGCCCAAATGTCTAGCATTTCTGAAAATGTTATCTGTGGGATTTTTTCCAACCAGATGGGATACTTTCATGACAACTGCTGAACTTTGAAGGATTGTCAGAATTCTTTTTAATGTGGAACTTCAATTTTTTCATTTTTACCAGACTTAACAGTATGGATTATTGTAAGAGGATTCTTTTGCAAAATATAAGAAGTCTATAGACAAAGTAAGGGAAGAGGTTTTTTTGCAGTCCTTAGGGGCAAAGCATTAATTATTTGGGGGGGACAAAAAAGAGCTGTTTGTTACTTGTATATGGTTGGTGACTTACGAAGTTTTCTGTTGAAGTTATGCGTTCTTATGTATGGTCTGGGATTGTAGTCTGTGGTATAGGGAGAATATAGAAAATATAGACCTAAACTCTTATCAGTGATGCATTGGCACAACAAAGGAAAGACAGCAATAATCACAACTTGCGACAAGGGGCACTTCAGTTTGGTAGAAGGAAAGAATAATTCACAATGACACTGGTTGATTAGGGCGGGTGAGGAGTCTTCATCTTCAGAAATTTTCAATGCCTGAGTATATGTTGCCATGTGCAAACTGATCTAACTCTGAAGTTAGCCATATGTTGATCAGGAAGTTGGGCTATATGACATTCAGGTTTCTTCCAACCTAAAATTCTCTATCTTTCTGTGATACTGAATTTAAAGAAGGTGCTGTTCAAAGTTACTTTGATAATGAATGGCGTGACTTGAGAACCAATTCTGAATCAAGTTTTTACTTTTTCTGCAGAATTTCAAACCTGTAGGTAAAGTTGCTTGCAGTTAATTTGCAACCATTTCTGCTGCTGGTTCTTTCTAGTTTCTGTCTATTTACATATTTTTAGCCAATGTTTTTCTTACTCTGCATTCTGAGAAATAGAAAACCCTTGCAAATGCATGATTAGAGAAAACGAGGACTCTTTCTCCCCCCATTCACCAAACAGGTGCAGCAACAAAGAAGGCAACAGTAGAAGTCTTGCAAGGTAGCTGGTAAATATCTTTCCACTCTCACCTTGAAGGTCATGAAGAAATTATGTTTTTCTCTTTGACAAGAAGGTTTTGCACTGCTACAGTTGGTAGCAGTCATTTGGTATTGGAATAAAGTTATCAGTTTATTTTGTATAGGCTATAAGTGTACGATATAGGTAACCATTTACTTTCTAACTCTGCAGTCTATAAGTTAGAGAAGGAAGTTTTCAAAAGCTAATGACCAGTCTCCTGAACTGTCTTGTCTGCTGATCTGTGGATTTTGATGGTTTTAGTGATGGAAGGAACAGATTACTTTGTATTCCACCTTTGTAGCATCAGTAGAGCTACTGTAGTAATGATTCTGTAGTACAAAATGTAATTTCTTTGGCTCTTATGTCTAGAACCATGTTCTTCATGTGGCACAGATTCCTGTAATTGCTTCCTGAGATAGAAAGATCACTATAAAATTTAAAAAATCTGACTAAATTTTTATACCTCTATTGATTGTTACGGTAAAGTTGTTATAACTGTGTAGTTTTTTGTGTTCTTTGATACACCTTACTGTGCAAACTTGATCACTTTGTGATTTTACATTCATTCATAGCTTCAATTTTGTTTTCGTTTTATTAAAATTCTAAAGTTATTTAACTTATTAATAACTTTAAATGCTTTACAGGTCAAAAAAGCATCTGTTGAAGTTTAACTTCATGACCTGCTTTACCTTATCTGTGTTGTGGACAAATCAAATTATATGTAGTGTCTTTCTCTTCTTTTTATCCTGGACATTGGAGGAATGCAAGGCAACTCAGCTGTGAAAGTCAGGATATGACTGACAGTTCATAGAATTTTGTGCTGACCCATAGAATTTTGTACGGAAGTCTCTTTTACTAGCTAACGATATATTTTTAATCACAAATACAGATTTTGTTCTCTGTTCTTGGAAACTAGGGAATTGTCATCACATAGTCATGATCCTGGGATGCTCTTACAACTGATATTTTCCATCTTGGAACTGATGTTAAGGCATGCTTGGAAACAGAAAAACAATTTTGAGATCTTTCTATTAATTTATATATTAGTATCATTTATTTCTACTGCTTTTCCTGCTGTGAAAGGAAAGTTCACATTCTGTGGACACGGACTAAACTGAAAGCACATGACTCATTCTAGAGGGATACCCTTGGTTGTTATACAGTGCCAGCTATGCAATTCACAGAGTATGTTGCAGGTATTTATGATTTTTGGCGTTCTTTGAAGCTGATGAAGACAAATGGTCATTTTTCCCTCTTTTTAACAGTTTCCCTGAGTGAGGACTTAGATTTAGTTTCCATCTTAAATATGTTCTTAAACCAAGTTTTTAATGTTGGAACAATCTTGGTGATAGAAGCTTTTTCTAGAATTCGAATGGATGCTGATGAGTGAAGAACACTTAATAGTATAAGGCGGGTGAAAACTTGCAAATCTGAAGCAATGCTGCTTAAAACTGCATTAATTAGAATGTTGGCCAAGGTTTTCTGATTTATTTATTTATTTATTCGAACTCTACTTAATGATAAGTGGATATTAGTCATGGCCAATATACAATCATGTCTCTCTGTTTAATTAAAGGCAGAATAGAGAGAATCATAAGTACACATCAAATCTATGCAGTGGATTGAAGAGAAATGAAAGGCCTGCTTCCGATACAAATGAAAATTAGGATTACTGTTTTTATTTTTAGCTGCAATAGTAGATTATGTAAGATGCTTTTAAAAATTACATGTAAAATATTGTTTCAGAAAACACAGTTGTAATACTTAGTGTTATGCTGCACTTAATTTTTCTAAAGAAATATTCTTAGTATCTTAAAAACAAGACAGTATAGTTTTTTAACTTGAAATTACAGAGAGCTAGCGAAGCTTCAATACTAAATTATCGAAGTTTGGATTAAATTAATATATTTAATATGTATAAAATATAATTTTAGAAGTAGCAATGATTTTTGATACATTATTGTCAATCAACATTGATAATAGTTTGAAAACATTTAAATCACATACAATTGCATTTGTTTAATTTTAATAGCATTGGTTAGGTGATTTACATGTACTGTGAAGTTATTGCAGAAACTCTGGTTGGTTTGTGAGCTGTTTTCTGGCTACTTGGAGATTTTTTTTTTTATAAAGTCGAGGAGAACATTTCAGAGAGTGGAGCAAAAAAAAAATATAATTTCTTCCCTGATATTACAGATATTTTACTCTTGAAAATGTACAGTACTTGCTGCATTATTCTTGAAGGACTTTGTATCTCTGGGCTGAAAGTGCTTTGTTTCACTCCCATCTTTGTAAGAAGTCTTGGTGGCTTCTAATCTGAAAATTCTTCTCTCTCTCTCTCTCTCTCTTAATTTTAATTATTTTATTCCTGGCTGTGTAGAAATTACAGCTGATCAATTTAATGATGTGGTGCTGCTTTGTCCTTTATTGTTTTGCAGCTTCTGAGGAAGATGTTGTGAAGCAATGCTAGAATTGCTTAAATAATATATGCATAATTATAAAATTAAGAAGCAACTGCAGATAAGTAGGGTATCTGTTTTACGAAAATCTGGCTCAGCAAAGGGCCTTAAAGTAATGAGCTGCGATACCATGCTTTACTCATACCAGTAAATAATCATACTACTCATCCTAGAAGGCATTTCAGAATGCTGAATTAGGCTCTGAGGTTCTGCATACTGTAGATGGGTGAAGCTAGATGCTTCATGATGGAGTTGCAGCAAGCATGTTGAATGAGGAACTGTCAGATCTACCCAGTAGGCAAGTCTAAAAAGAAGGGGATGTTTGAAATTTTTATGCATGTTAGTGTCTCAAGTGGGCCTAGGAGCATTATTACAAATACGTAATCCCAAGTTATACACAATGATTTTACTAGTAACTGAACTAAAATGGGCTTTTCCAACTTGAAATTGGAAACCTTGACTTTTTAACATTTGTAGTATGCAGATATGGGAAAGAAACAAAGAGGACTGAATAAAGAAATCAATTTAAAACCTAATTATTTAAAATTCAGCTACTGTAGTAACATTTTGTTTCTTGCATTTTAACCCAGAATCACATTAATATAGTGATATTTCTGATCAAAAATGTTTTTGCAATTTTTTCCACGTTAATTTTCTTGTTGGATATCCAAGAGCTTTGAGTAGTTTGTTTTTCATGACCCACAATCATTACTGAAAGAATCAAATGGTTATACCATACACTGTAAGCAGGAAAGGGAAATAACATTAAAGTGATGAAAAATACCGTATTTTTTGTCTTTGTAAAATGATTCTAGCAATGGACAGTGATGCTTGAGCTTTTATGTGCCTTTTCAGAATTTTTAAAAAGTATGTCTTCCTGAACTAATAAAATGTAGTTAGCATCAACATTTCCCTTTTTATCTGTTCTTCGCTTTTTATCTGTTTGTTTGCTTGTTATCCAAGAAACATGCTCTTTGTGTCTTAGTGATTTAGCATTTAATGTCCATTACATTTACTTCTAAAGAGAGCTTGACTTGGCCTTAAAATATGGAAAGTATATGAAAAGTCAAACATTAGTGGCTGTTTGGTACTGTAGCTAAAAGGAGGCTGGACACAAGATGATGAAAAATACTTGTCTAAAAGCTTTTAAAACTGCTGAAGTTCTCATATGAGCTGATCATTGAGACTGAGAGTGAATACTTTTTTTTCTGACTTACTGATCTGAGTTTGGGAGGTTTTTTGTTTAATGTTCTGTGCAGTAGACCAAGGATCCAATTCATGTCACTGTAATTTGATTGGTGTCCAAGGCAGGTGCACATCTGTTTAAAAAGCTCAGTTTTCTGATGAATTGTGTTAGAAACCAGCCATAAAGGGCCTGGACAATGACTTTGGGGCTCCTCATGTCTGATACTACAAAGATGATCTCCTTTCCTTGGTCACTTTCTTAACTGTGAGAAAAGAGCAGTGTGGGAAGAAATAAAGGATTGAGGAGTAGATGTTTTCACAGACCTCAAATGAAGACAACGATGAAAAGCACCATATTATATTGAATGAGTTATTGCTTGGTCATTTTAGATTAGCTAAATGAATAGCTATAGCCCAGTTAAATCATGTTCTGTCTTGTCTTTCTGAGAGACTTATTGGGAGCTTGGTCGTTTTTTGATTGATACAATTTGGAGTGGGTTGTCGGTAGGCATGGGTTTTACTACAGGTCAACTTAGAGCACTGACGTCTGCAATGGTGCATCTTGGTTCTGTGCAGCGGTTTCAGTTGTAGTAAAATTGTGTGGGTGCAAATGAGAGCTTGAAGTGACGGGACGTTTATTTCTTGTGCAAAATGAGGGCCCTAGGGTCCTTCACTTGTTTTTCTTGAGTGAATTTTCAAGGGACATGAATGAAATATGTTTTCACAGTGTAGTAAAAGAAGAAAGCTGTATGTTGACTTAGGTTGAAATGTGGATTTGGACTATGTTGTACAGCTGAATATGCATTTTCTCCTTTTCTGAGCCATATTTTTTTCATAGAGAATAATCAATCCAATGTTATTGCGACATTGAACTGAAATGAAAGCCTATTATATCACATATTGAAGCAGTTAAAGTCAATAACAAAGCCTCATTAATACATACGGTATATCTATGAAGTACAGTAAATATGTAAATAACTGTTCAAAAAAGCAGAATGAAATTACAGCTTTTCAATAATCTTTGATGTATTAGCTGTAATAAACATTAAAAATAACATGAGGTTAATTCCAGTTCTTTTATATTGTTAACTGGCTTGTTGCAGATAGCATATGAAATCTTAAAAAAAATAGTTTATTGCATTGGCTAGGAGAAGAATAGAGAGTTTTTTTGATGCTTATGTTTTTCTGTTGAACTCTTGTGAAGCACAGTAAAAATAAAGGACATGAAACCTGTGTAAGTGAGACTACTTATTTTATGTGTTTTTATTTCATTCGGAAAATTAAAGTGTCTATCTTTTTTAACTGGAGTGGTGTAATCGTGATCAAATATTGTCAGTATGCATGCTTTTTAATGGTGAATATTGCATTTTTGAATTACATGTTTTAGTATTTAAACCAGAAATAAGCTAAAATGTTTTCTCAAAAAACACTGTCCGTATTATTTCCTCAGAAATTGGTATATTTTTCCTGTATAATTTTTCAGTCTTTAATCTTTTTGGCTTCTGTATTTTTAGATATTCATCACATGTGAATCATGGCTTGTGCTATTACAATGTCTTTAAGCATTTCATCCTTTTCTTCATGTGAATTTTAGGTATGCCATTCCTCCGGAGCATGGGAAGCGGCTTGAAAGACTAGCTCAAGGTAATGTTTTCAGTATTTCCATATGTAAGATGTTTGAAGGACAAACCTCCAGCAAATTGGAAAACATTGTCCTTGGCTTACCTACTGTGTTTTATTACTTAATGCTGTGTGACTTTTATCTGTCTGTGGTATGATTGCAAACAAGGAACACTTTTTAGTACTCTGAAGAATTCTTAAAAAACTTTTTTTTTTTTTTCTTCTTTTTAGGACTTTATGTTGTAATGGTGTTTTTAGCTTGGTGAGGCTTATGAAAATGAGGATTAGTATTTTACTGGTTTTGTTCATTAGATTTTCATTGCCAGTGTCTCTGTTTCCTCTGTGCCTTTGTTTTTTTTTTGTCATAGCTTCTTTTTGTCAGTAACTTTTGAATCTTAACTACTTAGCCAAATTCGATACAAAGCAATATTGAAGAGAACTGAGTCTCCAGAAGTTTCATTAGAGTTAAAGGATGGGTAGAGACCTGGTTACTACCTCTGGGATGGGGTAAGCAGACAAAATGTTCCAACACTAAATCTTATTTCATAGCAGCCTGCTGACCAGCCAGAGCATGTCCTGACATTTGCCCTCCTCCAGAGGTGCACGGAACACCTGTTGGGAATTATAGAATCACTTTGGTTGGAAGGGACCCTTGGGATCATTGAGTCCAACCGTCACCGAACTCTGGCACTAAACCATAACCTGACTAGCACTAAACCATGCCCCTAAGAACCTCATCTAAACACCTTTCAGACACCTCCAGGGATGGTGACTGCACCACTTCCCTGAGCAGCCTGTTCCAATGACTGACAACCCTTTCTGGGAAGCATTGTTTTGGCAAATGATATTGTTGTAAGGTTGACACCTAAAGGATAAAAATCACTAGGCTATAGGAAAATTCTCACACAGTAGTTTGTTTTATGTTCAATAGCACTCTACCTCTCTTTTTTTTTCTCGATTAAGAGTGCAGATTCAGAATGTGGGAATAATTAGGCATGTTTCTTGGCCTGTCAGCCTGTGTTTTATAGCTTGCTATTAACTGTATTATATAAAGAATGCCATTGGAAGTTGATAATTAGATATTGTGTATCAGAATAAAATTCTGGAAATTTTTGTACGTTTTCTTTTCCTATGAATTTTATGTGCACGACTGTTTTTCTGAGCTATTTTTAAACTATTGTTGAGAACAGTCAGATGGCGTGTATCACTGAACTGTGAAAGTAATCTCTAACTTTTCAATCTGAATAAGTGTCAAATAAAGGAAAGAAGATATGGCAAAGACCTGTGATGATTGGCATGGAAAAGATGACTAGAGAGGGATTGTTCACTGAGTCTTCCACTACAGCTAGAGACTCTGAAAGAAGAGTCTTAGCAGGTTCAAAACAAATGGATGGAGATGATTCCTTTCACAGCATGAACTCTTCACCATCTGTGGTGGATTCAGAAATTTTTCGTGGATTCATGGGGAGACTGGATGACACTGGGAAATAAATCTGTTAGGGGAGCATAGAAACTGCATCTGGCTTTGGAAGTCTTGCAACAGCAACTTGACAATAATAGGTTACTCAAGGGAAGCAGAGATTTCATGCTGTATTTAAACACTTCTCTGTACATCCACTTTTGACATTTGCTGGGAACAAAGTCTTTGGGTAGGCAGACTTTTCATGTGATGTGGTATGGCTGCTCTGGCTTTTATGCTAGATTTCAGATTGATTATAACTGTGCTGCATTTTAAAACTATTCAGGTTTAAATATACTGTAATAACTGTTTAGCCAAACTTTTTTTGGTAGGTTTTTTTTTTTGAGAATGAAGCAAGAGAACGGCAGCTTTAGCAATGCTAATTTCTAAAAATTAAGTGGGATTTTGTCATTTAATTGTTTGCTGCAGGCTAAAAAAAGCCTTGAGATTTTTCTTTGACATACCCTAATTTCCCCAGATATTGGAGTAACCTGTACCAACTCAGGAAGTAGGGAACCCTTGGAGATACATGCTTTGCTACATGGGAGCTTTTGAAGTCACTTAATGTAAACTTAAATAATTTGAGAAAGTATTATGTTAAAAAACTAGCTTGGAGGTGCTCAGGCCTCTTATTGCTGGTAGTGGTGGCCTAATACAGTAAGAGGAATGGGACATAAAGCATGGGGAGAAGTGGAAATCTCCAAACTCACTGTTTGTCAGAAGCCAATAGGTTATCCTGGTGAAACACTGTCCTAATGCCTGAATGCCAGAGTCGTGATTGGACAATAGGCTACATGGGTCTTACAACTTCAGTCTTACCCAGCATAACAGTTCTTAGATCCAGAACTGCTGGAAGAAGATAGAATAGGAAGGGCTCTGGCTTGAGCTACACTGGCACACGTGTACGTACTTTTCTACAGCTGAACCCAGTTCCTTGATCCTTACAGATAACTGTATTTTTAAAGGTTGCCCAGGCACATCATTAAGTGTTGGTATGTGAACATCTGTGTGGAAGTTGTCTACTACTGCTATTAATTGTATGCTAGTACAAGTTACAAAGATCTGTGTGGCGAATGAAAAACTACCTTCCTTGATGAAACATATATGATCAAAACTTAATTATTTGTATTTCAGAACTGTGTTTTGAACAGCAAATACCAAATAAAACATAGAATCAGATACTGAACAGTGGAGATAAAATTTCACGTAGTTGTTTATTCCATTATATTCTGTGAATGAAACTGGATATCTGTGGGGAAACTGCCTACTCATACAGAGATTTTTATTTGAATGGTAATGTAAGATAAGTGAGTTAGTTTCACAGACAACCATTTCTGACATTTCATAAATTTTCTCTGTTGGACTTTAATGTCTTCTGCAATGTTTTTCTGTGAGTATGTTGTTTTCATATCTTTGGTCCAGCTGGTAGCTTAGGATGGAAGTCAGAAGATGGTGCTGTAGTTCTTAATGGTAAAGATGATGGACTTCATGCTCAATTTACTTACTTTATTTACACATTGACTTTTTTTTTTTTTTAATTTTTTGGGAAACTACCTTTTGTGATTATTTATGTGCTGTGGAGGTTAAGACGTCTGTCATCTTATACTTTGCAACTGCTGCCTTCTAAAATACAGTCTGAGTTACACAGTAAGGTATCTTAAGATGAAAATGTAAGCCACATGGCTGCAGTTCACTTTTATAGACATTAATAAAACATAGTGTAAATGAGATCTTCATACTTAATTAAATGTGTATTAAAATATTTTTAATGATATTTTTGCATGAGTGCAACATCTGAAGAGAAAAAAGGTATTTTATTCAAGAAGGTTAGCTCTGTTGACCAGATGCCTACCAAATTAATAAAATGCTCCTGGGTAATTAAAATAATAAAATAATGCATTAAATGTGACAGGTCATCTAAGTCAAGGCAATAGTTGATACATAAAATTAAAGGAAGGCTAGAATATTTTCTGTTATCTTATCTGCACATCACAATTACCACACATGCTTTGTGCATGAATGCTTTCATTTTTGCTTCCCAGTGAAATCTTGATTGACTGTGGCACCTACAAATATTTTGTCTGCACGACATTAGACTTGCATCTGATAAAGACAACCAGTTTGATTTTGCCCTTCAGCTGCTTTCTCATTTATGTAGGGTTTTTTCAATTTTATGTAGACATAAATGTAATAAAAACCTCAAGTGAGCTGTTAACTGCATTTTTTTATACCTCTTATGTTAATCTGTAATACCAGGGTATTCTTAAGCATTTTTTGTTTCATAAAATGAGTTGGAAAATGAAGGGAATAGAAGCAGAGTGGCAAATCAGAAATGACAGTTTGAAGGATTTTCAGGATCTTTTAATAGATCATTTAATTGCAGAAACTGTTTTAGAGAGGAGATGATATCTATCTGTGATGTTCAATTATTTTAAAGAAGAAACTAAAGTAAAGTTTAATACATAGGGTTGTTACAAAAATCTTTGTGTGGTATATGGTATTAATTAATTCATTTTATGCAGAAGTCATCACTTGTTATGTATGAAAACAAGTATAAATAGTTGTTAAAATGGAACTTGGTGTAGATCTTGTATAACTTCTAAGGGTCTTGAATCTGGAAACTTGAGCAGCTGAAGAAATTGAACTTTGTCTCAATTGATAGTTATATGCATAAAATTAGGAAAGCCTCGTCTAAGAGATAATAAACTGAAGGCTGTAATGTATTCATTTGGGCATAACAACACCTATATTTCACAGCACTTGCTTCTTCTGTGGCTTTGGTACTCTGTGCTTTGTGTAGCCTACAAATTGCCATGCTCCCTTGGGAGGACTGTTGGCGTACAATCTTATCCTCCTAATTTTTTGTATGTGCAATACAGAAAGTTCAATCACATTAGTTCAGATCACTGCAAATCAGTTTAAATAAATTATATGAAATTTGTGTTTATACTTACCAAAGTAAAATTTAAAAATAAAATGACTAGAAAACTCAGTCCTCCTTTCATCTTTGCCTGTGTTCCAAGAGTACTGATCAGTGAATTATTATTATTTTGTCTGCTCCAAGTCTTTTAAGTGAAGATCTAGATAAGTATAAAAAAATACCATATCTTTGAGCTTAATGACATTAACTTGGACTATTTTAAAGTTAAATTATGAGAAAGATATTTGCAGTTTAGGGTGTTTTCTTTCTCACGTAAGTTTTAAATTTTTATATTTTCATATTTTGTATTTTCAACTATTTTCTATCTAGAAATACAGCACCTTTACTAAAAAATTTCAGGTGAAGACTTGAGTATGGAAGTGTAGAAAAAGATAGGAAGTCTAGCCTCATTCGTTGACTGGTCAGAATTTAATTTGAAATTTCCCTAAGAATATTATTTTTATATGTTTGTGCTTAAATAAGGACTTTATTATTGGCCAAATTGTGATATTCTTGATCATACAAGGTAATAGATAGCCAACTGCGCTGCTCAAGTGAATGGAGTTACTTGCAGAGGTACTCTTTCAGGAATATTGTAGTGATTGTTCATGTACAAGTTCATGTACAATTGTAGCTGACAGTTTAATTGGAAACAGTATGGACACAGTACCATAGATGAGCATTCCAAATATCTTGAAAATGCTAATCAACTAATCAACATTTTGCTTGAGTGATAGCTATTATGTGATGTGGTCCTCTGATACGAACCATGTGTGATGTATGTGTGCTTTGAAAATTTTCAGTGCAGTGATGTCCTCTGTGTGGAATCTTGTCTTTCTCAGACACAGCAGGAATCTGCTTAGTGCCCGCTGCTCCCAGCTTCCCCCAAAGATGAGGAGGCTTTGACTTGTGTCTAGAATATGGATCATAAAACCAGAAATTCTATGGAAGTATCATTTTCTGTGGAGGTGAAATAGCATTGCCAGGGGCTGTATCTTCACCAGCCCTGTTGTAAAATGGTAACTCAAGAAGTGCTTTTATTTTGTTAGTACAAATAGCATTGGTTACCTTGTGTAAGATTATTTTATTTGGGGATGTTATCTGTCATTATTATTATTATTATTATTATTAGGGGATGTTGTCTGTCAGAATAGGTATGTATAGTCTTCTGAGAGCATATTTTTGATTGATAACACAGTCTGAAGCCTATGTTTTTGCGTATTCTTTGCCGTTATTGCTTGTATTAACTATATAAGGTTTTTAAAAAGCCTGTGGGGGACTTTTAAGATTGGTGGCTAGATGTACTCCGCCTGTAGTTTATGTGCTCACACCCAAACATTTGGCCACCAAATGCTGAATCACGTATTTACTTTGTAGACTGTTCTAATTCTGCTCTAGATGTTAGAGAATGTCAGTATAAAATCATGGGTTGGAGAATTTTCAATGGAACGGCCTTTTTCTCATGATGTAAACCAGTGAGCAACCTCATTCTGATTCACCCTGATCTTTGATTGTTGCTCATCAGCTCCTGTGTTTTGAATTGTTTTGAACTGTTGTTTTGTGTTCTATAATAATTTCCAAGAAGATAAGCAGGGTACAGATGGCTAAATATAAGTATTGAGAAGAAGTATAGAATAAGTCTGCCACATCTCAGTGTGAGAGCAGAACTCTAAATTGTTCCCCCATGACAGTGTGCTTTTAGGTATTTTTTTACATCTGCTAAACAGTTCTCCCACAATGATTTTCTTTCCTGAAAGAAAAGCTTGTGTGACCTTACCTTTAACCTGGGCAGAGCAAAAGACCTTCTGATAAACAGTTTTGCAGTGCGGAAATACCACCTTCCTTTCTTCCGTTGTTCATTGAAAGGGAGCTCTTTTGAGAAAATTAGGTGAATGAGACTGGAAAATTTGAGTGTGTGTAAGTGTAGACTTTGACAGAGTAAAAAAATATTTTACAGTAGTACTGAATGTGTGGGCTGTGCTTTGATTTCACTGTGCAGGCTCTGTAACCACAGCAAATGTTCTGTAAATTTTTGTTAATTGAGCAGGTTGTGTTCTTCTGTGTTGTTTGCAGCTTTTCTCAGAACTCATCAATGACCTTGCCTTCTGGTTGGGGTTGTTGCAAGTGTTTCTGATCTCTTGGAGCTGTAGTGGTGCAACTTAAGTTTTGGATATCTGCACATAATTTGCTTTTTACCATCAGGTATTGAGCTAATTGAGCATATTGCAGTGGCAGAATTTGGTACTTTTTTTTTTTTTTCCTCAGGGAAGACACCTCAATCAAACTTTCCCTGCTTTTAGAAATGAAGATTTTTGTTACTTTTCATAGCATTTATTTCCTCAGTCTTAAGTGTCACTTTCAATCACTTTTTTCACAGTGTGTTCCAGTATATTTCTATTGTTATGCTGTTTAGGACTAAGATTTCTTGAAATGTATAAGCTATAGATTCCAAATGACAATTGTTATTGTCATGTTATAGGCATTAATTGTGCCGAAACAGTTGAAATTTTGGGCTGGTTTAACTCTTTTCATCAGTGAAGCCAAATGTGTAGGATAAAACTGTACCTACCAAGTACTGCTTTTTGGAACTTATAACATTATTTGCAGTTGCAAAAGAGAGTAAGTAATTATGTGGCTGTTGGTGGGGAGAAAAAAGAAAGAATGATAAATTTGAAGAAAATTTGATCTCAGGGCATCTGAGTGAAGTTCCTAGAACACTGATCAGCATGACTGTACTTTACAATTTTGCTGTTTAAATGCTGCTTAAGCTTATATCCAAGACATTAGGAAAAAATTGTTCTCCCAGGGCTGGGGGGTGTGCTAGAAAAAATAGTACTAATAATATAACAATTATAATGTAATCAGCTTAAAATTGTTCTGGAATTGTAGGGTGGTTAATGGACAAAAATATAAGACACATCAGCGAGAAGAAATTAAGTCTGACATTACAGAGAATGCTGTGTATTCTGGAAAATCGTTGAGATTTCATCTTTTTTTCCTCAAGTCATTACAAATATTTAGATGGTTAATTGATTGAAAGTCTGTGTGCTTGTTTTTTAATATTTGAGCAGTGAGCATGTTGTTCAAAGAGTGAAACTGCTTCTGTGACTGACAAACGAACATTTACATGAGAAGAACAACTTGTGCAAATGCAGTAAAAAGGTCACAGAAGGCCCTTTTGCAAGTTAAATATCCTGTGCTAATTATGTGTCCACTAAACATTTTTTTTATATCATTTGTCTGGTCATTTTTTTTTTTCCTGTATTTTTTCTTGGGTGACCTCTTTTTACTTCTTTCATATAATTACCAGATTTTCCAGCAAAACAGTAACTATTCAGTTTGGAGAATAATTGAGTGATGTTCTTGGTTAATATATTTGTTGTGGATAAACATGTAGACCTTGGATTATCCTAGGTAATCTATCAGTCTGGATCTCTCTCAAAGATCTTTTGTGTTCTTCAGACATAAAATGTCATTTTATACAGAAATGAATCAAAAGTATTCTTTCTGAATCATTATAATTGCCATCATTAAGGAGACATCATGAAGAGCTGGCAATGTATTGTCTCCAGTATCAAGTTCCTATGCAAGATAATTGGTAAAATATACTTTTTTAATACTGTTTTCTTCACTTTGAGTTCTGTCTATATTTCTCAGGTAGTTCTTCTGCATAACAGAATATGATTATGTATGTTTTTCTTGTTACCAGAAAAAAAGTCCTAATTTTAAAATGGCTATGTATTTGGATTTTCTTATCATATGACTTTTACCTAGGTTTATTATACAAATAATTTTGGAGAATCCTTTTTACTTAATGTAATTATTGTGTTTTGTGTTTTTTTTTTTTTTTTTTAAAAAAAAAACCAACCAACCAAAAAAAACCGAGTAGAGTCAGGCCTATTCATACTGCAGTAAAGACTTAGGATGCATCATTTCCTCCTGCATGTTTTGCAAGAGGGCTGTGAGGAAGCCTTATACCTAGCAGTGAGAACTTGCTCTTAAGAGTCTAAGACAAGGAGCCAGCAACTCCTTGTTTCAACTTGTTGTTTGCTTGATTTTTATCCTCTGGAACTGTTAGAGGTAGTGAACTCCTTTGTGCCTCAGTTCTGTTTTTTGAAAATAAAGATAATTTTTTTTTTTCAAACAATTACTTTTTTAACAGCCTNTTTTTTAACGTCTTTTTTTTTTTTTTTTTCTTTTTAGCAGTAGCCTGCCGATCTTTGTGAAATCTCTGAAATCACTTGAGAATAAATGACACACAGTACAGTCAACTGTTGATGTTAAGTCTTGGTAACACTGAAAAATATACTCTATGGCAGAAAGCAAAATGAATAAACTTGAAGAAAGTGATTACTTTCAAATGTTATGCCCTTGATACAGTAAAGTTACTATCTAGTTATTAAACTTTACGTATTATCCACTACTGCTAAATGTATTGATTGCAGTTACTCATAGTACATCCCATGGTGATTCTTGCTAATGGTCTGATGCAAACACTAAAAAGACTGTAAAGATAAATAATAATCACCTGTTTTATAATAATAAAGACTTTCTAATCTTTGCTGATTAGTGAGTTAATTGTTCCCCTTTGTCAGCCTAGTTCTACTGATGCTAGTGCTGTAACTTTGTGCGGCTTCTGTGACATTGCATACCTCCGATGTTCCTCTTGGCTCCAACAAAGACATGTGTTCATCTCAGAGCAAGCAATACACCTGCCCTTAAGTGGAAGAGAGATTGAAAGCAAGTATTCAGAGAAAGTACTAGGGGGTTAGATGGCTTTCACTCCATTTTCCTCCAATTTTTCAATCTGGTGTTTTCAGGAGTTTCTTGCTTTCATTAACTACTAGGCCTTTCTTTTAATTTGTTTTACTGTTTGTAAGAATTGTTTTTTCAGTTTCTGAGAGTGTTACGTGCTCTCTAGAATGGAATCTGAACGGAGGTCAGGAAGGACTAAACTAGTGATGTTCTGAAAACTTTGCCCCTCCTTCTCTTTCTCATCTTCTTTCATTTTCCTTGCAATATAGTGGTTTCTTACTGTAATATAGTTAGGTTGAAGGGAAAAGAACCTGATATTTAGACAAGGAAATGTTGTGCAGCTTATTTGAACTGTAGCTGAGCTGCTGTTCACATCCTGATTAGAAGGTCAAACACCAGAATTTAATAACACTGGAAACTGGTCCTTAATTTTTCACTTTCCCCATCAATCATTTATCTCTATGTTCTTGTCAACTGGATTATATAATTATTTAGTGAACTCTGAAGGGTTTATGGATGCCTACATTTACAGGTGCAAATTTATTTTAAATTATTTTATTTCTTAAGAAACAAACAAAAAACCCAACCCCTGTAGTCCTTCCTCCTACAAATCAGTTGAAAAACTTTGGAGGTGCATTTGATTGTTATACAAATCTCTCAGAACCTTGCAAGAATGCTGTAAAAAATCCTAAAACAAATTTAAACAGTATTATATGTTGTAAAATATTACAAAAATTCCTACTTTTTTCAACTAAAATATATCAATTTTTCTTATCTTGCCTTATTAGGGTTCTTCCCAAGCAGTTCTCAAGGATGTGATGCTTTTCTTCGCCACAAGATGACTCTGATTTCTCCATCAATATTGAAGAAGTATGGAATTCCTTTTGACAAGGTACAGTAGTGTTTGTTTTTGAGCTGTGCATTCATAGATTGAATTAGTGTGATTACTGTAGGGATTGTAAAGTTGAGACAAAATTATTACTTGTTCTTTTTTTGAGGCACTGACTCCATGAAAAGATGAAAACAAATGCTTTTAGAATTAGGACTTTTACATGGTTTAGCTTGGAATTTTCAAGCGGAAGACAATTGTAGCCATCATAATCTTTAGCCTAAAAGTTTCTGTGATTTTTAAGACATGAGCAATATTTTTTATTTCTATTTTATTTCCCTGCAAGCTTGTATGTGATTTCTCTTTTGACTGAAACACCTAACTATCTATATTAGTTTAAGTTGTAAACTAAATATTTTAAAATGAATGTTTCATTTCTGTATGTCTGTGTATTGTTTTTTGTGATGCAATTAAATGTAACTTTATCGGTATTATGATCTACAAAGTTTTAGGTTGAATAAAATCAAAAGAACTGTTATTTAATTTAAAATATGTTTATTTTTAAAGCTGCAACATATTAGCAAAAGAGTAAATAATGTGCTGCTAGGTAGAGGGAGACTGGACACTTGATAAGAACATTATATAAATAGAAAGTGGGAAGGAAAATTTGCTTTCTTTTTTATGGGTGAATTTAACGCATAGCTGCTTTCCAAAACATCTGACTTATTCAGTTTTTTACTCTTTCCTACAAGATTTTTTACCTATCTGTTTTCCATTTGAACTTCCTATAGGTGCCAGCTAATAAAAACATTGCTACTGCACTGCTTTTTCTTTAAGTATATTTATACTATATCCTGAACACTTGGCAATTTCTAAGCTCAAGAGCTTTGTACGCCTACTCAGAAGAGTAGAGCTTGATTCAGAATGTCCCCTGCCTGTACATCTGTTTTTGTTATAGTCAGTTTTTAAAAGCCTTTTGATTGTTACGGGGTTATGGTTCTTGGTTTCCCACCACACAGACTGTTTCAAGGTGTTCAGAAGAACCAGCCAATAAATACTTCTTCTCGCTCTATTCCTGCTAGAATATAGTCCTGTAGACTGCCCTTGCCACACTCCTTGTTTACTGTTGTGGTTTCTGTTTTAGTGTATGGCAGGTGTTCAGCCATCTCCAGGAAGGCAGGGCTGTATCATGCATAACATTCACTTGGGAAGACAAACACCATCAGTCTGAATGTTGTCCCTTTCTCCTTCTTCCCCCAGTTTTATATGCTGACCATGACACCATACGGTATGGAATATCCCTTTGGTCAGTCACAGTCAGCTGTTCCCTATCCAGCTGTGTCCCCTCTCAACTTGTTGTGCACCCCCAGCCCGCTCACTGTCAGGGTGGTGTGGGAAGCAGAAAAGGCCTTGATTCTATGTCAGCCCAGCTCAGCAATAACTGAAACATCCCGGTGTTGTCAGCACTGCAGCACAAATCCAAAATATAGCCCCATAAAGCTGCTATGAAGAAATTTAATTCTATCACAGCTAAAACTGGTACCAAATATATTGAAAAATGTAGTATTAAAACATACACAATCTTTTAAGTGAATCAATAAAAAAATCTTATAATCTTAGAATTTATAGGATGATATTATGATATATTGTACTTTGTTGCTGAAGTAGTTCCACCTGAAATTAATTCATTATTGAAGATGTAAATATAATTGGAGAGAGAATATGTCTTTAAAGAGATTTTACAACAGAAATTTAGCAACAGTTCAAGAGGTTCTTGATCTCTCATGAAAATAGTATTTTACAGCAAAATGAGAATCACACAAGCATTTACACACCAATAATGAATGTCTAAACTTCAGTAATTAGGGTCTGCAACAACAGTAATGATCAATAGCGCTGCTACTAATAAGCAGCACAAACTGGTACTGTAAATTATATGAAATACTTCTAGTAAAAGTGCGTGGGCACAAAGAAGTTTACTTGTTAAAGAAGAACCTTGTGAGAAATACAGCATTACTGTTAAGGCAAAGAAACCAAAAGTGAGGCAGACATTCAGGTGGGATGAAGCTACTGATTTGTTGTATGCCTTTGGAATATCGCTTCACTTTTCATGCTTAAATCAACTTCTGTCTAAAATTGAAGAAGTGTAGGCGTTTAGAATGATACTGCCTGTCTCAGAAAGCAAACTTTTTTCAATAAGTTACTCATTTAAGAAGTAGTTTGTTTTCTGAGTGATATATTATAATATGGAAATGTAGTTGCTGAGTTCAGTTCTTGTAATATATAGGTAAATACTGGTTCCCTTCATAGCCTTGTGCTTTATCATGAAGTGTCAGATGAAACCTTCCAAACTTGAAGGTTTTATAACTAGATTTATAGTTGTGGATTTACAGAACATTACTCTGAATACTATAATTTTCAGTGGTTGATGGTTAAAGTAGCATATTACAGAATGCCGGCATATTTGTTTTCAATACCACACATTTGAGATAGTAAGGGAGTTGATGTTCTTATTTCAGTGTCTTCATTATTCCTGTATTCTAATTAAAAAAAAAAAAAAGGTGCTAGAAATAGTTAAATATTTAAGTTTGGTTTTGTCACCTAGTCTTGGGAGGAAACAGACTGTACCCAAGAGTAATTGTAATTAATGGGATTCAGTGAGAAAGTGAATAGAGAGAACCAGGCTGTGATCATTCATGGCTCAAAGTGATAGAAGTGGAAATATGCTGAATGCTGATAAGTCAGCCTACGCCTACCAGGTGGCAGCTGAACTGCTGCTTGTTGCAATAGAACACCTGCTAAACTGTCAGCAGTGGGAGGGTGTATTGAGATAAATTTTGGAATTGTTAGCATTGAGAATAATCTTTCTTAAACATTCCCACAGCGATTGTTGGAGTGCTACTGTAGCAGTTATAGTATATGCACCTGCATGAGCATTTGCATGCATAAACTGAGTATGAACCCGCAAAAATTAACCTTGCCAAATGCAAGATCCAATTTTATTCTTTAGCTCTGTTAGCTAAGTATATTTTTCTTTTTTCCTCTCTTTCCTTCATTCTGTAATAAAATCAGAAATATATATCTTCAAGTGCTGTACCTGTGTGTTTGTTCTTGCATCAAGCAAAAAAACCCAGACATACAAAGAATTCGTAAAACTGCGAGATGAGAATTTTGAGGGAGGAGAAGGAGGGGATTCTAAAAGCGGAAACTGAATGTAAGAAAACTTTGCCAGCAAAAAAAAGAGATTTAAGACATGACATGTTAATAAGAAAACTATTTGGAGTTGTGAGTTTTAATTTTGGTGATTTTTTTTTTTTTTAATGTAAATCTCCCTTTTTGCAATTTCAAATCATAAGTGTATTTCCCTAAAAGGATTCGTATTTGTCATTCCAGTTTTTCTTTCTGTATTGCTTGTGCAAAGTGTTGTCACACAATGAAAACAGCCTATTTAATCTCTAAGAAGTCTCTTATTTTCCTGTAATCATCAAATGCATCTTATTGAACAGTCATCAGTCATTGCTCATATTATTTGCTTCATTTAAATGGATCTGCTTGCGTTTTAGTGGGTCTGCCGTCTCATGTGTGTTTCATGTCAAAAGTTATATCAAACAGAGTATGTGAAATCTCTTAATTCTTTACTTCTGAATCTTCTAGTTTATTTTTTAAAATCTTACCAGATAGTTCAGAAGACTGTGTGCCATTTCTAGTCTCTGACTAGATTGTCCTTGATACAGTCTTTGGTGGTCTGATTTTAAGAGGTTAAAGCTGTCTCTGAGTGCAGAGAATATTAGTAAATAAAAAGAGCTGGTGTCTCTCCTTTCTTTGTGTCCAGAGGAGGTGAGCAGTCCATCCAGGTATGGGAAGATGAGATTTCTCTCTTGAAAGATAATATCCTGGCTAATGATTTGTTTACCTTACCTCACTTTTTTTGTAGTTTACTCCAGAAGTCTTTTATATCTGATATCTCTTTTTGATAACTACTAGGAATTTGGCTTCTGTTCTGCTATACAAAATATAATTACTATGGCAGTGACTTTTTAAATTTTTTGTTGTTTTGTTTCATTTTTTCCCCTGCCTTCTATAATTCCTTGTTGAGTCACTGACATCAGCACACTTTTGGTTGCTTTTCACTGTACTTAAAAAGACCAGAGCAGCCCTTTGGAACTACACTCACTCATTTTCAAAAACAATGTAAGGGCTTAGCTGTGGTCAAGCTTTTCCTGTTTGAGAATCTTCTTCAAGGCTCCTTGTCCTCTAGGTATTTTGAATTCCGGTTATCAATGGTACCAGAGTCCTGCTCTCTTAAATTGTGCTTAAAGAGAAAGAGGAGAAGGACAGGGGCAGATTAAAATTTGTTTTAATGTAATGCCTGAAGTGGTGTTTTAATGGCTTTACATTGAGATATTCAGCACATCATTTCCAAAGCAAGAATGCCCTTGGTGTTAGTAGCTGTAAGGCTGAAGAGTTGGTGCAGGCCAATTGTTGGTAATTCTTCTTCCTCCTTTCCTATCCTAAATGATTTAGAGATGATGCCTGAGGAGATCCACATGTACCCAGTGTGTTCCTTTGGGATGAACAACATTGTTTTCTTTAGCTGTTAAGGCTCATTAACTTAGAGTTTCTTCTGCTTAATGCTTGATCATCAATAGTAAGTAACTTAAAAGGCAAATCAGACTTCAGTCACGGGTCTTCAAACCATGGTTTTTGAAATGGGGAGTATGGGAGAGAAGAGTGAGAATAAGCTCTCTCTCCAGTCTTTCCAAGAAAAGTTCTGGTGCTGTTCTAGAGGAACATCTTCAGGGTGATGGACAGAATAATTTCTTCAGCAATTAATTTGTACTAGCATTTAGGAATTATGACTCTGGGTATTTTGGTCCAGCCCGTCTCTCCTTTGTCTCAGGGAGACTGATATGTTTTTTGCACTGTCTTTTCTAGCTCCCTGTACTTCCAGCTTTTATTACCAGTGAACTCCTGCTCCAAGATTAGCTTTTTTGAAAGTACTTTCTGAATTGGTAAAGTAGTACATGTAGCTGTGTATTTTATAGTAAGCAATATTGTCTCAAGTGTACTATTGCTGCTTGCATTAAATAGCAACTGTATGCAAAGAGAGGAAAAGTCTTTCTTTCTAGATAGTTGCAAAGGCAAATATAATTTTCATTGCTTCAGGAGCAGAATTGCTTTTGTCATTACGAAAAATGATTCACTTTGAGTTTTTTGTTTTGTTTTTATGCTATAGGTTACACAAGAGGCAGGAGAATTTATGATCACTTTCCCATATGGATACCATGCAGGATTTAACCATGGTTTTAACTGTGCAGAGTCAACAAACTTTGCCACCATCCGATGGATTGATTATGGAAAAGCAGCAAAGCTGGTAAGTCTTATTGCAGAAAATTGATGCATAAGGAAGTCTTTCTTGTTGCTATTTCTTTGTGAGAATCTATGACAAAGGGAGAATTATTAGATCAGGTACTACCTTATACTGCCACTGAAGTTTTATTTATAGTTATTCTTTTCCTAGTGGGTATTCCAGCAATGTGGATTCCTCTCAGTAGTGAGTTTTTTTACAGCTGAATGTATATATTTTTCCTCAGAACCAGTTCTATTTATGGATATTTTTAAGCTGAGGCTACATATACTGATACATATACACATATATGTGAAGACAACTGATTTCTACTTTCAGACCTCTTCTAAGTTCTACTGTTTGTGAAAGCACTTTATTTAAACTAGGAATTTTGATACCTGAAAAGAAACATAAATAATTAAACTTTAAACAAAGTTAAAAGAAACAAGTTCAACTTCTCATCTTTAATGTCATCAGATACGTTGTAGTACAAGATAATAAAGGAAGTGTGAGCTCAGAGAAGACAATTTCAGGTTTTAAAATGAGGTGTGTTTTACTGAGATATTTTAAGTTTTGTTACGTGGCATGCATTTTTTGCTTATTTTCATGTGCGACATGTGAGTACACAAAATCAAGAAAGTGCAATTTGTTACTGGTGTTCAATAGTCTGTGATTTTTCTGAGTTATGGCTTATTTAAGATTTGCTTAGTATGCTTCTGAAAATGTTTAAGTTAAAGGCATTTTCTGCATTGACTTGTCTGTTATGGAAAAACCTTTTTCAGTAGTAATTTGCTAAGTGTATTATCTAATAAAATTACATGGAATAAAGAGCAAAATCAGATGTGTATGTTTAACAATAACATAATGATTGTGAACTCTCATTAAACACTCGAGATTGGAATACCATCATGAGAAAGTTCTCAAATAGTGGAAATTTGTTATTCTAGGCACTATTGATTATTATTGTTAGTGAGATTGAATATGCTTCAAAGGGAAAAAGTTTGTAAATATTTTTTTTCCATGTGCTCTGTATGCATACACTAGCAGTAGTGAAAGTATTGAAAGCATTGGTATGCATCTAATGCATTCAGACTGGTCTTTACGTGTAATGGGAAAGTTGCGTTTTTAATAGCAAACAGATAAGGTGTTGACTGTAAAGTTAGTTAAAAAAAATACATGCATTTGATAGTTTGGAATTTCTGTAGGTAGTACAATGAAACGAAGTTGAGAGTAATATGGACATGGGCACATACGAATTAACTGTGGCACTTAAAACTGACCTGGATTTTAAGAGGTATGAATATGCTGCAGCTCTAAAATTCATTCAGCTGAACTTCAAGAATGGCAAACTTTTGTCTTTGCATGCAGCAAAGCTGAGATAGTGATACCTGCAGCTACATCCTTTTCAGTGTACAAGCTTCCTGTTTCTTATGTTTTAAAAAAATAGCCTACCATTTGGTGTGCAGCTGCCCCAGTACAAACTGTTTAATGTTTTAGGCCTCCAATGTGCCTCTCAGTTATTGTGTTATACTGTAAACTTAATGTCAGGTTTAAATTCAACAGAGTTAGAAGATAATTTTTTAAAGCTGATGGAATTGTATTCCTCTACATCATTCCAAAAGTG
The DNA here is from genome assembly GCA_013399365.1 of Pampusana beccarii. NCBI lineage: Eukaryota > Metazoa > Chordata > Aves > Columbiformes > Columbidae > Pampusana > Pampusana beccarii. The sequence goes on along the minus strand of VWYH01003951.1, from coordinate 101,899 downwards.
ATTCTGAAATTATGAATGTTTAGCTAGGAAGTCGTGGCATATACATTCTAAGCACAAGTTTATTTAGTCAAAATTCTCTAGTGTATGGATAAAATTATCATCTTAGGACACTGAATTACGTGCTATGTTGTTACTGCGCAAAGGAGCAGTGTTGTGCACGTATAGTTTAAGAAATTAGAGGAGTTCTGTGCTGTCTGCAGTTGAATTTAAATGTCTGAAAAGTTTCAAGGTTGCTGCTGAAGCGATGACGTCTAGTTTCCATCTATAGAGAAATCTTGGATACCGTTGTTAAATGTGAACTCCAGTTTCAATGGCAAATGGTCAGAGTGCTTCGTATTAGTTGCTTACAGGAATGAGAACTAAAATTTATTTTTCTTTTAGAATGAAAAAGAACTGGTGCTAGGAAGTGCTAATAGTAGGATTATAAAGTATTTTTTAATCGAAATGTGTAAGAAGAGAACTAATAGAAAGGTGGTGAAATAATTCTTCATAATACTTACATTTATTCATGCCATACAAATAGGGTAAACAAGTCTAACAGAGAATGTATTCTAACTGGTTATCTGTTCTTAAGGTTAATTATATGACACTTTGAAAACACAAGTTTTGGAGTTACTGCAAATTGGGTACTCTGTTTCTTGATTATGGTTTTTCTCTAGAAAAACATGAGAATAGCTATGATTAGTTTTATCACAACCTCACAAAACTTCCTGAAAGTATTAATTAAAAAGGCAAGAAGTCTATGTGGCCAAAAAATAATATTTTAGTAAGTTTTATTTGCAGCTCTGGTTATTTCATTTAAAAGAAAAAATACCACCACATAACTTTGCCTTCCCATTTGTCATCCTTCAGAGTACTGGTGTTGTGTTTAACTTATCTTTTCTTTCTGTATGTGGTATGTACAAGAATTTTAATTGAAAAAAGTATTTTGGATTCCCTAGTTCCCCTGTATTGTACTGTAGAAATTGCTTGCATCAGCAAAATGTCACAATATCTAGGTCAGTTCATTGCTGTATTTTCCTTAGAGAAGAGTATACACTGGGTGATTATTTGTCTTCCTACAGGAACGCTTTTTTTTAAGAGAATAGTTTCTAATTGCTTACAGCTGGGTTTCTATCTTAGTAGAAGAAAATATCCTGAAGTGCAGTCAATATTCATTCTTCATTGATTTTGGGGAAAAAAAAAATATCAGGCAAAGATTTCTGTTAAAGTTGTAGTAAATGTTTAGGCTGTGTGGTGATACTGCATTCGTGCATGAAATGAAATGATATTAAAGATTTTGTGAAATTGATTGCAAATGTTAAATCAGAGATTGTTTAGACCATCAGTATTGGAAACTGTGGTAAAGCAGAGACTATGGATGCAAATTGAAAAAAAATTTTCTGTTTTTAAAAATGCTAAACTTGCAATCTTGGTTTCACTGTGTGTACCCTACCTACCTATAGTGGTTGAACCCCAGGAATAGGGATGTACTCTCCCACTTTTCTAGAGCTTGTGTGAGTCTCCACTCAGGGGGCACCATGTGAAAAGTGATATCAGGTGGCATCTCCTGGGTGCTCTTTGCTGCAGCTTGGCTGCTGCTTTGAGCTGTGTTCTCGCTTTCGGACAGAATTAAGTTGGACAGAATTAAAGAGAAGTAGAAAGTAGAATAAAAAAAAAGGCAGAAATGGAGCAATATTCAGCTATACTGAAGGTTCCCCAACTTCAGGGGTGAAACAGTGTCGTTTTTCTGTCTTTTTCCGTGGGCAAGAATACACAGGAAGAGAAATAGGAGATACTGGTGGAAAAAAAAATAAATGGTACAAAATAGGGGCAAGTAGAATATTTCTTCAGGCTTCTGTGAATTTTGTCATTTTCCTGATGGAGCTGTATTTATTTGAGTAGGCTGGAAAGGTGTAGCTTCATGAAGTGCATTTTGTTACTGTTGGTAAAGCAGATGGGCCAGTGGCAATTAGCTTGTCTGTTTTAGAGGTATCTGCTTTGATTTGTGCTGATTAGATGAATTGTGTGCTGCACAAGGGGTGATGTTGAAGTATTAGAATTGCTAAATAGGAATATTTGCACATAATTCCTTTATGTCTAATAAAATTAAAAGCTTTCTGAATCAAGTGGATAAAAGACACTAGTCTAAGAAAAATCTTGTATTTCTGGTTCTTGTTAGCTGCAGGGTGGGAGACCCTCTGCCCTTACCCCCAAATCTGTGGATCATCTATATTTATTAATTTTATATTTTTGTCTGTTGTAATGGTTATTTCTAATGAATGTTAATGTTAACCTCATACAACACTTACAATACAAGACCTCTCACATCTACCAAAACTGGAGTTCTCAGGTCTGATTTTCACCTGTCCAAATTTAACTCTGGTTGATAGGATCAATGACATGTATGTACAGTCATTTGATACTTAGAACCAGAAATAGATTTAAATTTCAAGTAAGATCCTGTGATTTTGCGTACAGGCAGGGTTTTTTTCTTTCTTGGAATTATTATTTTCCCTTGCTGCTATTCTGTAAATATTTGAGAAACTTAGAAGCTGGAAAATGAGTTCCTAGTTACAGGGAATCCCCCTAGGAAAGCACATCCTTTGGCCTCATGTAGAGCTTCCAGACTGCATGGTCCACCTGAGCTTGGTAGGAGAATGTAATTCACAGAACAGAGAATTGGGTTGAGATGGAGGTCCCGAGAAGGAAATGTCGAGGACACTGGTGATGTGGGCAGATTCAGCTGGAGGTCTCCTAACTCTTTATTCAGTGGTGATTATTTTAGATTCTTTCCGTCCGTTTTTATCCTGTTACTGTTTAAATCCCCACATTTCCATCTGTTGCTTTTCCAAATCCTCATGTCAAAATGTCACACAACACAATGTCACCCCTTGCCCAAATCGATACACATACTTTCGAAAGCTTTCAGATAAAGCACTGACATTTCCGAATACTGCTCTTGTTGCTCGCTATGTCTGTTTTGCAGCATCACTTGGTGACTTTCACTCTGTATAAGTGTATGCAAGTTTTACTGCCTTCTATCAGGGGCAGAGTCACACTAGGTGATTTTACTAGTCATTATAATGATTCCTTTTTATTGCAGCTCTTTTTAAGACGTGATTTGTTTTCAGATGCTGGTGCTGGAAAGCTTTTTGTTGTTTAGCTGAAATGCAGAACCTGAGGAGAGAAGTCTACCAACCTTTTCGACTTGAAACTCGGGCTACTTAAGTATTATTGCTGTCTTTCATAAAAATAATTCAGTAATTACTCATGCATATTCTTCAGTGGTAGCTGCTTAGCAACGTGTTTTCTGTGGATAGGTTAGATCAAAGTGCTGGCCTGCAGGTTGTATTTTTCCCTTTGGTGGGATGAAGTGCAGTTGTTTTGATGTTAGGTTTGATGGATTTGTTTGCCACTGCATTCATTAGCTTCATATCAAAAAACTGACAGGCTGTTAAATGAAACTTTAGCTTAGATTTTCAGCTTGACTGTTTGGAGACCTTTGTGAAGATATTTTGGTTTTGTGCTGCAGCAGCCTCAAGCAGTTATGACTGTTTCAAAGGGAAGAAAAGTTATTTAGTATACTGATTTGTTTGGGTAAAAGAGAACCATTGTCTTGAGGACAGCTATGTCCATCTTATGCTATCCAAACAATATATTTATTATGAAATACATATTGCAAGACAACATATATGACTTAATTTCTTCTCTGATAAAATTATTTATACTTACCACACCAAAGCACTTTTCCACCTCTCATAATTTATTGGGGTAATAATTTTTTCAATGAGGATTAGGCTTAGGTTGCTTTTCTACGATAAAATATTAGTTGTCTGTTTAGAAACAAAAATAAAAATTCTACTCAATTGTCCTTTTTTTTTTTCTTTAAATGTGGGTGAATGATTAAAAGGCTTAGGCTTAAAAAGTATATTGCTACTCTACAGCAGTGTTTAGTACTGAATTTCAGAAATGGCTATGTGCATGAGCTCATCAGTGATTCTTACATTATTAGTAGCTTATTTTATTAGTTTGAGTTAGGTACTGCTGTCAAGAAAACTTTTTTTTTTTAAAACACTGCATGTTGAGATGTTGCATACCTGTCTACAATATCAGCATCATTCAGAATGTACAAGTTAATGCTTTTATTTGCTGGAAATCATAATTAGCTATCTTACATTGTTGTCTTGGCTGCTAATGAAATCTTACAAGGATTCAAGAAGGAGACAGTGCTTTTTGTTTCTGGTCCTGGTGTTAGCACACCACTTCAGAGGAAATCTTGTGCACTGTGCAGTTTGACATTTCACTTCGTAATCATAGTGCCATGGTGTACTCTCAGCTTTGTAGTTGTCACAGAATGTTCTCTTTTATTTTTAGTTTATGTTTATTTCTTTTATATTTATCTGTTCCTCATCTTTTAGGTTTGTCCATTTTGCAGCCATTCTCTACTGCCCGTTTGATTCTTACCTCACAAACTCAACATTTCCCAGGAACAGCAGCTATTAAAATTTTCCACTCTAAAATCTGTTGCTGTAATGGGGAGATTGTCAGTCTCTCAGTGGGCAGAAACTTGTGCACTTTCTTAATTTTAGTACTGTGACATCCTGAATTTAGAACTGTAATGGTTTTAAGGGTAGAAAGGAATAGTAATAATAGCAAGATTTTTGCCTGTAAATGCAACGGAGAGTTACGTTCTGTTGTTTTTTTGTATTATACCATCCCATTTTGGTAGAGCAACTGGTAGTAAATTCAGAATCTGAAACTTCATGTGATTGTGTTCTTACTGTTTCACGGTCTGTGTTACAGTATGTGTAAGCACTGTTGTTATCTGGGAATAGTGTATTCTGTGGTTCTGAAGCTCAATGTTGGTTCTCATGAATCTCTTCCAGCTGTACTTACCCTAAGTTCTTTTTGTGTAATGCTACAGTATATGTGGCTAAGGTTATGCATACATGTTTCTGGCACAGGGCTCTCATACAAGCTGTTCTGCTTTACTAAAAAAAAAATCAAATCAACATAACTATAACTTTTTTTTTTTTTTTTTTTAACACATGTGGTTTTGAATAGGAAGTAAGGAGAAGTGAATTCCTTAAAATAAGATCTTGCATGTTGGAGTACTTTCTGGCAACTGTGAGTGAGTAGAAATGATGGAATCTAATTTTCCTTTGAATTTTTTTTTTCCCTAAGTGATAATGTAGAAGTTCCATTTATCACTGTAATAAATGTACCAAGTTGGCATTCTTAGTGGATGTTTAGAAGTTTTTGTTTTATAGCAGCTTTCACCAAACAATGAGGTCAATTTTTTTTCATAGAAAAAGCCAATAATTTACAATAAACTTGCATTTTCAGAATATCATTTATATGAAATTTTGAGTAAATCAATACAGTTTGTCTTCCTTACTTTTCATCAGAATGCAGATTATAATTATCCTTGATTTACTAAGGAAAAAACTATTGTCACTAGGTGCCTTTCTGTCCATATATTAATGTCACAGCCTGTAAAGAGAGATTATTTTCATTGCAGGTTTTTCAAGAAAGAAGAATCTGAACAAAGAAATTATTTTCATAAGTTTGAGGTTCATAAAATAGACTCTGGGCTTGAATCAGCTGTTGAAACACAGATGTCCGACAGCATTTGAGATAGCTTAAGATATTTTGCCTTGCTCTGTGTAGCCAGAAGAGTACCAGTCCCATTAATCCAGTGTAGTATTTAGAGCTCAGGCAGATGTCACAGGTACCAGAAAGTGGTTCATGTATTCAAGTGTATGCCCAGGTAATTGAAGGGGGCTCTCTGTCGTTGTATTCTCCTATTTACACAATTTGTGTAACTAAAACTCATCCTAAAAATTAACTTCATTCTCCCACTCTAAGAGGAAGTCGATTCTCTAGCCTTGCTAGAATAATTCTGTATTTGGAGACTGGGAGGTGACCTATCTCAATAGGTGTAATAGATGACTTAAGTGTTAGGGTTCAGTTCTCTTAAAACCACCACCTCTCAACCTTTATTCTCCTAAGCCAAGCCCTCCCCCAACTAAATACTACTACTATTATTACTGTTATTATTATTTTGCAGCTATTTGATCTCAGTTTGAACCGCAAGAGAGTTCATCTCTTCACAGTAGTAGCAGGTAATTCTGATGTTTGGTAGTGCTGATAAGCAGTGTCTTCCACGTGGGCTAGTGCTGAAAGAGTAAGATATGCTGCTGTTTTGTCGATTTCATAGCAAAATCCTGCTACTAGAAGGAAATATTGTCTTAGGATGCTCAGGATGCTAGCAACCATTCTGCTGGTGTTCCATGCAGTTTCTGTTGGTCACTGACGTTGTCTGAAACTTTTTTTTTTTTTCTGTTTATAGAGATAAAGCTTTGTATGAACTTTATTTTCACTCAGTTAACCCATGTATCTTCTACTGGGACCTTGTACAGGATTCAGCTCTTCTGGTCGTGAATCAGTCCTGCAGTTCACTAGTTCATCTCAGGCCAAGCATACTGTGGAGATAAGGCGTACTTGCAATTTTCTCTGCATTTTTCTGAAAGTCTGTGGAATATTATGTGAAAATGAAGAAGAAACATTGAATAGCAGTACCATAGATGTGAAACACACATGATTTCTTTACTCCCTTCATCTGAAAAAAAACTACCGTAAATGTAAATACACAATTCAAAATCTTTGACTTAGACTGAGCATTAGAGAAGCCTTCTATGTGTGAAGAAGAATAAACGATATACCTACATCCTGAGGTAACTATAGAAGGGCAAATAAAATGTAGGTGTTACTTTCAGTACAAATGAGCTGAAGTGGTTTAGTGGATAAAGTGAAACTGGAGCTGAACGTGGGAGGTTGCCTCAGCTGCAGTGTCCCCACTGTGCTTACTACTTCAGTGAGTAGGACTTGCTTGTGTGCTACAAACTAAAAAGTCTTAATGTTTAAAATTCTTGAAAAGAATATTAAATGAACTGTATAACTTGTACTGGTTTGATTTTAGATAAGATTCACAATAAAGCATAATACTATGCTTTACAAAAAGGAGGTGGTTGAAGTATATCTTGAAATAATTTTCTGAAATGTTCCATATCAAAAAAAGTTGAAATAAGACCTCAGTCCTAGTGTGGATGTATTCAGTTTTTAAGTTTTGTCTTTCTGTCTGAAGCATTAACCACTGCTTCAAGGGAAAAATCTAGTTCGGAATATCTAACAAGCATCTGAATGGCAAATAGAAACTTATTTTATCTTGGTGTCATTGTGCTTGTGTCTAGATTTCCCATCCTATTCCAATTAAATTTTCATTTACTTCTTCTGAATATCTTAATACAAGGCAGTAAATGCTGTGTTTTGGTGGCCTTTTCAAACTATGTTCAGAACAATTACTGTATATATGAAAGACAGAAAGGTCTGAGTATTTCTATGTATTTTTATGAGTCCTGTGGGGAGAAAGCTATGATGTATGTATGAATGAAATACTCGAACTAAGCAGTTTTAAATGAGTTTTAATGCTGCAGCTAAAATTACAGTGTAATGTCCTAGGTGATCCTGTTGGTATTCCGTCAGTATTATTGCACAGCTATCAGAGTGGGTTGTGGGACTTGAAGGACTCTAGACATAAGACTTTCTGGCAAAAGTCTTCACCAATAGTTCTGATTAAAAAAAGTATAAAATTTATATATGGTCCCTGGAAGTGGAAACCTTAGAAAAGAGGAAGTGTTTTCATAGTTACATTTCTTTTTTTGTGTAGGTGAGATCTAATTAGATGTCTTTGTGTTGTGTCTAAGTGTTGCTGAAGAAATTCCATGTATTTAGAGGCTGTAACAAGTGCTGCCTCAGACTGTTTAATTGAGTCTTATATCTGTTCTCACTTCATGTCCTGTTCCCTCTAATGTGTGAGTATAGTTGCAAAGGGGTGATAAGAAAAGGAAAAAGAAATCATGTGTTAGAGCTTGCTGGGTGGAAGAGGAGGAGTGTTCTCAGATTGCGCAAAAGGATAAGGAGAGACTCTCAGGGTTACTAGATAGAGATTTCAAGCTGGGTAGAGGAAAGAGACTGTTGTAGACTTCAGTGAGGCAAAGTCCAAACATTAGTAGAAAAATGCTCAAGAAAGTCAGTGAAACAAATGTATATACCTGGCTGCAAGTCTGCACATCGTAGAACTACCCATTGTATCTGTGATTACAAGCAAGTTACCTGGGGGTGGTGGAATTATTTCATGAAAGAAACTGTTAAAGAAATAGTAATGGCATTGTAATAGATGTCAGATTTTGGAAAAAATCTTGGGCGAATGCCGAAAATAAGTGATTGGTTATGTGTTCAGCAGTTGTGCCACCAGGATGACAGTACACAATAATGAACAGTAAAAGATGTAATTGTTGAAATGGGACACCCTGCATGGAATATAGCTCTGAAGAGATAATAAGAAAAAGATTAAAAACTTCATGTGCTAGAGTTTGCAGGGATTAATAGGAAGAGCATTTTCTTTTTGCTTGATGGGTTACAGGCTTTTACAGTCTGAGTTACCTTTGGTGCAACAGTGGTTTAACTGAAAGGTGGCATGTTCAAGTAATTGCCTGAAAAAAATGACACGTTTTATTTTTAGGTTTTTATTCTAAGTTGGTTAAATTGGGGTTTTGGCTAAATTTCAGATTTTTTTTTTTTAAGATAGAGAAGCTCCTAATAATGGTAAGACAGTATTAAGTTACTTCTTGTAACTAAATCTATAAACTAGCAACTGTCTTCGATGCAATTTTAGACATTCCTCAATCCAAAACTGAGGCAGAGTGTTCGTGGAAAAGATGCATGAGGACCTGTGAAATGGAGAGAGAAGAAACAGTAAAGAAATGAACATAGATTGCCGAGGCACTGAAAGTGCAGTCCTGAGAAAAGTGGGAGCTTTAAAGGACTGAGGGAGATACAAGTAGAATTTCTGTGCTTGCCATTCCAGTCCTCCTTTGCTAACTGGTTACTGTTGACTATAGGGGATAAATACTTTTGATCTGCATGCAAACACATTAGTATCAACAAAGTATCTGCCTGCATGATCAGTTTTGTTTCCTGCAAGGAGTAGTCCCAAGTGTTGTTTCATAACCTAGGCAAAAAGATGTAGAGTATTAGAAGTTGAACAGTTAAATTGGTGCAGAATTAGAAGTATTTTGTTGGAAAGTACATGGTAAAAGAATAAGTTTTTTAAGTTTTAGACTGGATGTCAGTACAGTAACCAGATATGGGGCTTTTTTTAGTGCAGGAGTAAAACGAGAATTTGGGGTGGTGACACCTTTGAAATCTGTCTGTGTTGGTTTTGGTCCGGAGCTGGAGAGCAAAATTCTTGGGGTCTTCTCTTAAGCTGTAGTAAGCATATTTAAAATCAAGTTTTCACTGGGTTTGATAGGAAAGGAGGAACTTCTGTGTTGTTAGTAAAGGTTTGTATTCTGCATAGTTAAATAAAATGTAATTGCTGATGCCTTAATAAAGCAGTAGTTGGATATAGGTACTTGTATACTTGTATTGCTATTCATAACTACTTAGTCTCTGCAGCTCTACACTCTCTAACACTTAATTAGTCTGAATGCAGCTAGCATCACTGAGCAAAGTGTTTCCAGGTGTAAAGTCAGGATCTGACTCTTTTGTAGCGCAGACTGAAAGGATAAATGGGTGGTGTATCTCAGGTAGGTCAGTTGTTGTGTGAACTTCAGTGATTCTGCACTTGTGCTCCCTGCTTAAGCTGAGGTTGTTGCTCTACTCAGTGAATGGCTTGGAAATTATTACTGTTTTTTAGAAAAAAAGTAATGCTAGCAATGTGACTTTAAAATGTGTATCGCTCAGAGAATGTATGCAAGTTATATACATCTCTGATCAAAAGAGATCAAATTATCTTTGTTTGCTAATCTCTCATTTGTTGACTTTCCACAAGTTATTCTAGGTTTGGTATACCCTAACCCTGTGTGCTTTGGTGAGAGCTGGCGCAATCACACAGAAATTGTAATTGTCAAATCCAGTCCATTTAATCTTCTTTTTAATATGTCTATGTAAGATTTTTTTGTTGCTCTAGAGCTGTTCCCCTTTCTCCTTCACATGCTGCCTTTTCAACTTGAAAATCCAATTTCTACAGTAATCTCCAGTTGTATGAAACTGGGGGAGAGTTCTGTTACCGTTACTTGTACAAAATGTTCTTGACATTGTAAAAGTTGTTCTGTTGCTTTGGGCAAAGCAGGTAACAGTGAATTCTGGACAAGCCAGTTAGTTTTCCAATTGAATGGTGTACAATCCTGCAGATTTGGTATTTGCAGCTAGGGGTTAGGGACTCAGAGCACTGAGATGCTTACAGGGCTTTTCTTCCCGTAATGCTCTTTGCAATAGCTGTTAAGAATTATATGTGGCTTACTTGTCACTATTTGAAGTTTATAAATTGCTTCAAGAGCATTCTAATAGAATTATTTTTTCTTTTCAAAATAGTTTTCAAAATCATTGGTTTATTCATAATTGTTGCCAAGCAGTTCACTATCAGCTCTTAAAAAAATTATATGCCATATGTTAGTGTAAAAAAGTATCATGCACGTGTAGGTAGAATAGTCAGTCATTAGCAACTCCTCATATATGACTTCGCTGAGCGCTGATAGTATTTTGAAAACAGGACAGCTTAATAGTTTTTCTGTTCTTGATCTCTAACATCTTGTAAAAGAAACAATTTGGGACATCTTGTAAAAGACAGTATAGAGCACTGGTGTCTTCTTAGGAACTTATTACGTATTTAGATTTTTTTTTTTTCCTCTCTTCTTACAAAGTGGTCAGAAAGAGTCAGCATTGATCAGTAAATCTGAATAAAGGGGACATGTACAGTCTGTAACTTAGAGCATTTCAGTAAATTACTTACAGTAATTGCGATATTAGCAGCAGAACAGGTAGACTGTTTCCTTTATCGTATTTCTGCCCTTTCACTTATATACTTTGTTTTGATTCCAGCAAAAACAAGGCCTGTAGGAATAAAAAGTTGGAAGCTTATTGATGATATTTATCAGTTTCTGATGGCCAAATCGCTGAAAGGAAGAATCTAAGAAAGGTTTTCTAACCTCTACCATTATGTAGAATAGATCTTTGGCCTCTGAATCTTGCACTGCAGCATGTGCTGCAGGAGGGGAAGAGATCTGCAGTCTTGGAACCAGTTAGCCCTGTGGCACATATCTATATATATTCTTTTCAGTAAGAAACACCGTGAGGCACGCATTTCAAACAGTGTAATTTTTTTTTAAACTATTGGTACCTGCTACAGCCTTGGGAGCCTCTCCTATTTATTGTAATGGAGAGTTATAAGATTACTTTATCTTTGCTTACCGTCTTAGAATGACTTTCTGTACGTTCTTCAGACTGTGTCACTCTCTTCTGAAATCTTCACTTTTCTTTCCTTATTGTAGTGTCTTCTGCTTGGAAAAGAGTGAAATCTTCTATGGTCCTGTTGTGTCTGTGGCTGAAATGTCCCTGCAGTACTTCAGAAGGGCTTTCCCTTCTGTGGTGTTCACAAACTTGCTTATCAGTTACTTATCTTGCAGACCTAGTCAGTCAGGCTTCTTGATGTTGCAAGTGTTGTAGTTCTTGAATCTGATATTCAAAATTATGAGGTCTTTAGTTGGAGTACAATTAGAATTTATTCACTGTGGGTTTTTTTAGATGAAGAAAGCTTTCAAAAATGTCATGCTCTTGAGGGTTTTTTTTTTCTGTTTTTTGGTTTTGTTTTAGTTTTTTTTGGTGGTTTTTCTTGTTTTTGTTTTTGTTTTTTTAGGCTACTTTGTCATAAATGTACTTTGACAAGCTTCTACAGCTAATCAAACATTTTTATTCCTGACTTTTGGAAGGTATTGAGCATGTTCAGGTCCTGTTGCCAGCTAGCATAATTCAGCATGTCTAAAAAGCAAGTAATTAAAAAAAAAATTCGGACAGGATTTTAGTGTTAATAATGACTACCAGTGTGTCTCCTGCATCGTTTTATCTCTGCAATTTTAATGGGAAATGCTACATGTATTTTTGTAGGCAGATTCCCATTTTCTGTGAGACAGCTCTTCTCCTGTATACTCACCAAGTACTTGTACTGCAAGAGGACAGAGGTGATGCCTTGAAAGGAACCATTCAGTTGCTTTGTGTAACGTGGGTTGCCATAATCAAATGGGCGGTGATCGTGTACTACGTTTGTACAGAATCAGCCTGGAGAGCGGGGTGCATTTTTCTTCCTCTGGCTTTGTTGCTAAACTCCAACATGTGACAGAGTCAGTATTTTGTTTCATAAAAAGGATGTGTCTAGCACATAATAGCTAATTTAGAATAATGTGAAATTTTATTGACTGCCGTGCTGCTTATAAAATTGTTACAAAACAGTTTAAATTGGAAAAGCTTTGAATCCAAAGCGAATAAATTTAATGTGAATGCCTTTAATTAAATTTTAGTTAATTTAAATAATGTAATTTGTATTGATTATGCTGCTGCAGTTCATTTTGATTTTTATTTTTAATTAAGATTCAGTAATCTTGTTTTACCTTCCAGAGCTATTAATAAAATGACTATGAAGAAAATGCATTTTAATTAAATTAACACTTATATACATTTATTAAACCCAACTCAGGCCATAATTCCTTTTTTTTTTTCTTTGTGAAGATATGTTATAAATAATAATATTTCTTACAAGGATAACAATCCAATTTAATTTGGATTCTTTTTCTTTTTTTTTTCCTCTGAGCAAATTAATGCTCAAATAGTCCCCAAATGATGTAGCTGCTTCTTTTGCCTTAACTACTTCAGAAGTTGCCAGGTCTACCTTCTGAAGCTGTTGGGATGATTACTAAAGTGCAGTATAATCCTTTTATGTCCTTCTGCATCCTGCAACTTGCTCTGTGGCTTCTCCCTATTAGCTTGTGTCTGTGCAGCATTGAAACAGAGTCTCAAACCTGGATGATGACCTCTTAGTAATTTTCCGTCAGGAAGTCACCCACTGATAGTACTGTGTATGTTGGAAACAATCCAGAAGGGAAAGACTTGCAGTATTAACTGAGACCACAAATTCTGTGTTAAGGCTTATTGCCATTATTTTATTTTTTTTCCCTTTCTTTGTTGCTATTATTAGCAGTTAGAAAAGAGAGTTTAAGATTATTAAGATTATTATTATTATTAAGATTATCACCGAGATAGGTGATACACATGCATTTATGGCAGAAAGCCATAACAGGCAAATGCCTGTTCCTTAACACTGGACTGGAAAGCGGAAGATAGTGAACTAGTTGAGTTCACTGAGGTCTCAGAAAATATTTCTGCAAGATGGAAACCTTTCTAAGTGGTAGCCTCAAATACTGGGTTCAAACTTTGGTTAACACTTAGTTTGCCTGAATTCACTCAGAAAGACTGACGTATTGTTGACTCACTAAGTGAAAGTCTTGTTTTCTTCAAAATAATTACTTCTGATACTGGTAATGTTGGGGTACTGTGTTAATTTTCTTGTAATGGGGCAGGGGATTAGAGTGCTGAGCTAATCACACCTTACCGTTACAGCTGGAATCAAAATTATATGGGATGCTGCTGACAAACTAGAGAGAAATCTGTAGCAGTTTGTGTCCTGAGGTGAATGTGTTTTCTGGGATCTCTCGTTTCTGGTCATTGCATCTCCTCTGAGTTTGTTTGGGATTGGATGATTGATAGCTTTTATTGTTCTTCATGGTAAAGTCGTAGCAGCAAGTAACTCCGTAAGTTGTCCCATGAGTTCTTTCTGCGGTTATGACAATTCCTGCCTGGATATGTAGGTTGGAAATATAGTTGGCAGTAGAAGAATCTTCCTTTCCAAACTGTTTCTTCAGTGCCTTTTTATGTGGGCACACATTAGTGTGTTTGCCTAGCCTGTGGTTATGCTTGCATTTCAAGCTCATGTATGATTAAACATTTTTGAAGTAATTAACAGTAATGTTGTGTAAAAGCATTGTGAAGCAGCATACTTGCTTATTTGCCAGGTTTATTCATCTTCTCTAAGATAATGCACAGTGGGTCTCCCTGTTATTAGTGTAAACTAATAATTGTACTTATTTGTTTTTCTGGAGTGTCCTATTAACCAAAATAATACCCCAAGAAATGAAGTACAAAAATCTGTCTTTAACGTATTATCTAGATGCACTGTAGACATTTTGCAAGTATTAAGGCTGCTTTTTATTGAACAGTAATGAATTTGGATCTTTTGGATGAAAGACCTGCAAATATTCATGTTAAAAATATAATTGCTTTTGTTTTCATCCCTTTATGTAATTTATAAATTAATTAGTCAGTTACTTAAAATAATGTTTAAACTATTTTGCCTTGCCATCTGTGTTCTGTTTTGTCTCCAGTTGCAAATAACATGAATATATGGTAGAAAAACTGAAGGAGTAATCAGATGACCATATTTTACTGTGTGGTTATTATGAATCTTCAGAAATAAGATCCAAGAATTTTATTGATACTATTGGACTTTTGAAANAAAAAAAAAAAAAAAAATTAATTTTTGCACTGTTTTAATTTCATCCATAAGAAGATTTGTTGTTGACTTTTTGCATTTATATTAGGTCATAGATATCATAGTTAAATAAAGCAGGTGTGTGGTGGTCTGGCAAATGGACTGTGTTTGCTTCAGTAAATCCAAAAAGGGAAGTCTCTGAGTTAGTCAAAGGGGATTCATGTCACATTTGTTATGTCAGTCCTTTGATAACTGTAGTGATCAGAGAATTAAATGCAAATATCTTCATGTCATTTCCGTCATTATTTGACCATGTCTAGAAAAATTATTAATGATAAAGCTTGTTCTGTGCAGAGTATGAAAGACTTTGATAATAGCTTCATTGAAAGAATTAATATGAAGTCAGGTGACACACAGAAGTGTTGTTTCTTGAGGGCTTCCTGAGGATTTATTGAAATTTTAAATACAGTGAAATAAGAAAAAATTGGGGTTTTAGAGAAGATTTTTTCCTTTTTCATTTACTTTTTTTTTTTAATAAGTCTTCTATTTGTTGCAGTAGAACTGTACAGGATTTTGTTGCTGGCTTTTAGAAACTACTGGTATGTTATGATGGTTTACTGTAGGCAAAAAATGAATACAGGTCGTTTGCTGGACATGCGTGCGTCATTTATAATTACAACACTTAAGAATAAAAATTGTTTTAATGGTATTCTTCCTTTTGCTCTTAGAAGGAATACATCTTCATAAAGTGCACTTTTATGGATAGTTTAGCAGTTCCAGAACTTCCTGGACCAAGAAACCACTCAGATTCTTCAGAATTTTGGGGGACCCTTTGTGGTTTGGTGAATACCAGTGGGTGTTGCAGGAATGTTAGTTGTATGATGATGAAGAAGCTCCAGTTTATTTCAACTGTGTTGTGCCTATTGAGGTATGTGGATTGACTGTCGAGTGGTTCCTCTGCCTACAAAGAACCATTACTTTAAGTAGTAGATCTCATATTTAAAATGGTTTGCCTTTCAATATAAATGGCTTTGTTTTTTAAAGTAATGATCACTTAGAGGTCACTTATACAATAAAGACACATACTCTGACAGGTACTTTTAGCAATACTTGGCATCTTGGTTGAATTTGTGGTCATGGTTACTCTGTCACCTCAGTCACTCTTATAAATGGCTTACTTTAATTTAGACTAATTTGGGGGGAAAACTTTGTCGTGCTATGAACTGTTGCTCCATGTCTTTTGGTGAAAAAATATTTTTCATTTTGTTGTTTTCTCTTCATTATTCGTATTTAACAAACTGGTTTATGTTACGTATGTCCTTTACTGTAATTGTGAGATTGACTTTCAGTGTTGTTTAATCACTGAAATAACTACTCAGCAGCACTACTTCATTGCAATTTAAAAAAATGTGCACACGACTTTTTAATGAATGACAATACTGAAGAGCAATCAGGCACTCTCTATTAGGCAAATTTGAAACATAATCTGCATTCTTTTTTCACTTTTGAAAGTACATTTTGGTCTTCTATTTAGGTGAGCATTTGTAGACCACCTGTCTTCCATCCTTGAGCTCTTACGCTTTTGTTCCGAGTTTATTAATTCAGTCTCTTCAAGTATTTTTCTGGCAGGCTTAGATTTTTAGCAGTATGAATGGGTCTAGATACCAGAAAAGATTCATGACTTCCTTGCCATTCTAATTCTTACTTCATTTTTAGGAAAGCAAGTACAGAAAAATTCTAGTTCCAGGTACATGAAATGCCTAGTTTAAAATTTCATAATATCCTGTATTTCATTAAGGTTACCATCCAAAAAGCAATTTTCAAAGTGTGGTTTTCAATGATTAAGACAAGTGAGAAGACAATTCTAATAAGCCGTGGGTGAGATTAGGACAACCTGGCCAACAGCCCTAATGCAAGTTCAAAGATAGGAAAAGCTCAGTGACTGATTACTTTATTTGATTTTAGAGGGTTATTTGATTATCATGCCTTTTTTGGGCTTGTTATATTTTCTTATCAGAAGGGCTTTAAAATAAGGATTATTTCCATTACTGCTTCCTTTGTGCACCACCTTTGGGCTAGGACTTCTTGTGTAATCATGTCAATTCTCTGACTCTGATTCAATTTAAGAGAATAACCTGTGTTTTTAAGACTCTGTTTCTAAAACCACCATGATAGCCTTTCCCTTCAGTTGTTTTTTTTTCCCCAAGCCCATCCTGACCTTTTAGGTCCTTAAACTGTGCACTTTTGACTCAGAATTTTAGACCTGCTTTTCGTGACATCCATAAAGCTTTAAATTATTTACAGCAGTCTCTTCAGAATGACCAGAATCCACCTTTATAAACATTCATTTTTCTCCCTGGGGGCAATTGTTTTGTTGTTATATGAATATTTCAGAACATCCTGAAGTTGTGTCTAAGAATATACCTAGGCTGGGATTTATTTGTGGTTATTGAAACTGTTTTTGCTTAGGAAACTAAAAAATGCTGTATAATTCTAGGAAATCTCTTCAATTCCTTGGATTTAGGCAAAATGAGTTTATGTAGTGCTACTTTAGTGCAGCTTGACGTGGTTTGCATGTGACCTCCCCTGGAAGATTTAGAATGCTACTTACAGGAACATTGGCTTGGTGAGGCTTGAGGATGCCTATGTTGAGGAGGATGGCGAACTTCCATGTTCTAGGAAGTTCCATCTTCACATCCTTTCTGAATCCTGAAACCTTTCACAGAAGTGGATGGCAGCCCCTCTGTTGTCAGATGGTCGCTAGCAGCTTCTGTATGATCAAAAGTCTTTTTCTGGTGAAGTATGTGAATCTGCAGTCTTTTCACTTGGACCTCAATTTTGCTAGGTATGTTTGGAATATTCTTAGTACACCTGTCCTGATGATGATAGTACCTATGTTGGAAGTCCTAGTTTGGCTTGGATGTTGAGCTATTTACCTTTCCCAAGACAGAAACGTGAGGTATTGCATAAGCAGTAAAACTATAGGCAACCTGGAAAATCCTTTGGGAAAAATACAGGTATCTGGGGGCTTAAGGCATGTGTCTGAAGAATTGTACATTTGAATTGTTGGGATAAGGTGAAATTTATTTTTTTTTTCACAGGAACTTGCAAGAAGATAAGCACTTTTATGTGTCTGAGTTGATTTTTTGTCTTGTCAGTGTAGCTGAGTGTCAACACTGTTGAACAGTGAATGCCTCAGAGTGTGGGTGAGCTGGAGATTGCTGCTGTGCGTATGTTTCAGGATAGCTGCTTATTGTTCTGATAACTAAGTGCTTTTTACTTGTTCTAATGATCAGGATGCTCAATAGCGAATACTTTATTTTCCAGAAGCATATCAGAAATCCATTGAGACATGTCCTGAAAAATTTAGAATCTAAGCAATGAGTTTGGGAGTTAAATGGAGATTACACAAAGAGGTGTGCGAGGAGGACTGTAGGTTATTGAAAATAATTATGCCATTATTCTGGTGAAGCAAATATGACTCTTGCTGGTTCTAAAGATAGTTTGTTGTGTTATCCAAAGTGGACAAGGTTCTCAGTGGATGTGAAAGAAAACTAGGTTGAATTTATAATGAATCAATTATAATAAATTATACATGTTGTAGAAACTGAAATCATACCCTAAAAAAGACTAAGATGTACTGTGAAGTTTAGGATCTTAATAGGCTTTTATTTGTATTTGGAATATCTTGAGGAACCTTTTTTTAAAACACACTGTGGCATGGTGACCTAATCCACAGTGTCTTAGTAAAATAGGGAAGTTATTCACATTAACCAGTGTTTGGAATTTGGGATGCTTTTAGGTGGGAAATAAACACTGGAGTGAGAGAAATCTGGACTGTCTTTCCCATGAATGGTTGAACTAGATGATCTGTTCAAGTCTCTTCCAACCCATATTCTAAGTGCGAGTAAGAACGTGTATGAAAAAAGTCCTGATTTTAGGACCAAACTTGAAGTTATTTTACTTCAGGATAGATGCTAAGGTGGTTTGTTGTTTGTTTTGAAAAACTGAATAGTGGTAAGCAGTATAGAAATAAAATAAAGTGTTCCACTTTGCGTGGCAATACCTCTCTTGTTTTATACTAATTGCTGTTTTACTCCTGTTCTTACTTACAGCTTTGGTATGTCTCTCTTTTGTCAGCTGAATATTTTTGTTTAATCGCATCACCAATATTCGTTAGTTGATTAACTATCTGCTACTTTTAAAAGTTCAAGAAATACTATTATTTTGCCATGGTTTCTATTCTTTGTTACTTTACAAATAATTCTTCTTGTTACCTTGTGGTATGTATGACTATTGTAAAGAAAATATATGTAGTTATGTTAAGAAACTGTATACTGTCCATGTGTGGGCAAGATGAAGATTACAGAAAATCATAAGTTAAAGAGTATTCTTTTTTCTGTCATCTTGAACTTGTTGAGTTAGTGCAGGTGGCTTTTAAAATTGAAAGAATAAAAACCCCTGGATATTAAGATGAACACAGCTCCTTTTTATTTAGAATACATCACAGGTACTATTGCCTTTTATTTGCCCATTTTATCTCAGGCCTGGACTCTTTTGTGGTTTGAAAAAAACAAAAAGGCATTATGAAAACATCCTCTTGAAAAAATGCAAGATCATTATTGTTGTGCAGGGACAACATACTGCCCCGTTTCCAAGGTGGTGTTATTTTTTGTGTGTTACTAATTGTGTTTTAAGAAGAGTGTAAGGATATCAGAGGCCTGATTAGAGCTTCAGTATGTGATATGAGATGAAATGACATAGCATGATTTAATTAACACATCATTTAACTGCAGTTAAGGTAACACATTTGTGCTTTAGCAAGTGCAGGGCTAAGAAGTTAGAGGCTGGAAGAGAATTTAGGCTATCATTTGATCTACTTGAGCCTTTCAAAGTATGTTGAACTGTATCTGTACTGCTGCTGTTTATTTGAACTAGCGTATTGAAGATATTAGTCTAGACAAGGGCAAAGCTAAAATGAGCAACGCCATTTCTAAACTGTTCCAATTCAAGGTACTGAATTAGTTGACTCTCACGGTTCTCTCTGGTTCCAAGCAGGTGTTGATAACATATTAGCATTACCAGCAGTAAGCTCTAGGGTTTGGAAAATAAATTAGAAGGCAGCAAGAATTTCTTCTAATTAATGGCTAAAATATTTGTAAATATAAAGCCACTGTTTAACCAAGATCAGATCTGGAGGCTGTGTATTTTTGATATGTAATCTAAGTATATTTTCATCATCAGTCTGTATAGACAAGATAAAAGTTTCTTTCCTAGCCTCTCCTATACAATTTCTTTTAAAAATTGCCTTTGAACATCAATGTGAAGCAGAGTTTATTTTCCAACTCTTCAAGAAGAAAAAAAATAAAATTGCATATTTCTTCTTCAGATCTTTTTTATATTGCTCTTTTTGCTGATAATTATTTGAAACACAGAAATGACATTTGGGGTCTGTTGCATTTGTATCATAGCAAACCAAATATCTGAATTTCTGTAACATCTGTTAGTCAAAGTGTTTACGTGAGCATGAGCTCTGGTTTTACGTCCAATTTTAGCTGTTCATCAGCAGAGGGCAATATAACCATACATTTTCGTGAAAGGATTTAATTTGTTTATCTTTTTATTTCTAGTTTCAACTAAAAGAACATCTACTTGTAAATACTGAGAAAATATATGAACTCATGATGAAAAACCAATGAGCTGTGGTATTAGTATTCCTTATGCACTTTCAAAGGGCTGTATGAACTTTCTAGTACTTGCACCCTATGGGAGGTGTTCTCTAGGTTCGTAAGCAGACAGGTAATGTCCAGACGTTATGGACATGGCAAAACATAATATTACTTCTTTTTACTGGATTAGCTGATGCACCCTTTCAGTGTGTGTGTGTGGTGTNCTCCTTGGGACAGAATCATGCAAAGCTTGGGAGGTTTTCTGTCATTTCTTTTTATGTGTGTTTTTGTTTTCCTGTAGGATTAAATCCATTAGAAGAACTCGCATTACTTTACAGACCATATGTTGTAAGTTTAGTGTAGTGAGAAGCTATGCTGTGATACTAAGAGAAAGTAGATTCAGGTCTCCATTAGAAGTAATTTATTCTCTATGTTGTGACAAGAAGAGGTGGGTTTTTTTTTTATGGCTAGGGCCCTTACAGTCCTTACGAAGTGTGCGTGCCATAACCTTTTAGTGTACATCATGTTAATACTAATCTGTTATGATAATTCTTTGACTTTTTTATGTTGCTGTTTAAATTTTCATTTAGTTCTTCTTTCAGAACATATCAGGAATCCTAAAATGGATATTCATGTGTGGCTTTTTTTTTTTAATATGCTTTCCTATTTCTGATGCTCTTGAGGCATATTCAGAAAGACTTCAGACATATGGTTTCTTGTTTTTCATCTCATCCTTTGGGCATCACACATTCAAAGAGTCTATTTTACTGTCAGAGCATAAATACAATTCCCGCTAACAGCCTGGGACAGGCAGCATTTACCAGTGTTAAAACATGAGACTAGGATTAAAAGATTTTGAGTTCCAGCTCTGCGCTTAGTGTGCTCAATGACCTTAGGCAGTTGCATCCATCTCTTTACTTTTGTTTCAAATGGATTGGATAATACTGGTCTTCCTGTATTAGTCAAAATTGTTTTGAAGATTAATTTACCACTGTTTAAGCTGCAATATATAAAATGAAAATAACAGCAGAACTCCTTTAAATACTGCATGCAGAGAAGAATGGCAGAACAGATAATGAAGCATGTGTGTATCTGATATAATGTAGCTTTTGCTTTTAATTTTTTTCTCAAGTATTTGTGGTCATGTATTGTGTTGTAATTCCGGATCTGCTCCTAATTATAGGATTTCATTAAATAATTGAGTCATTCGTGCTATCACTGTGTTGCGAAATTGGAACAATTTCAAATCTGGTTCAGCAGGTATTGAAGTTTTAGGCTGAGAAACATAAATGCAAGTAATAATTGCTATGGCTTGTCCTGGTTTTGGCTGAGATAGAGTTAATTTTCTTCCTAGTAGCTGGTATAGTGCTGTGTTGTGGATTTCATATGAGAAGAATGTTGATAATACACTGATGTTTTTAGTTGTTGCTAAGCAGTCAAGGACTTTCCAGCTTCTCGTACTGGCCTGTCAGCAGAAAGGTGGGGAGTACACAAATGGCTGGAAGAAGACAGAGCTGGGACAGCTGACCTCAACTGACCAGAGGGATATTTGATGCCATATAATGTCATGCTCAGCATATAAAGCTGGGGGAAGAAGAAAGAAGGGTGGGACATTTGGGGTGTTGGTGTTTGCCTTCCCAAGTCACCGTTACATGTGCTGGAGCCCTGTTGTCCTGGGAGTGGGCGATCACCTGCCTGCCCATAGGAAGCTGTGAATGAATTCCTTGTTTTGCTTTGCTTGTGTGCGTGGCTTTTGCTTTACTTATTAAACTGTCTGTATCTCAACCCACGAGTTTTCTTACTTTTCTGTTTCTCATTCTCTCTCCCATCCCATGCGGGGAGCGAGTGGCTGTGTGGTGCTTAGTTGGTGACTGGAGTTAAAGCACAGAATTTTAATGTATAAATATACTGCTGGTTGTATGGTTATATCTCACAATGTACAGGAATGCTTGATTCAATATGGCATTGTTAGATGGTTAAAATGAACATAGTATGACTGTGCAAATGTAACTAGCATTGTGTATGTTAGGTAAATAATTTAAAACTGACCTAAGTTTCTTAGACTTTTAATTTCATTACTACTAAAAAGGTTGTTTCATTTATTAAACCTTTAACTGAAGTAAATGCAAAGACAGAAATCTCACTCAAGTTGGTGATTTTATTATCTATTATAACAGGGTTAAATTGGAAAAAAAGAAGCTAGCATAAAAAAAGTGAACGACTTGTGAAGCTAAACCGTGTTTTGGTAGAGAGGTAATAGCTTCTCCAAATACACTAACTAGATAATTTTTCATCACCCTACTATATCCTTAAATACTTGGCATTGTGCCGTGTTGTAAGACAAAAAGGATTGTGTTTTTTTCTGATATCTTTTACGTTTAAAATATCCTTGTTATTAAAATGCTCTTAATAACTATGTATGTCACCACTGTTTCATAATTATATGTGATATTGAACAAATGAAAAAAGAACTTTACTTTGACGACTGTAGGAAAAGTTGAGATATAAATAATTTTATTAGGCACATTTGCATTAAAATATAGAAAACCAAGAGTGCTTATTTAAGACAGAGATTGGTGATCAATGAATTTAGTGGAGATGGTCTTGAATAGTAATGTACAAAGTAAGCTTTTGATAGACATTGCCTGAGTTCCCTCTTTTTCTGCAACGGACGTTTTAGAGTTGGACGATATGATTTGTTTGTAGGATATGATGTGTCTATAGTGTCTTTTCCTGATTGTCTGTTAGAACCTGCTTTTGAACCAAAGTAATGATGTGACAAGCTTGTTGTCAGAAACATATTTTGATCTGGTGCTTCCATAATGTTTTATTTTAGGTAGTTCTATTTAAAATAGTCACATTTGAATTATGAAAAGGTAGTTGTTTTTTGTTTGTTTGTTTGTTTTGTTTTTTTTTAACTTCATGTCTCAAACTCCATTTATCTATTTATATATCAGAAAGGAAATGCACGGCTACAAGTGTAGTTGTTATTTTTTTGAGGGTTTTTTTTGGCAACTGCAATTAGAGATGAATGCGATGTAGTAATTTCTATGTGATGATGAGATTGCATGGATTATTACGATAAAACTATTCATTCCCAACATTCAGTGTATTTGTATATAGAACTGTCAGGTAGCAAAGAAAATAGCAGGGATTCTGTCTCCGTGGTGTTCTGTTCTATTCCATTCCATTCCATTCCATTCTTTAAATCCTCTTCCCATACCCTGTTTTTTGTGGACTTCTTCAGAACAGGGTTTTTTTGGAGGGAGTAATGAGGGCATTAAAAATTAACTTAAACTGCATTAGTTGTCTTTTCTCAGAACTGTTGAATCCAATTTTGTCTTGATTATGCAAGACAAAAGGCTGTATGGCTTATTTAGGTGGAATGGAAACGGAAAATGGCTTATTTAGGTGACAACACTTGGACAACTGCCTCTTACCGGCTGGTTGCAATATGAACTTGATCAGCTATGCTCTTGGACACCAAAATGAGAAGGTAGAAATTCCAGTACACTTTGCCTTCACCTGCTCAGGTACAGAGCATACATTTTGAGAGATGTGTTTTTCTGGATGCAATGAGGAACGTGAATATCTCTGTTTGGTTATCATCCCAGATGATACTATTCCTGTTCTTCCCCTGAAAGAAGCCAGGGGAGGAATTCTTAAAGAAATCTTAAAGAAAATTAACACTTTCTTCTCATGTGGTTGACAATCTTGCTTTCCCTTATGTTTGCTTTGTGTTTCCTTGCACTTAAAATAGTGTATTCATTTGCATGTCATTACTCCTTTAATACTTTACTGAAAGTATATGCAGGCTGAGACATACTACATGTATGACATATTTGTAGAAGATTTCACTGTCCTAATGGTTCTGCATGAAAACCGTTTTTAGAGGAAGCTGAAACAGACTATAATTCTCTGTAGAATGCTGAGGAGGAAGGGAAAGTTTGGGAAAAGCTGGCTGTACAAACCAGAGTAAGGGAAACGTCTTTCCATTCTTTCTGCAGAGAGAAGGGTTGTTTGGGCCTTAGGTATCATTTCTCGTACAGCACCTTGGTCTAGGGGATCCTCTGCCAAAAGACTGTATTTTCTGCGTGGTGTGCTGTTGGATAACTACTATATTCTACTTCCTTGTTGCTGATTTCAGGGCTGGTGTGTAGATACTAAATTGATATATGGATTTTTGACATGAACTTGATAAGAATGAAAGGTTGACCCAGAGCTACATATCTGTATTTCACAGATTCCCAGAAGGGGGTATTATGATGATTAATGGGAGGAATACAGGAGCCCATTACTTGTTTCATGTCAGTCTGCAGTACCAAGATGCTGTGGTATGAATAAGGATGTATTAATCCAGAATGCCACCTAAAAATGAAGTGAAATCTTATGCCTCACGTGAAGACTAAGATGAAGTCCTGTGCAAAGTCAGTTTAAATGGCTTTGGCTTGTGTTATTCCCAAAGCCGTGAAGAGGCCATACTGTTTTTGTAGTGAAGTTTCATTTTGTGTTTCTACCAGGGTTTCTGCCTGCTATACAATATTGTTGGCCTACCAGTTTTCAGAGTTGGAACTTCCTTCACAATAATTTCTTTTATTTGATTTTTTTAATGAGTTATATATATGGACTTTTCTTCTCAGATTCTCCTAAAACACAATTCTTTTTAGTCTGTTACTGAAAGTACAGATGATGCAAATTGTCAGATAAAACTGAGTTTGAACCTATTTTTTTTGTGTTTCTAACTGCATTATACTATTTAAAATAGGTTCTGTTTGAACTTTTACCTTGACATAATTTAAGTGTTTGACTATTATTTTGGTAATACTTCAGACCTAAGCTTTAAAAGGATTATGTTATATCATGTTTGTCTTATTTTCTCATTTTAATGATGTCCATGTGTTGTGACAGCTGATAATTAATTTCCAAAATAAGTTCTCTGCCTGAATCTATTAAAACATGTTAAGGAAATGCTATTTGGTGCGTGTTCTCTCAGGGTATAGTCAGATGGCTTTTCTTTTTCAGTTTTGCTGTTTTAATGGAAATAATCTCAGCACTGCTGGGTTCCTTGGCATTTTTGTATCAAATCATTGCTTTTACAGAGCAAGCAGGTTCTCGATAGAAAATGGATGGTCTTTTACTTTGTTGTGATAATACATAGGAGAGGCGAGGCCTACTAATGTATTTTTTAGAAGCAAACAAAAAAAGTTTTGGAAAAAGACTATGAACAAGGTTTCATGTTGCTTGAAACCAGGCCACTTTCTTATAAGTTTTGATAATTTATTCAATATTATTTTAAAACATCATTCTCAATGGCAACGTAATACAAATATGGCTGTTAAAAAAGTCACTACAATGACCTTTAACCCACTGCTATGTTTAAGATCAATTAAAAGGAGATATCCCAGTATCCTGTATTTCTTCCTTAAATTAGGAACCTTATGTATCAGTCAAGCTCAGCTTCAGATTTCTATTATATACCTTTGAGTGTTTCTTTAATTGAAAATAAAGCAGTGAGTGATGGTTGAAGTAGTTCAGTAGGTGGAAATTATCTGTGTCATTTGATGACAGTCTTACTGGAGGTCACATATTTTAAAAATAAATGGAGATACTCATTAGAACATACACCTTCCATATATACCATATTTCAAAGAAAAATTTATGCCAAGCAGTTTTAAACTTTTTCCCCACACTCCAAACCAAAATGTTGATCACTTTCCAGAAGTCTTTCTGGAAATGTATTTATTCCTACAGTGTGTGTCCCGAGCTGCAGAAGAATGGTGTTGATGATTTGCTTTTCATCTTTGAATTTCATGTGAAATAATGATTTGCGTCAATAACTTTTCTTGTTATGAGAGAAATCATGTTGTCCTTCATTTATGCAACTGAATGTAACTATAAAACAAATAAGACCATGTGTCTTCTAAGAGGAAAATAATGCTCTCGATTATTTTTCTTTTAGCAATCTAAATCGCATATTCCTGAACTTAAAATAACTATCAGGATTAGAATTGGAAATGTATGTGTGCAGCAAAAATATAATAATTCTATGCATAAAATGCACTGCAGTTTTCAACAGTGTGAAGTGAAATGAAATAACGAGTATAAAGATAAAAAGAGGAACATTTCTGAAATACTTAGGAGTATGGTATAAGAATAAAAATTAGTTTGAGATTTATAATAGTGCAGCTTTTCTGAAAACTGAAGGTAGTAAATGAAAATGTTTGACCTTTTAAAAATTTTTCAACCTTGTATATTGTATGCCACATTTTCTAAAATAGTCACATAATTTCAAAACTGTAGTATCAAACAAAATAATAGATGGCTGTTAATTTTGCTTTGATAATTGTAATTAATATGATAAAATTCTAAATGCGAATAGGTTTGGAAATTGGCATTCTAGTCAGCATATATAATTGATTTGGAAATTGTTACTTGCTGAGCTATGGCAGCTGACAATTGCAATAGTAACAAGTGTGGAAAAAATCTCTAAATTATGAATAGGTAATAAGTAACTGTTACAAAAGATGTAATTTCAAAATAATAATGAGCCATACTTGAATCTAATTGCATTATAAGTGAATCTTACAGATGTGTTTATTTTTTATTATTTTGGAACAAAATCTTGTTCAAATTAATGTGAAATGGAGATGTCAGCTGATGGGCAGTGAAGTGCTTAATTTGAAAATGAAAGTAGATGATATATAGATGAATCAGGTTCTTGATATTTTTCAAAGTGAAACAATAAAATCGGCTACTGTTCATTGCCATAGGTCATCTCACTTCTTGATTCTCATGTTTACTCTTTTTTGTCTTCACTTTTTGAGGGGGACAGGGTAGGGTGTGATGGTCTGGCCATGAAACATCCAGATATTTTGGGTACATATTCTGTGAGTTTCAGTGTAAAACAATGTACACATATGCATGCAAAGTGGATAGATTTGGCTTGGTGCTGTGTGTTAGAATGTTGTTTTTATTTTTAATTCTTTATGTTTAGGTAAAGCTTATGTGGGAAGTCTTTTCAATATCAGGAAATAGTGCTAGAGTTCAATCAGTTCTGTATGATTTGTGTCTTTGAGCTATTATGTGTTTTATTTTAGAATTTCTCTAAAATAGACTAACCATGATTAGTTATTCTACCAGGGAACGCTTTTGAGAGGGAACGCATGTTTTTTTTAAATTTTATGTCATAAAAGAAACTGAAATTTGCTTCCAAATGTTACTCATCTCTGAAAGACTCTAAACCACAATATAATGCTTTGCAATGTAGATTAGCATTACCTCGTATACATGTAATTTTTAGCGCTTGCTTATTGTAAATGAAGAAAGGACATGATTTTTTTTTTTACTGTTTAAGTTTTTGAAACTATTTTTTTATTTAGCAAAGGCATTTGACATGTTTAGAGATTAGGTAATTTTTTCAATTCAAGCTCTCAAAGTAGCGGAAAAAAGGTAGGTGGGTGGTTCAAAGAACTTTGTCTCTGAACCAGCAGAAGGCACTTTTTCTCTTTGCTGAGTACGGCGAGTGATGCCCATGGTGCAGCTCATACCAAGTGTATTCATAAACTTCTGACACCTGTATAAGAGAAGCAGAAATATTGAATAAAAGCTGTATCCTGCATTTCTTTGGCATAGCCATTTAACTAATTAATTTAAGCTTTCTTCTTTTATTTGTGTCCATTGGACAGCTCTACCAGCCTTTATTGACAGTGACAGCTTGGTTTACATGGCCTGTCTGATTTCCACGTATCATTGTCATCTTTGCTTTAAGTTCTGGTAGATCTTACACTGGTTGTGTGATGTTGGAAATAAAGATTCCTTCCACTGATTTATTTCGGAATGTGAGCCTTTGACAGTTTTGTTGTGGGTTTTACTAGAGATGTCTAAGCCTGTAAGTATGAGCTGATGGGGTTTAAACGAAGTGTCCTGTCTGGGAGTAGCCTGGTGAAGATCAGCATGGAGAAGGGAGCTGATCGCTTGTAGGTAGTGGTGAGTGACCATACTCAGCAATAGGTGACAGTACAGAATTTGGGTGGCGGTAGGATACGTTGTTTTCAGCTAAGCTGAGAGTTGTATGAATACATAGTTTGTTCTCTGAAGTGCCCGCTCAGTTTGACAGCCTATGTGTAAACTTATTTTGTGGCTGAGAGACAGCACATGCTGGAAAGATGGTGCTCCAACCAGTGTGTGCTGCTGTAACCAGAGCCCTGTTGGTTGCTTGAAGTTGCTGGGGCATCATGTGTCTTCTCTTCTTTGAAATGTACCTTCAGCAGCAGTAGAAGGATATAAGAGAACAAAAAAGGAGACTAAGAATTAGAAAACCAAGAAGTAAGGGTAGGGGAAAAGGAGATAATGAGAAAAAACGTGGGAAATACAATGACTACGGGGAAAATGAAAAGAGGGAAAGTTGTGTGGGAAGAATCTGTTCTTTCAAAGGATGTACTTGTGTGAGAGGAGGTTGGGATTTTTATTTTGTCCTTCTGTGGCATAAGTGTTTAAATGCATGGGTAACTTGAATTGTAACAAGTTCTTAATGAAGTTGCACAGTCTGTTTAAATAGCAGTGGTGATACTGGTTTTGGCTGGAATGCTGCATCCTTCTCTCTGTCCATTTTGCTTTTCGCACTGCACTGGCTATGAGGTTGTTGAACTTTACTGTGTACTCTTGTTTGACAGTCTTGCTCTTTTGTTTTCTCCATGACTGCTCTTTGATTGTAAGGAAACACGTTATGTCTCAGTGAACATCAGAAAGCATTTTTGTTTTATTCTGGCACTGTGTTCTTTTCTTTACTTGCCCTACTCGTTCTTATTTTTGTTTGTCAGTTGAGAGTCCACTCAGAGATTTCAGGACACATTCAAAAATCATTATTTGTCATCAAGCAGGAGGAAATGAATTCTATTTGAAATTTGGTAAATCAGTTATTATCATAGTTGCTAAACCTTGATATTTATTTTAGATCGAAAGAATGATTTTGAAATGTTTTGTTTCTGTTTCTTAAAGAGAAAACTCAGGTTCTTAAAACTTAGATAAATATCCAGTGAAGACTGGAAAGATTTTTTTTAATGTAACTTAAAAAAATGAGAAAATTGTTACTGTCCTTATGTTATTAACGTTTAATAAATCGGTCTTTAATAAATCAGATTTAATAAATCAAAACTGTGTGTAACAACTAAAAAGAGCAAATGAACCATGCTTAGTTTCTGAGGGCTCAGTATTTTAATCCTATGTATCATGTGTACTGAGGATATACGTTGGCTTTGTTTAGTGCAGGGTTATTGGTATAACAAGTTTTTGTGGAAAACAGTCTTCGTGAATTATGAAACAACTGGCAAAACTTAGGGCCAGCACACTTTTCTCTGAATTTGTCCAGTTTTAAGGGCTGTCATTTCTACACAAAGAATGCTGTGCTGGTAGGAAAAAGGAGAGAAGTTTGCTGATTTCTTGATAGACATTATTGAAATCAGGTGTTTTTTGGAGAAGGCGCACGAAGATGAGGCTATTTACAAGGTCTAGCGGTGCTGCTAGTAATTAAAATGCTGTTTTGAAGAATTATGTTACGGGAACCAGGAAAGGAGATGTGAAAAAGTACTATAAGGCAAACAAAATTAAAAGTGATGCTGAGAAGAAGAGAGAAGTGGACAGTTAATATATCCTTCGTATGTTATATTTCTTGGCCATCACTAGGATGTAATATGCCTCAATTTTACATCTGAAAGAAAGAGATGCAACCAGTGGGAAGGATCTAAATAGCAATAATAGAAAGAATGTAAAGCATGTCTTTAGTGAATGTGCCTTTTTTTTTCCCATCTTTTTTTCTTTTTTTTTCTAGAAGGGATGACACTGTTCATGGTCTGACAGAAAGTTGATATGAGTTCAAATTTTAATCCTAATGGGAAATTACAGTTTCAACCATATTTGACCAAAAGGATTAGATACAGTCTAATGTGGGATCATTTTGAATATTTTATTTATTGGAGTCATCTTTGTTTCATTTAATTGCTGTTATAATTGTGAAAAACGTGTGCAAAATAATTCAGTAATACTTCAGAAGACATTTAGTTTTAAAAGAGTTTCATGCTTAACTTTTAACACTGTTATATTGAAATCCATATCCTGTGTTGGGCTTCCCAGGTTCTAGGAAAGATCCATGCAATTCTTTTATTTGTACACAAAAGCACTGTTGTTCTTTCAGCTTCATGTGGAACAATTTGCAGGGAAGATGTAGCAGTACCTGACTATGTACATTTTCAGTCCTTTTTTGTAATTTTGTTTTAGGGATATATACAATCAGAAAAAGCAGGCTGCTGCATAGAAAATGTTCTCTTTAACAGCATTAAATATATTGTAGTGTGTAAAGGAGAAGGAAACTTTAAATCGAGGATCTTTTGATGCTTATAATTGTTTACAATATTTTGCTTTCTGTTGCAGTCACTTGCTAATAGTATTGAACATAGAAGTCACATTATTTTTATGGAAATAATTTGTATAAGACATAACATGAGTAAATTCACTATACATTTTTAAAGAGGTTTTATTGTTATCATCAGAGTGCTAAATAAAAAGGTGCTGGAGGGCATGTAGGATGGGAGAAGTCATCTTGCCTGTGATTGTTAGAAATTTCTTGGTGGTATTTTTAACATTATCAGTGTGTCTTTCTTAGGTGCCTTAGGGAAGGCAGTGTTTACTTCTTATAAAGCTCTGATATGGTAATCCACAGTCATCTTCCAAATAGCTACTGGCTTTTGCTGTACAAAGAAAATGCAGTCTCTCACGGATAGGGTGCTGAGGTCTTCTCTGGGCAATGAAAGTGGAGAGCTTTTGTGAGTTAGGCTCCTGTATCCTTCTAGAAACTCCAGTGTATACCTGTCTGCATAGTTAGCTGTATAAGTACTTTTAAAAATCAATCTTCAGGAAGAGCTATGCTTCAGATTGTACATTCAGATTTAAATCACTGTGTTCCTGTATTTTAACAGATTCTAGTTGCTAAAAATATTTAAACGAGGAAAATAATTATTTGGAAACAAAGGTATTAAATCTCTCCTTTAAAGTTAAATTGAGACTGAGAATGCATTAACTAGTTAAGCTTTCCTAGTTCCATACTTGTAACAGAAATGCCTGAATTAATATGGTGAATTTTCTACGGAGGCAGTAGAATCTCTGGGGAGCAGCTTAGAGTGTTTAGGTACAAAAATTTTTAATTCATCACCTAAATTGAGATCTGTAAAGACTGTAAGTTCAGCTTTTACAGTTGGTTGTTAAAATAGCTCTTCCCCTGTTCCAATTTTTGTTGTGTCTGGACTACACAAATGACACTATTTGAAAGTATTTCTATACAGTAAAATTTGTAACACTAGTGCTGTGTAAACTTCGAGCAAGAAGGAAGTTTGACACATTTTTTTCCTCAATGTCTGAGTTATTATCTACTTTGATAGTTCTGCCGTTAAAAACTGAATAGTAAGAGAGAGTTACAGTTGAGTTTGAATAGCCTTTTGGAGCCTAAACTGTCCTAATTTCTGACATTTTTGAAGAGAGCTTATTCTTTCTGTCACAGATTATTCAGGGATAGAGCAGTACTTACCTTGCTGCTCCAGCTGATTATCCAGGATCCAGGAACATACACAGTATGTCACATGCTTTCTACCACACCAGAGAAATACAACCAAGTGAAATGCGCTGGTTTGTGTGTTGTTTTGCGTGTCTGTGTGTGTTTTAATTCTTTCACTGGCTTTTCCTAGTTGCCTTTGTGTACTGCTTGTGGGCATAAACTCCTCTTGCACATGAGCTGTTCAGTACTGAGAGTTTAGTGCTGTTACAGCTTTGGAGATTTTCTGACAGTAGATTTGTCATCTTCAGCATAGTCACTCTTAACTCTTGTTCTTCTGTTCTAATGTTTTATCCAGGTAGACTTAGAAGCTTCCAGAAATTTTCAAAATTCATGTGCCAGAGCTGCAAAATTGTGTTGTGGCAATCTGTTGTGACCTGAAGGTGTCCCATATCCTGTGCATGTCCTGATCAGTAACTAGTGATCCTGGTGAGCTTTATGTTCACTGTCCATATCCTACATGTACACGCATTCTGTTTGAGAAATTGCAGTTAGAAATGTAAAAAAACCCCTTATTTTTACAACGCACTAAAATTAAGATGCCTTGAAATCGTTCAATAAGGTAAAATACTGCTTGGTGTCAATTCTGTAAGTCATTTTCAGTCAGCTGTAACTACATCTGTAATCACCTTGGTAATTACAGATACTTTTAAAAAAAGTGTTTACAGAAATGGTAAAATTTCTGTAAAAGTTACTGCTAACACTTATTCAAAAGTGTTTAAGATATTTCAAAATACTCCTTTTGGCAAATGTGGCATGGTTCAGTAGTTGTAAGATGTTAGTCTTACATTTCATTGAGGTTTTACTGTGAGTTTAGCAAATTAATTTGCATTCGTATTCTGGTTGCTTCTGTAAATAGGTCTTTTCTAGAAGCACCTATCATACCGATAAAAACAAATAAAATGCATCTTTACGAAGTGTTTCACAGACACCTGCTTTGAAAATGTCAGCCTAAAATTTTCAGGCAGTTCATGTATTTTGACTTGTCTGCATAGCAGCAAAGATGTTCTGTACTTTTTATTGTCTAGAGAAGACTAATATTAAACAGTTAACATCTTAATAGGTCATTTGGTCATTCTTACAATACTGGAGAAACTGTGTATAGAAGAACAGCAGTGTTACGAAATCAAGTATTGAAAAAATAGTCTGTCAAAACTAAGAGGTCAGTTCAACTTTAATTCATCCCTGTTATGTTAAGATGTAATATTTAATTTTATGAACAGATGCATATTTTTCCACAGGACCTTACTCCATTAGCAAGGTTCACTTATTCAGTATTTCTTTATCAGAGCAAATAATGTATACTCATACTGTTCATTATTCAAACCAGTCACCAATAAGAAAGAAACTTCTTTCTAGATGTTTTTGTAATACTTCCATCGTTGGATCTGTAAACTTCATAAAAATTAATTTAACATCACAGCATTCCTGTGAATTAGTTCATATTATTATCTGCATTTTACAGCTGGGGAACTTTAAGCTTAAAATGTATAAAGGCTGAAATACTTTGTTGATTTACGGTGTCCAATATGAGATGCCAATGACTTGCATTTTAAATTTTAACATTTTCTTGTAGTGCTTTGAACCACAGTTTAGCTGACTTAAACTGCAGACATAGTAGATCATCACATTTGCAGCTTCCTTTTGTAGTGTTTTATTGGCTGCTGCTTGTGAAGATTGGATTTTGTGGTTAGACTGCCATCACGTAGGAACTCCATGACTGAGTCAAGGGAAGAACCAATTTCTTCTGGTAGGTGTGTTCTTTCCTTAGAAAGTAAAATTTACCATTCCCTGAAGTGCTCTTTGTTGTACTCCCTGAACATCTTCAAGTGTCTACATAGATGTACAACATAAGCAATAACAACATTTTTATTCTGTCCCAGGTCATATCTGTCCTAAGCATTTCATGAAAAATGTTAGTTTAGAAATAAGTGTGGTATTTGATTAAAAAGCATACAATAACATACAGAAATACTGGAATGGGTTAAAGGCATTCGTGCAGTTTTGATCCTAATGCTTCCTGTTTGAGAATGCCTGACTTTAAATGTTTATTCTCATAATATTTCCTTTAATTTAAGATTCAAATATATTTTAAAAAAGAACTGGAAATTTTCTTGTCTGTGATTTACAATGGGACTTGGACTTTCACATCGTCAGTACAGATCATTTATGTTAGAGCCAACAGTGACTGGTGAATGGTAATCAATAGCAGAAGGGACGAGGCATAAATGCTGCCTTTGGATTAAGGGTTTTTTTCCTGACAAAAGAGGGCTGTAGATCCTGGATATTCTTTTTTGAGGCCTGGAGGAGACAATATGCCAATGGCTACAGACCAGCCTGTGACTGGTCTCCTCTCTGTGTGTGCTGCCATCCACCCTGCCCCACCATTCCCCTCTTCTTTCCTCATCTGTGTCTCTCTCCGTTCTAACTCCTGATTCCTGCTTTTCAGAGGTCTTCTATTTTTTCTCCCTGTTTATTCCTCTGATGCAGACTTTTTTATCTTCTTTCTGCCTTATCCAAATCTCTTTCCCAGCTGGTTCCCTTCCTGACTTGTGTAACTCTCTCATGCAGCTGGATGCTCCTCTGCCTGCTGCGCTTTCCATCTCCTCCAGCTCCGTTCTGCCCAGGTAGCTGTGCCCTCCTCAGGTGTGCAGTTGTTGCTGGCAGCGTCTGAGAGTGTGCAGCTGTTTCATTCATGTGCGAATCTTGAGGAGGGGTTCTGTGCAACACATGCAGCATTGTGAACAAGTAGACCATATATGCATTGTTAGTAACAGAAACCTTGAAGCGGTAGAAAGTAGTTACATTAAAAAGGTGAGAAATATTAAAAAAAAATAATCCGTAGAAGCGGTGAAAATTCAAACATTTTTCAGATTGCACTCCCTCTTGAGTCTTTTGAAAATGATACAAATTCTTAGCAGGATGCTTATATTGGATTCCACCATAATGATGTACCTTTATCACATCACCTTAAATTTTGCAGTAGTTTCAAAGAGTTCTTATATTAGACTGTCATCAGCTATATTGTTTTCTTTGTGGAACTTCTACACTCCTGGTAGGGCCTGAACCTCTACAAGACTTACAAGACTTTTTTTTTTTTTTTTTTTTTTTTTTTTTTT
>VWYH01003951.1:0-67064 GCA_013399365.1 Pampusana beccarii | reverse complement strand
TTTTTTTTTTTTTTTTTTTTAAAAACCCATTTAAAAATCCTTTCTGTTAGGACTGTGCCAAGACCTTTTCAAACAGAGTTAGGATACTACTCCCTTTGGAGCCAGTTACAGTAGTGTTGAGAGCTGTGTGCCCCGTAGGAGTTGGTTTTGAACAGTCTGTGTGCATCCCCAGTGCACAACTTGCTTTGACTATTTATACTTTCTGTGGCACTTTCTCCCCTCTAGTAGTTCAAGGAGTGAAACACTAGATTTGGAACTCAAGTCCTTTTGCTGATTTTTGCTCTGTCTAGAAGAAAAGTTTGGTGGAGCTTCAAGCTCACAATGAAAATTGCTGCTTTTCTTTACCTTCTCTGTGATACTCTTTGGTAAGCCTGGGTTAAAATATTATTTGAGCTGAGAGATGAATCAAAGTAGACTTTGGTGATATATTACTCAAAACAGAATCCAGCAAAATTGAAAACCTAGAAGTGAACTGGATATGCCAAATGTCAAATGGCCTATTCTCCATGCGTGTATTGCTGAGATGATCACTTCCAGTGCTGACAGGAAAAGCAGATGTTATAATTATATTTCGTACTATTTCTCATGATAGAAAAGCTCAGTGCAAGAGTCTGTAGGAGGGGAAGTTGATTTTTTGGAAAAAAAAAAAAAGAACGGAATTATTTTTATTATTTATTATTGTTTTTATTCATGTGCATTTTGTTACACTCATTCTCTCATATTGACTTATTTCTCTTTCCTGAGATGTCCCATCAGTCTATTTAGGATCAGTTTTGAGGTATGGCAGATAAGGGAAGACTGCCTTTTGAGTTCTCATCACAGATTTTGGTTTCTCCTTGGCTGATGATGGTTCTCTGTGAATCCTGCAGACTCTGTGCTCCGGCTAGGTTAAGTTCTGTGATGCCATTGCTGCTTCTGTGCTGTTGACTTAGATATGGTGTGGCCTGGATGCAGCCAGCACTCCAGCCATCTCATGCCTGTTTCTTGCTTCATCTGGGTTCCTTTTTTTGGATTTACATCTGCTCTGTTTATTATGACGTGCTCCACGTACACCGTTATTTTCACGTGTCATCTGTTGTATCATCTGATGCCTTTATACACTGATGCTGTAATTCGCTCTGCATGCATGCCAGCGTAGCACTGCCTCCTCTTAGCTCAATGCTGTGTCCAGAGTAGAAGACTGAATGTTAAATAGTTAAGTGACAGCTGCATAACTGTATGTTGAGACCTAGGAGGTGAGACATACTTATGGTTTGTAATGTAAGAGAAATACGTATACTAAAACACAAGTCAAGGAAGCTTCAAAAATTTCTTTCAAGAAATATATATTTTAATAAATCCACCTATTAGTGTACTTACAAAATATGAGTGATTTCCTTTAATTTGTCAAGTTACTATATGAGTAACAGACACTGACCTTAATAAGAATTGACTAAGGCACCTGAGAGGAGAGGGCTTATATTTGGTTGCATGCATTTATGTTTCTAGTTGCATTTTTGTTTTGTCTGAAGTATTTATTTATTTATTGCTGTCATTACACAACTCTGCAAACAGCAATATTTTAATGAAGTCTGAATCATTTCACTCTCTCTGGCTCTAATAAATTTCTATATGAATTGTAGTAAAAATCCAGAACATGCCTATGGTATTCATTTGCTGACATCAGTAGCATCACATTTGTTAGTCACTGGAAGTGTGGGAAGGTGGTGTAATATCTATACAGGATACCTTTAAGGTAGTATCAGAGACAGGGTTTAATTTTGAATGGTGACCACTGTATTTGGCCTATAAAAAGCCTATTTACAGCTGTGATTTTAAAATACTTACTTAAATTTTATATCAGAGGATAGATCTCAGTGTTGGAGATACCAAAAGAATGTGTTTTTTCTATATAAATTTAAAATTGCCTTCGAATTGTATGGTGAGCTAACATATTTAGGCAATAGGCAATAAAATACCTTTATGTATAGGAAGTCCCCTTTTCTCTAAACAGCTCCACTGATCAACTTAGAATGAATCACATTGATAATCACTTCGTAACTTCAGTAGTAATTAAAAAAATAATGGCTTAACAAGTTCTCAAAAATAAGGATATGAATTAAGTAATCAGTTTTAAAATTAAGATGCAAATATTAAGTATTTATAGAAATACACCGCTGGATTTTGTGAATTTTTATTAAAAATGTCTTGTGAATGTATCTTGACATTTTCAGTAGAAGTTAAATCATACAACCGTGCCATATTAAGACAGAGCTTTGTGCCTAAGACTGAAAAGATGGTGATCAGGTAGCCAAAGATTCATGAATTAAAATTGTGTAGTTTAAACTGTGAATATGTAAGTCCTTTGTCCTGTGATAAAGTATCACAGATTTAAATGTCAGTAAAAATAATCAGTAAGTAAATGTATTAAGTAACCAGATAGGTAAATTAGTAATAAATTATTAGTTTAGTATTTTAATTTCGGATTCTTGTGGGATTTTTAAACCAAGGCATGTAAGACCACATACAAATGTATTATGTAATAAGTTTTTCAATAGATTATAGTAAGTAGAAGTTCTTAATATCACAAAACTTTCACTATATAGGTTATATGGTATTATAAAACTACTAGGCTTTAAAAGTGAGTTTATAATATTTTGGAGTGAAACATTGAAAGAACTTCTGAAATTTTCCTTTTGTTTATGAGTATACATCTTCGAAAGTAGCATTCCTGAGCATTGTTTTCCTCCTGCTGCAAATGCTTATGAGGATTTACCTTATATTCCTGGTATCAGTAATATGCCAAATTTGATTGTGATACTCACAAGAAAGAGGAGTACAAAAACTGTTCTTGCAGCATCTTTGGTTGGTAAATCACGTACTCAGTGTAAGTGACAATGGTGATTCTTAGGTCTTGTCTAACAAGACAAGATTCTTATCTAACATTTTTAAAAGGAACACTGATTAAAACAAAAGCTGAAACCTTTTCATGTCTAGGAGCAGGTAGGGAGGGGGTGCTTTTTGGCCATTCAGCAAAGCAGGTTTTGAAGTGTGCAGAAGTAATAATGGATAGGCTGTGTGAAACTAAAAGTTGCATTGTTGTTTTTCAGTAGTGGGTTTCAGGGAAATATGGTATGAGTTGCATGCTTAGGTTAAAAAGCAGCATCAGCTTTTCACTAGGACTGTTCAAAATGCTCCAATTTTGTGATTTTCCTGCTTACGATTAAACTGCAACTTTTTGTATTCTTCTAGACACTGTATTTCTTGTTGGATATTGTTTTGTTAGTGAAGTCTCTCTTATGGGAATCAGCAGTATATAAAAATTCCTTTGACGTGAGCTTTCCTTGAGAGCAAGCAAAACTCTAACAATTTGTATACACTGGGTAATTTTACCGGTATGCTATAAAAATTCTTCTATTTTCTGACACTTTTTCCCTGCCTTGTGTTTCTTCACTAGAATTTTGTGTTTATATATGTATTAATCTGAATAAAAAGATTCATAGTATAACATGAAAATAGTCAATAAAATAGTATATCATATTCACAGTAAATAAGATTTCCATGCATAAATATACATTTTTTAAAAAAAATACAGGATAAATAGATTCCAAGATTTAAAATTGACCCAGTAAGTTAATGGTATTAGCAAACAAAGCCTGCTGTAGTCTGAGATAAAGGCCAGAAGTAATCTTTTTTTTCCCCTAGCTTTTCTCCTGCAATGTTTCATTATGGATGCCTTATACCTGTGCCATGAGTAAATCCCAGTGTTGTTCTCCTATATAAGATCAACTCTTAATTACTCCACTGTGTGATAGGGCTCATTATAAGATATGAGAACTGGCTGGATAAGAGAGGATTTCTTCAGTGTGTGTTGGGACTTAGACCCACTGGAGACAAATTTATACTCTATGGCTATGTTTGCTTTTAGAAAATGAGACAATTGTAATCGTGATTGTAAACACAGTAGCTCAGCTGGGGTTTACTTCTGAAAATCATTTCTAGGTCAGATGCTTAGTTCAGGCAGCCTTTAAATATCTGTTTCTAAATAGTGAGTTTTAAAAAGTTTACGAATGTATTTCCTACAGCTAAGAAAAGAACTTTTTTTTAACATTTTATTTACTTTTTAAAAAACACTTGAGGGACTCTGTATTTTTTAATCTATTTGAATTATGGCTTCGTTATTTTGCTGGTTTAATCCTTGCTTACAACAAGGTGACCTTCTTGCAGTTTGCACTTTCTACAGTTGTGCACTTCCTGAAGGAATGTGGAGTAAATGTTTCTCTTTTCAAGAGCAGAATCACAAAAAGGAGAGAAATAGAAACTTGCTTTCTTGTTTGCATAGTAGACCTTGAACTCCATGTTGTATGTTTTTGTTTTCAAGTCTCTTTCCTCTCAAGGATTTAGGCTGTTTAAATACAGGTATTGTTTCAAATAAAACAGGCCTGGAAAGAAATAGATTGAGATTTCAGCAGGATTACCTCTGCTTTATTGAAACATCAGCTGTCTTGCTTTATTGAGACTTGACCTCAATTGGTGCGTGACACAGCTATCTTTTTCCCCACCAAGGCAAGGGTGCGCAAAGCTGTCCCCTTGTTCTCCTTTTCGCTATTAGACGTTTTTAATTTTAAGACAGTGTGTGAAAGTCTGGAAGATGAAGTTAAAACGTGCATCTGTACTTTGACTTCAAGAACATGTGTCACGTCAAGAGGAGGATGATATGTACGTCGTGAGTCTAAGCTGTTTAGAAACACACAAAAGAGGGATGTTGTAGAGGGATGCATTGGGAAGGCCTGTACTACCATGGCACTGGGAAGATTACATGATCATACACCCCTTGCTGCTCTCTTGAATTTGGAGGTTGTAGAAGCCCTTTCTAGCATTCCTGGTTACTTCATTGTCTTTCATGGATGTCACAGGCCATGGAAAATTCTTAACATTTCCAAGGTTCGTATTTGATTTTTTTTTTTCACTTAAAAGGGGAAGGAGTGACTTACAGTACAGAATACTTACCATTTAAAAAACTTCAGAAAATGTTCTTTCATGGGAGTTTCATTGAAGTAAGCATCATAATGGATTTTTTCTTTCAAGATATTGACATAAGGTATGTGGGGAGAAAANTTTTTTCCCCTAGCTTTTCTCCTGCAATGTTTCATTATGGATGCCTTATACCTGTGCCATGAGTAAATCCCAGTGTTGTTCTCCTATATAAGATCAACTCTTAATTACTCCACTGTGTGATAGGGCTCATTATAAGATATGAGAACTGGCTGGATAAGAGAGGATTTCTTCAGTGTGTGTTGGGACTTAGACCCACTGGAGACAAATTTATACTCTATGGCTATGTTTGCTTTTAGAAAATGAGACAATTGTAATCGTGATTGTAAACACAGTAGCTCAGCTGGGGTTTACTTCTGAAAATCATTTCTAGGTCAGATGCTTAGTTCAGGCAGCCTTTAAATATCTGTTTCTAAATAGTGAGTTTTAAAAAGTTTACGAATGTATTTCCTACAGCTAAGAAAAGAACTTTTTTTTAACATTTTATTTACTTTTTAAAAAACACTTGAGGGACTCTGTATTTTTTAATCTATTTGAATTATGGCTTCGTTATTTTGCTGGTTTAATCCTTGCTTACAACAAGGTGACCTTCTTGCAGTTTGCACTTTCTACAGTTGTGCACTTCCTGAAGGAATGTGGAGTAAATGTTTCTCTTTTCAAGAGCAGAATCACAAAAAGGAGAGAAATAGAAACTTGCTTTCTTGTTTGCATAGTAGACCTTGAACTCCATGTTGTATGTTTTTGTTTTCAAGTCTCTTTCCTCTCAAGGATTTAGGCTGTTTAAATACAGGTATTGTTTCAAATAAAACAGGCCTGGAAAGAAATAGATTGAGATTTCAGCAGGATTACCTCTGCTTTATTGAAACATCAGCTGTCTTGCTTTATTGAGACTTGACCTCAATTGGTGCGTGACACAGCTATCTTTTTCCCCACCAAGGCAAGGGTGCGCAAAGCTGTCCCCTTGTTCTCCTTTTCGCTATTAGACGTTTTTAATTTTAAGACAGTGTGTGAAAGTCTGGAAGATGAAGTTAAAACGTGCATCTGTACTTTGACTTCAAGAACATGTGTCACGTCAAGAGGAGGATGATATGTACGTCGTGAGTCTAAGCTGTTTAGAAACACACAAAAGAGGGATGTTGTAGAGGGATGCATTGGGAAGGCCTGTACTACCATGGCACTGGGAAGATTACATGATCATACACCCCTTGCTGCTCTCTTGAATTTGGAGGTTGTAGAAGCCCTTTCTAGCATTCCTGGTTACTTCATTGTCTTTCATGGATGTCACAGGCCATGGAAAATTCTTAACATTTCCAAGGTTCGTATTTGATTTTTTTTTTTCACTTAAAAGGGGAAGGAGCGACTTACAGTACAGAATACTTACCATTTAAAAAACTTCAGAAAATGTTCTTTCATGGGAGTTTCATTGAAGTAAGCATCATAATGGATTTTTTCTTTCAAGATATTGACATAAGGTATGTGGGGAGAAAATTTCTTCTCTGATTTTTTTTTTTATTCTGAACGTCAGATTTTAAAGCTTTTCATTAACTCCAGATTTTTGTCTTTTCTCTGTGGATTAATCTGAGAGACAATGGTGTGATTGTGTTTGGAACAACCAATAAAGCATTTTTCTTGTGTAGAAATTAGACTCATATAAATTATATTTTACGTTAAAAAATACCTTGTCTTTCTTTAAGGAGTGTGTTTGTATCTTTTGTAGTTCAGCACTGTAAAGCATCATAGCAGTGATAAGGTCACCACTACAAGGCAAAGCCTTATCTAGGTTTTAGCATTTTTTGAGCTTTTCTGATTAACAGTGTAGGATATTTTCTTAAACTCAGATCTGTTGCTACATGCTGCCAAGCAATGTTTAACATATTTAACCATTTTTGAATGTTGTAGTGCATTTTAAAATGCTAGTAGTAGGGCTAGTTATAATCCTGCTGGTGCCTGTGGATAATAAAGTGACATGTTTTCTATTGACTGTGAATATGGTTTATTTGTTATTGTCAGACAATCTTTAAAGTGGCTTCCAGGCAATCTTTTGCCTTATTTTAATGTTACTATTCTAAAATATAGCTGTAACCTTATTTTGAATGTCTTCAAGTACTCTTAAACAATGTGATTTTAGTTACTAAAAGTACGATTTGTTGAAGAAGATTAAAGCAAGTGTAATTTCACATTTATTATCCAAAGAGAAGTTCAGTGCCACGTGGCAATAATTAATGACAGAAATATTGCTGTTCACGAAACACATTAAGTAGAGATTTTTTCTTTTGTTGCTTTCTACTGTGTGAATGGGAAGGGTAGATTTCTTTTTCCTCCTGCATTTATTTATGTAGCATTTTATAAGGGATGCATTTATGTATTTGAAAGAAGACAATAAAATAAGATCTCTTAAGCTGGATCTTGCCAGTGGTTATGTGTTAGTTTTTATGGCATTGTCATTTCTAATGAGAGGCTTATTTCAAGCAAACTAGGGAGCAACATCCTTCCCCCTCCCCACCCCATATAAATGCAGTCCAAGCTCAGACGTTTCAGTGCACCAAGAAACACAAAAAGAGCATGAAGGCATTCAGCACCTTCTGGAGTTGCTGAGAATTCAGCTGGATCAAACTCTAATTGCATTTTAATGTTCTTTCTCTAACAGTTTTATATATCACTGTTGGATGTTCCAGCAGTGTGATCTGAAAATCAAATGGTCATCTTAAAGCTTACACAAGCTGCTTTATAAGCTACTAAAACTAAACTACTTTGAAAGTAATTTAAACTAGTTATTGAAGCTGAACTCCATCTTGGAAGGTATTTTTGTTAATAACTTGGACTTGTTCACACACTTATTTGAAAACAGTAGTAAAAATGGCATTGAAAAATAAAATTATTAAAGGCAAATAGTTTGGAGTAGTGTTGTCATTCATACCTAGAGCTTCTGTTTGGTTTTTTTTTCCCCTCTCTATTGAGTGAAAATTACAGCATCTAATTTTCTGCTAGATCCCATAGGCTTGAGTAGCAGTAGGAGTAGCTGATGTTTCATTGTTAGTGGTATCTTTAAGCTGCTAGACTATTGGAGTCAGTCCTGAAGATTGATTCAGCCTTAGACGATACAATAATGGTGACAGACAATGGAGCTTTTAAAGAGTTTGGAATGATGCAACCAGGAAAGCTGCAGAAAATATATATTCTTAAATGCTCTCTATCCAGTTTTGAATTTCCTTTCTTTGAACGTATCTGTAAATAATGCCATCATAGTAACTGTTCCCAAGCTTTCTTTTTACCTTGGTTTTGAAAACTGTCTTCAAACCCCCTCCCTTTTTTTTTTTTTCAAATTTTCTCAACTTTTAGATGGAAAAAATGATAAAATCTGATTATGTAATACTATATCCACATTGTAAAGATATATCCATTATTAAAATTAAGATAATGGATCGTATCCTGGAACTCCTGTGTTTCATCCCATGTTCCCATGCTAGAAGGAAGCCTGAGAGACTTTACCAGTTGGAGATTTTTTACATAAAAGAATCCCTGGATGATGTGGAGCCACTGCAATAGACTGGTGATCCTGTGTTTCACCCTGAGTGAAACACTCTGTTTTGGAGATTTCTATCAGTGACCAGCTCTCTGAAGCTGTGTCATAACCAAAAGAAAGACAGTCTGAAGTGTACAGTATTTTTTATTGTTCTGCAGCTGGCCTTCAGCTAGAGACGAAAGGGAAATGCACAGGACACAGTTATAATTGG
This sequence comes from Pampusana beccarii, assembly GCA_013399365.1. Taxonomy (NCBI): domain Eukaryota; kingdom Metazoa; phylum Chordata; class Aves; order Columbiformes; family Columbidae; genus Pampusana; species Pampusana beccarii. Next base: position 58,296 of record VWYH01003951.1, on the reverse strand, counting down.
AAGCTGCTTAGTCTCCTGAATTCCTATGAATCTTTCAAGCCCAGAATAGAATCTGGGCCAGTGCATTAGCACCAGCTCATATTTATCTGCATAGAATTTAATGATTATTATTCCAAGTTAAATGTTTAATGTTATAATATGCAAAGCATATACCTTCTGCATCTTACTAGACTGGATGCCAAATGATCTTCCACCAGCTTTATTCTGAGGACGCAGGAATTTCTGGGAGTTATATGCAAATTATGGTGGAGACCAATTTCTATAGTTAGAAGATAAAGCAGGCTTCATTGTAAACAAAAGATGCCTAAATATACATTTACAGAAAGTAACTCTACTGGAAGAATACTCTCTTGATTGCAAAGGCAACATTTAAATTAGGATATACCAGGTATCCCTTTACATTTATCAGTAGTGTGGCTCTTTGCCTTGTTGCATTACAGGTGAAACTGACCTGCAGGTTTAATGTCATTGTGTAGTCTCTGAAGGCATTGTGGTTTCTGTAGTGGTAGCTGGACCATTGTTCCAAAAAATAACATTATTTGCTCAGCTTTTCAGCTCTCCGCTTTGATTTCTGCTCTGGAATTAGGTGATCTCCTTCCCACAGTAGAGTCATAAGGGAAGAGGCTTGGTTTTAAGCATTACTTTAAGAACAGTTTTTTCTCTTTTCTGACAGCATGTGAGCTGAAGGTACTTTGTCAGATTCTGGTACTGCAGGAGCTAGTGGGCTATTGGCATGAGCTGCTGGTTTTGGAGATTAGCTGAAGGAGAGTGTATAGCACTGTAATTACTGCAGTAGCTTCAACTGTTAAGAGTGTAGTCATGAAGATAGTGGTGAGACTTTGGCCTTGGCTGCCAAGTGTGTTAAGTTCTTATCTTGAGCTGCTATGATTTTCCTGAGGAAAAACGTGGAAGACTCAACAGAATTTTCTGGGACAAGCGAACAGGCATTCCCCAGTTTTCGAGCATTCACAAATTGAGTTCTTCAGGATCCTTTGTGAGGGGAAGATTAGCTGTTTCAGTACAATACTTGTTTTTCTGTTGTGGTCAGAAAATGATGTTGTCATCAGCACACTTTTTAGTGAAAAAATATTCTAAACTGGGTAATACTGGTTGTACTTTTGAGCTAGTAAGAAAATTGAAAAAAATAAGGGAAATACTTTTGTATATAAAGAAAACATCTTATTTATTTGCTATGCAAGCTTAGGCTTGCATGTTTCTACTACAGCAGCTGCTTTATCATGACAATACATAATTGAAAGTTTGACATTTTCTGACATTTTATAAAATACACTAATTTTTATCTGTTTACTGTACACAGCTGGTATTAAACATATTGCATTTGTTAAGGAGAATTTAGGGCTTAGCACAAATTCTTCTCTAGTTACACATACTGTTGCCACTGTCTAAATAACGAAAATTTTCACTTTTCTGCTGAATTCGTAACATCTTGCATTAGCAAAAATGTTATTATGGAAAGCAGGGAAATTGGCTATTTCACCTGGAGCTGATGAAGCCTCACTTTGGAGAACACTTTCCAATTTGGCTAGAACACAGTAGTAAGTATTAATATGAAAAAGAGAGTAATAGAAGGCAGCAGTAGGCAGTAAGAATTACATGATTAATGAAATAATTTGGTTTGATTATTCTGAAAAAGAGAAGACTGAGGGATGAGATCACAAACATTTCAAAAGGTTCTTTTATGGAGTGTGTCATTCCTTTGTTCTCTGTGTGTTGGCAAAATGATAGAGGATATACTTGAATTGCATGACAGATGATTTACGTTACGTTCTAGAGAAACATTTTCTTACTGGAAGGCTATCTGATCATGAAATATCCATTATTAAGGAGAGCTTGTGTAGTATCTAGCACAGCACTGACAAATATCTCTCAATATTTCTCAATGCAGAATAAACAGAATCTCAAGTTTCCCCAGTTGCAATATCTTTACTACTTCTGTGTGCAAGCCACTTCTGTGCGACACCGTTACCAAGCAGATGCAAGTTACAACCAGACATATTCAGTCTATGTATGATCTGGTAAATAGTGCTGAATTTATTTGTCCTTCAAAAATTTGCTCCCAAGAGATGAAAAGCTATGGAACCAGGGAAGTGTGAAATCTGGAAAACCTGTGTTGCACATGTGTGTGTGTGTGTGTATGTATGCATGCATATACACTCATTGAAAGATCTACATGAGAAACTTGTGATGTTTGTAGCAGGTAAAGGTTTTTAGTATAGGTGCCACTAGTGATCTTTCAGTGAAGGACTGCTGTAGTGGTTTAGGTATCTGCAAGACTCCCTTACAAATGTTGCAATATATTTAGTGTCTTGGACTACCAGTCAGCTTTGCCTTCAGTTCCCTCTCTTCCCCCCGCCCCCCACCTCCTTGTGACCAGAATCTCGCTGTAGTTTTCTAAGATCTGTGTAAGTTGCAAAATTTCTGTACAGTGTTTGCAGCAGGAAGTTATGGCTTCGGAAAACTATATTATAGACTAAGTTGGTGGCAAACTTTGTAAAACTTTTCAATTTTATTTAAGTGTCTCGAAGACAGTTTGAATCCTCTTAACTCATAGGACATTTATCACATTCTATTTTTTTTCTACGCTTTAAGAATCTCAAGTTTATTTTTACTTGAATTCATGTCATGTTTTCTTTTAGGTACTAAAACTCAACAATATCTCCCAATGATCGTACAGCAAGTTTTTCATTTTTGTCAGAAAAACTTCATCTAATTGCAAATTATGATTGCTGTTCTTCTGTTACCTCATCTTAACAAACTTGGGTAGATTATCTCAGGTGTGATAATACAAAACAGTGCCAGCTATCCTTATATGGAAATTACGAAGATGGAAAGATATAAATTGAAGGATACAAGAAAAGAGCTGAAACTCAGTTAAGTAAGCACAGAAGGAAAATTTCAAGCCTAACTTTCTCTTCCCTTGTTAAGGAGGACAAGTTGCAGCCTTTTGTGAGTTAGTGAAGAGCACCTACACAGACTGCATGAAACTCAGGCCAAATTTAAACTGCAGTACTGGGGAAGCTGAGGAATACAGTGATGAAAAGGTTGAATATGCCCCATTTTTTTTAGTGCCACAGGACAGCCTTATGTTCTTTTCGTGAATAGGATTTGCATCTTTAAATTCTATGTAATTTTTAAAAAGCCCTAACAACTTTGTTTGTTAAGTAGCTCAAGCTATGGTTTTTAGTCCTTTCTCTTCAACTCAGCAATTTTTGAGAAGAGAATGCATATCTTTTATGAAGTATATTAAAAACCTATTTTTCACTGAAATTAGAAAATTGGAGTTTGTCAGCTTAATTTGATGACCTTCACTTCTCTATTTATTTCTTAGTTTTTGCTTGTTAAGTAATACTGAATATGGGCAATATAAATGATTACTTATGCTGAAAATGTTGTAATTAAAATATTGCAGACTGGATTAGTTCCTGCTCTTAAGGTACCTTATGTATGGATTAACGCAATGGTTTCCTTTCAATACCGGGAGGAGTATTTGCAATATTTATTCAATCCATCCATTGTTCTAAAATTTTAATTCTATTATTTGGCTGTAAATAGATTTGTGTACTTATTAAACTATTTAAGACAATGACGTTGTTATCTTTTTTGTTTAAAAAAATAAAGTGTATTGCTGCATGGAGTTGAAGAGATAATTGAGAACTGCATTTGTTGCTACAAATTATTGTTTCCTTCCCCAGTCTGACAATTAAAATAATATTTTAATGTACAGTGTTGGCTTTGAGGGTATGCATCAACACATGCAATATTTAAAAATTAACTCTGAATAGCAAGAAAATCCAGAATACTTGGGTCTGGTAAAACCTTGTTTATTACTTACACTGATATCTTCTAATGTTGGTACAAGGCACGCTTACCATCTTTCCTTCTTCTGTGCTTTACTTTTCCAGTTTTGTTCATTCTCTGCTCTCATATGGCAAAAGCACATCTAAGATTGTGCTTGTGAAAACTCCTCAGATTTTTCTTTCTTTTTTCCCTTAGATGTGTGTTTCAAGTTAGCTTTCTGATTCGAATGTCGTCATATGATCTCCCTCTGTGTCTTTTTGTTTGCTTGGTTTTGGTGGTTGTTGTTGTTTTAGAACTTAACTGTTTTGACTAGTGAAGGCCGTGATGTAGCTGGACTGACTTGGGAAGTCCTTGGTGTGTACAGCTGAGTTAGTCACCATAGGTTCTCGTAATGTCAGCAGAGGGAAACAGGCATTTGCAGATTGCAGTTTCTTTAGCAAGAGACCTTAGGCACGATTTGAAGCAAGACATGAATTCCATTGACAAGTTTGCCACTGGCTGCAAACACAGTTTAGGGTGACTATACTCAACACAAGAGTTTACATTTAGTCTAAAGATTGTTATTCCATGACTTTTGTGATTCTTCTCAGAAATGCCACGGAATACATATCCCTCAAGCTGTTTGTTTTGGCATTAAGAAAGATTCAAAAAATATTAACTTGTTTGTCATCAACAAACATTTTTGGCAGGATTGTCACAGATACGTATCTGAGTAACTTTTAGGATACTTTTCAGAAATGAACAGATTTTAGTCTAGTCTCCGTCTATTAAGGCTTTTTTCTTAATATCTCATGCACTAATATAAACATTCCTGGTTTTCTCTATTATGTGTCTTACATGTGATACACTTGTTAAAGCCTTTTTTTCAGGTGTTGCTCAGTGTTATGTTCTAGCAGTACTTCTGTCCGTGTTTTACAAAATGTGATTGGCTGTGTATTGAAGTTCTTTCTTCCATACTTAGACTTTTATGGTCTTTAAGACTGTTGAACACCTACTGAGAATCCAGCTTGACTTATTGTTGCAGAAAGACCAAAAAAATTGGTATGTGAAAATGTGTTATAGCGCCATTTTCTAAGCCTCATTCTTGGAAGAGAGACTGGTGCACAGGAAATGTCAACATTGATTAAAAACTTTTTTTACCATGTCTTAAGAAACCTACATATGTTCCTTTTTTTTTTTTTTTAACGTAGATAGAAAGCGGATTCCCATCTGTTTCTGTTTGTCATGGCCAAATGCACAAAAATCTGTTTGGACTGATGGTACTTGCTCATCCGGACTAAAATGAGTGAAACATTCCATTTATGAATTACAATGTATAAAATGATATCATTTTTCCACTATGCTACAGGAGGCTTATTGCAAGGTACGGTTGGTAGGTGCTAAAGGCTACCCACTTGTTGCATACATTTGATTAGGCAAATTACTGCTAGGGAAAAATTATTAGTCAAATTATGTTTCTCAATACCAAACAGGTCTGTTTCTTTGCTGTTTCATCTCACAGCAGTGATGATTAGCATGAACAGTAACTGCCTGTGCCTGATACTCTTTAGCTCAGGCTTTTTAGGAGAGGGAGGATAATGACTTTGGCACTTATTCTTTATTTATAATGCTTTGAAAACACATGTGTGAAAGCTGCCTGGCACGTAGCTGCTTAGGAGCATGGTGCCCTACCTAATGCATTCTGGAGCTTCCTCATAGATATGACTACAGAAGTATTAGTGCTCTTTACGGTACATCCAGCCTTCCCGGTTTTCTTTTTTTTTTATTGATCTTATTATTTTGCCAAAAGCTCATTTCATATTTTCCCTTTGGAGTCTTGTCTGTGTTAGTGTGTTTACTTGAAAATTTCCAGCCAGTGTTATCACTGGTTCAGCTGTACAGCTGGCAGCAGCAGTGAGAGCTGCAGCATACACAAGGTGCTGAAAGCTCTTGGCAGCTTCGCCTTTTTGCTTTCCAAATCTGCTATGAGCTAAGTTTGTACAGCGGAAATTTGCCTCTGTCATTGCTTACATCACTGCATCTTCTGGTGGGTACAAGCAGGTAGTAATAAGAATAGGAAAATTCTTTAATAAAATTATGGTGTAAAAATAGCATGGGTTTTCTGCATAGCTGCTGGACCCCAGTGATAATCCTTCTGTGGTCTGTGTCATGGTTGCCAAGCAAGATTGGATATGGCTTCTTTCATAGCTTTCAGCAATGCTCTTGTCGACAGTGCTTAATTGGATAAGGAGATAGTTGAAGAGTCAGGTGAGGTAGTGCCCGTCAAAAAAGGTATGAGCTGAGTTCTGTGGAACAAGTTTTCTATTATGTTTAAGAAAAAGAAGATTTGTTTTTTTTAAAGCATTCTTTAAATAAAGAAGCTGTAAAAGCCTTGTGCTTTGCCTAATAAAAAGCGACCCCTTGGGAGAGGAGAGCTTGTAGAATTATCACAAACTGAATGGTTCATCAGAAAACTACTGATTTTATGGAAACAGAAAACCAACAAACCTTGATATCGTAGCTTTTTAAGATGTGTGATTGTAGTTGTGGAAAACTACAGTTAGACCCACTCAGACTGACTCTAAAGCATAAAAAAAAGACAAGTCTGTTTAAGATGTAGACATTTTACAAATTTCAAGGAAAGAATCCAAATAACCAAACAAGAGATAACAGTAAAGGGCCCAGGCATTTCGTAATGGAACAATAACAGTGTTAAAAACTACAGATAGTGCAAGTGACTATACTTCCTAGCAATATTAATTTGACCATATCACAGAGCATTTATATTAATAATTAGAACAGATTTTTTCCAGCATAAATCGTTTCACCTTGGAGTCAGCTGTGTACAGATTTTACTATTTCGTTTACCAATGAAATATAAAATTCTGCATGACATGTATTGTCTTCATTAAGTGTAGTATCATCTAATAATACACATCATGTGAACAATAGTTCAATGTGTTTTTGAAAAGCAGCCCCAAAACCCCCTACTTTGCCTTTTGCAGGGTAAAATAGTACCCTGCAGTCTTTGAAAGTTTTTCCGGTTTCTTGGGAGTTGTAAGATTGTGTGTCTTACAACGAATTTTAACACTATGCCACATTTGCAAATATTTTTTTTCACGAGTAAAATCACTTCCTCACAATATTATTAGGTATGAGGGGAAACAATACAGTGCCCTTGTCCTTGTATAATCTATGTCCCTGTTCTCAGCCTAGCCCGTTGTCACGAGTAGCCTTAGCTGAAGGATGGACACCCACCCAGCCGCTGCCTTGCTCCCCTTCCCGAGAGACATCACTTACCAGCTACTGTTGTGGGCAAAACAGACTCAACTTGTGGAAAAACAGCTTAATTCATTGCCAATTAAAACACAGCGTGTTTCAAAAAGATGGACCCAATTTAAAATCACTCCTGCTTTGCCATTGGGTCCGTCTTTCTGAAACACCCTGTAGGTTTGGGTAGTGAGGAACAGACAAAAATCAGAACACCACCTTTCTTCCCCTCTTTCCAAGGCTCAGCTTCTCTCTTCAATCCCGACCGAGTCTTCTTCCCCGAGTGTCGCGGGGGGATAGGGATGTGTGGTCAGTACACAGGGATGTCCTCTCTGCCACTCCTTCCTTCTCTGTTTTTCCCTGCTCCGGTGTGGGCCGGCCCCACAGACGGGTCCTTCAGGAGACACCCAGCCGCTCCAGGGGCTGCTGGGAAACACCTGCTCTGCCATGGGGCACCTCCTCCCCTCCTCTGGCCTTGCTGTTCCCTCTCCTGTTTCTCTGGGTTTTGTTCCGTCCTCCTGTGTCTGTGGGTCAGCTGGGGCCGGCTGGGACAGGCTGTGTCTGGCGCAGGGCAGCCCCTGGCCTACCCCCAGTACAGGCCACCCCTGCTGCTCCCTTCTACCAGCACCTTGCCATGAGCACCCAGTACTATGACCGTGTTCAGTTTCTGCCTTTACTCTACTTTTAAAACAACAGTTTGTCATTTAGGAATCAGAAATTACATTTTCATGAAGATGATTTATTTAGTGGTATATATCCAGTTGCTGTAGTGCTTCAAAATCCCTGCATCTGTGATTTGGACTTTTGCTGTATTATGCTGCTGCTGAGACTCAGATAAGCTTGAACCCTTGGAGAATTCACTGTTATTTGAATCGTAGTGGCTTTGCTAATCTCTGCGCTATATTTCATTTCAGAATCTGTCTTTTCTTAAATGCCTCAGTCACATTTACATTGAAAAATGTCACATTACAGCTATGTTGCTTTTGGCTTTGGGTTTTATTATACTGGGGATTCAAGATATGCCTTCCTGTCCATAGGGACTAATGCAATAGTATAACAGCAATTCTCTGGATGCCGTAGCTGATTGTTAAGGTACAGCATATTCTGTGGGAAAAACAGTGTCGCTTTATGAACTGACTTGTTCTGTAGTGAGATTTGAGGTGTGGAGTGCATTAAGTTTGACCAACATTGACTTGTAGTGCACGTCAAACTGCAAATTGAATGTTAATCATATCCTGTGCTAGGACGTGTACTTATTTAAGTGATAGTGTGTTTCTGTAATTGTAAAATGTCGGAGAAATGAGAGTACATGTTTTCTGGTAACTCTGGATAGCTGTGCTGGTTTCTAACCAGCATTAAATCTTCTAACCAGCATTAAATCTTAAGGTATGTTATTTTTTCCCCCCTCCCTACTTTTTTTTCTTTTTAACCTGTGCTTGTACATGAAGTCTAGTACACGCTTGTTAACATAAGGTGCCATTGTACCCTCTTTTTCCTGAATAGTCACACAAAGGCTTCTGGTTTATGTTATAAAAATATTTTTTATGAAAATAGTTTGTTGGTATTAATTGAAGTGTTAAGCAAAACCTTTTGTAAATTATTTCTAAGTAAGCTGTTTTCAGAGTTAGTGGTGAGGGAAGGAACAATGAAAAAAAAATATTCCCCCCCTCTGCCATATGCTTTCTAATTATTACTCTGCTCTTCAAGTCTGTTTGGTTTGGGTTTCAAAATCACTGTGCACTGGAAAAGACTCATGAATGCTGTACATAAAATTGCTGTTACAGAAGTCACTGTGCCATAGGAAAGATGTTAAATCTAATTTTTCTCTATATTTTGTTGGTAAACATTGTTTAAGGGAGTCTAGGATTTCCATGTAAGACATGTCTGACTGTACTAAAGACATGCCCAGATTCAGACCCCATGCCGTTTAGAAAGATACAGTGAATTGTTAGGTGTGAGAAGTCTGGTTTATGATAGTTGTTTATTCTTCAGAAACCTATTCAACAAACTGTGAAGCTGGAGCCAAAATTAAGTGCTATGTACAAAGATTATAGTTGGAGAAAAGTTCTGTGCTTTTTTTTTTCCTTTCTTTTTTTTCCCCCCCCGCCCCATATTTGGATAGATAAGAGTTGCTTGCTCTTATTCTCATTTTCACTTAAAACAAACTTCTCATTCAACCAATTGCAACAAATGGTCCTTTGGGCCTCGTGTCATCATCGCAGGTCTGCAGAATACATTCAAACAGCCCTATTTTTCTCATTATGCATCTAGCCGTGGTTAAAAGTGTACTGCTTCAGTTCAGTCATGCCGATACAAGTCCTATGCACAAATAAATTTACTTAGGCTAGTTTGGCTACTGGAGAGGATTGCAAGTTGCCTGGAGGTTTGTGCAAGGTCTCTGTGGTACCCAGGCTATCCTGCGGCATCTTGGCCCCAGCATGGTACAGAATGGTATGCAGTAGTTTCGTACTGTGTCTGTCTGCTAAATTCCATCCTTGTATTACCACTCTCTTTCCCTCAGCTGTGGTTGTACTGTCTCACCTGAAATTGTTTCTTCCCATTTACAGACTAGTCTGTTTGCCTAGCTTCTGTCTGGACAGGGAATGTGAAAAGGGCATCTGCTGTGCTGCCCCTGCCAACACTGCTGCCTCGTTGCTGAGGTCTCGCAGCAGGTCAGGAGTACAGCATGCCACACAGCCAGTCACCAGCTGCCACGCTTTGGTCAGATGTCCGTGAGAGCAGGGATATAACCCTACCAGAAGCCACACATAATGAATCACTGAATTATTCACCCGCTCACGGAGATTTTTATCTGAATGTGGCTGCTGTTAATGATAGCTCTTTTCTTCAAACAGTCTGTTTTTTCTTAAAAAAAGGATGTCAGTTTTTAAGTAGCAAGGGGCTGTGTTTTTCTGAATAGTCACAAAGTCTAACAAGGAATAAGAAAGCTTAAATGTATCAGAGAAAACTATTTTATCAATAGGCAGCCTGCTTATGATGTATGGCTAAAGATTTAATTTGAATACAAAGTACCAGACCAAACAGCCATTAAAGATGTGAGCAAATTATAATTGCATTAATATTGCATATAAAAATGAATACATGAGAATAAGTATTCTGTATATAAGAAAAGATAGTATGTCTTTGTGGTCTAGTTTACTGTTACTTCACTCAAACGTGTGCTAAACTACATTCAAGCAGTTGAAATTCCCTCATGATCGGCACTGAAAGGTTTTAAATCAGTTCATGAGAAATCCTCAGTCCTGTTGCTCAGAGGTCAAGTGTGTTTTAAGTAGGCCTGCTGAGCTATCTTGTTTAGTGATTTTTTACTTTTTCTTGGTGATCTGACACTTAATCAGTATTATGGGAAAAGTATTTCCTGCCTCTCCCTCCCAGAAGAACATGCAACTCTTTAAATTTATGGATATGTTAAATAATCTTCGTTGGATTTTACTTCTGGATACAATCTCTTTCATTTGTCCTCCCTTGCTAACTAGTGGCATTTTAAAAATTAAATGCATATCATAACTAAGGAGTTTCAAAATTCACCATCCATAACTACTGATCGGGGAAATTTACTGGCTTTTAAACCTTATGGATGTTAGCCTTTTCAGTATATGTTTATTGGTTTGGGGCACTGCTTGGCGTCTGGCATGCAAATATCCGTAGATGGAGTTGTCAACTATTTTTTGTGTTTTAAAGGGTCATAGAATAATCCAGGGCCCTGGGTCCACAGTGTCATTGACAGGGGCTCTGCCTTCCCTGGGACAGGATTCCACATTTGTGAGGACAAACGCAATTCCATTAGGCTCCTGTCAGCCCATTCCTTCTACCTGTTCAGGTCTTTCTGAACATCAGCTGTGCCATTGCATATCAAGGGGTCCCCGAGCTTGTTATCATCTGCAAACTTGGCAGTGTACTCCATCACCTCCTCCAGATCACTGACAGAAATATTCCTCAGGTCCCAGGATACTGCAGTACGCTGCTTGTTCCTGGTCTCCAGGTAAACTATAACCCACTAACCACAATTCTTTTAGCTATCCGTCTGTTGAGTATTTTGCCTATCTAGTTGTCCATCCACCCAGACTGGAAGTTTTAAAGTTGGATGCAGGAGTGTGGTGGGAGACAGTGTTAAAAGCCTTGCTAAAGTTGAGGTGAATGATACCCACTGACAGCCACAGACAAATCTAGTCATTTTATCAGGGAAGGAAATCGAATTGTTCAGGCATGATGCACCCTTGGTGGACAGAAGTGTGTTCTGAGATGACTCATTTAATAATTTTTCCCTGAGACCTAAGAAGACCAGCTGGTCTGCAGTTTATGGACTACCTTTCTGGCCTGCTTTTGAAGATGTGTGCAGTGTTTGTTGTCATCCAGTCACCAGCCCCTTCCCCTGTCATCTGTACAACATTTCAAAGATGACAGAAAGCAGTCTCACTAGATATTGGCTAGTTCTTTGGATGCAGCTTGTCAGCTACATGGAGCTGGATGGGTTGAGTTTCTGCCGCAATTCCTGACTCAGCTCTCATCCACGGTTGGTAGTTCTATTCCTTCTTGTACTCTGTAACTAAGCATGGAGGGCGGAGGGACCTTGTGAAGACTGCAGCAGAGAAAGCACCTCAGCCTTGTTTGTGCCTCCCATCACTACGTAACTCTGACCATTCAGCAGTAAGCGCATACTTCACTTGCTTAGCCTTTTATTACCAGAGCAGTGGTAGGAGCTCGTCTTGTTGCCATTTGATATCCCTCACCAATGTCAACTCTAGATGAGGTTTGGCTCTCTTAATAACATCCTTGCATGCCTAAAGTTCCGCTTTTGTAGGCTTGCCTGGCCTTCAACTTCTATATGTTGCCTTGTTGCATTGTACCTTAGTCTTGAGTTACTGTTTAGCCAAGCCAGCTCTTGCTACATGTAAACATTCTGCTTTTCCTGAGTACCAGGGTAAACCATCCATGAACTTGGAGGATGTCTCCCTTAAATGTACGCCAGCTTTCCTGAACTCCTTTGTTCTTTGGGGCTTCCTCCTTAGGGATCCCATCCACCAGTTCCTTCAGTAAGCTGAAATCTGCTGTCCTGAAGTCTGGGCCCTGTACTGTGCTACTTTCCTTCGTCCTTGTGAAGGGAAATATGTTAACAGGGCAGTTATGGAAAAAGTAAAGATAGTATATTTTAATAAAGACTTAAGTCCAAAGCAGAGCATATCTCATACTTTTGTCACTGACAGTAGAATTCTAGTTACTCGGTGCACCAGGATATATATTTGGCTAGTAAATTATGGCTGTAGGATGTCTATTTTGTGCGTTGTTTTCTTAGAAAATTTTTTTCACTGGTGAGTGCAATCTGTCAATTGTTACTTTTCAGTAATGACGAAGAAAGTGGCTGTTCACTGATCATCTCACACACAGAGCTTGGTTTCATAAGACCTCTGTTTTCTGTACCATAGGTGTTACTTGTGTAAATGTTCAACTTGCCTTACTGGAAAAAATCAGCCTTCCAAAATGAAGTGAATGGTGCTCGTATTTTTGGGGGGGCAGCATGGTGGGGTTTTTTTGTAGTTTGATTTTTTTTTTTTTTTCCCAGGAGCCTTAAACCTGCAGCAGTAAAATGTACCATGTTTCATTTTCCCAATCTGTGTTAACTATAAAACTCTTAACAGTGTCCATTAGAAGTGTTACCATGGCCCTATCAAACTAGATGAGTGGAATGTAAGGTTTGCAACATGTAGCAGTTCAGACAAATACTGCCTGTTAATAAGCCTACCTCTATTTGTTGCCTGTATTTCATAAGACGGGTACAAACTATGTCATTGTACAACTACCTGATATTAGGAAAAATGGCATTCTTCCATGTTCGAGTAGGTAATCAACTTTTAGTACATATGCAATAGTATCTGTTTATTTTACCTCATTACAGATGACAGAATTACAAATACTGTTAGGAGTGCTTGAAAAAATAATCGTATTCTCTGAGTAGCGCCATTCACTTTCACTGCCTAAGTAAGATGACACATTCCTCGATCAAACTGAAGAGGAGGCTAGTTTGTTATTTGTGTGTATTTAGGTTCCTTTGGGTGGTGGCCCAATAAGCACTGATGATTTCCTGAAACAGAACATACTACCTGGAAATTTCTAAGTGACTTTAAACAAGTTTGAGCGTTCAAGGGTGGAAGGAAGTAGGAATGTCTTTGGTCTGTGCTTTTTAATCAGTCTTCCATCTGTCTGTCTTCCCTTTTCTATAGATGTTTTCGTAGTTGGAGTTTAAATGAGTTCTTAGCTGTCCTTTCTATCAACCTGGTTACCATTGAAGATAGCAGTGATTAACAGAAGACTCTGCTGCCAGTCATGACCAAGTTGCAGTTACACTCAATTGTTTTCTGAATCTTTCAATAGTTGCAAAACTAGAACATGAAAATCAAAGAAAATAAAAATCTCTGTTAGAAGAATTTGACTTGTGCAGTGGTAGCATTTTCTTTTGTAGTTGTTTCTGACTAGTGTAAAAAACCACCAAATTTAATAGGACTTTTTAAAATACTGAATTGTAATTTCCCTTTTATTTCATGTTCTGTTTCGGCACAAATTACATAGTGTCCATTTGTTCTGTACCACAGAATCACAGTGGTTCTCAGTAGTGTTGTACCTTGGTGCAGCTTACCCCAATTTTGTCATTTTCTTCTATGAATAGGACCCGGGATTAAAGTAATGTGATATTGTAGGTGAGCTTTTGAGAAGGTATGTTGGTTCTAATATATTACAATGCATTGCCATTTTTTTAATCAGTTAACAGTTATTCACGGTAGACTAGAAAAGACCATTCTCGACAGATAAAAAGTATTCTTGACATTGCTGAGAATGTAATTTATTTAAATACACATCACCTTTTTTCCCTGTTTTTTAAAAATCTCGATTTCAAAATTTCCATCAAAGTTCTGTAGAGACAATTAATTGATCTGTGGAGGGGCTGCGATTTTATATTAAAATCACAGAAGTGAACTGGTGGTGTTGGAGAACGTGCTGGAGGGCATGTAGTAAAATATAAAAAATCCAGATCTGGAAATGTGGTAAATGTTAAAGTTTTCCTGTCACCTGTAGCTGGTAACTTTAGTAGCTTGTATCACTGGGTTAATGGTGGTGCTTTATATACACCTTGCTGTGCTTTTTACCTGAGGAGAAGGAAGTGTTCGGAATACAGTGTGTGTTTTGGGAGTCGAAGTCGTTTTAGTTTGTGTTTGAACTGAGGCCTGTAAAACATGCAGAGCAGCTTGATACCAGTGTGTGAGTGCTGACCTTACAGCAAGTAAAAGATTGTCCCATGACTGTGTTGGAAATGTGCTGCATACACAATATTATAATTCCATAGCAAATCTGTTAAAGAAGCTACCATGAGGCTATTGTGATGGTTAAATAACTAAAGCTCTTAGCTGTCAGGATAAGAAACAATGCACACATTTTTAATTGAGAAAGCATTTCTTCCAAACCTAGTTCATAATGATGTATTTGCTTGCAATGGCTTGGAGAGGTTAATTCAGACAACTGAAATAGTTGAAAAAGTATTGTCTGGAAAATGTTTGGGAATTATTTGCAAAAATACAGGCAGATGTAGAGATTGAGAATGCACGCGTGATCTGAGGTGACAGGGCTAAGCTTGTGGAAAAAAAAGATCCACAGGCAATGTTTCATTGTTTAAACATTGTTTTTCATTCAGAGTTACCTGTTCCTTTAAGATGAAGACCTTTTTTGGTTTAAAAGATCTGTGAGAGGCTGTATGAATTACTGGTCACAGATTCTGAAACGAAGTTTTGCAAGCAGGCTGACCAGTAGTAGTGCGTAGTTTGAGCCCAGTTACAGATTTAAGCATTGTCTCCTCTGTCGGCTAGCAGGCTGTGAAAATCATGAACTTTCAGGATGCATCAGAGAACATCATCTAACAGAGTCCTGGTAGGCAAAGCACAAAACTCTGAGAAAGATTCCTTTGCTTGTAATTACTCTGTGTTTCTCATTTTATTCCAATGTAAAGTAGGTGCCACTTTTCCAAGTTTGGAGAAACTTCTCTTTACCAGAAACCTCAAAATGCTACTTGAGCAAATTTTTTTTTTTTTGAGTAACAGGATTTCCTTTAAACTGGAATGTTGCTTGTTATGATCCCGTGAGATGGAGCAGTAATGAAATCTCATCCTTCTTAAAAGCTGTCCTTAAAAAATAGGAAAAGTAACTAGTGCGTCTTTAAATAGATGGCTTTTAGTATTTACAGTATACTGCTTGTTTTGTTTTTTTTAATTTATTTTTCCAATTTCCCGTGTAATCAGCCTGAAATAAACATTAGAAGGAAATAATTTTCATGATCCAGACCTCATTTCGTAGGTACCTAGCAATAGAGGTTAGTTGTGGAAATTTTTTGTGGTAATTGCAGGCCTTTTGTTAGGTGGTTTGTTTCATTCCACTTGATACTACATGAAGAATGTGAACTTTTGGTAGAGCTTTTTAGCAGTTCTGTTTACTAGGCTGACATGTTCCTTAAGAATGTTATCCTTGAAAAGGAAGACATAGCATATATAAATCCATGGCAGTTCCTTCTGTATTTGTTTGTAAGCAACAGTGAAGAAGTTGGAAGTAGTCATTTTGCCTTTTCAGAGTATACCAGGTAGAAGACGTGGTATTTGATGAGGAAATGTTTCACAGAAAAATGATTTTAAGAAGATGTACAACTTTGTTTTAGAAAGGTCATCTTGCTACTATTTTTTCCTTTAACACAAACATTTCACAGAATCACAGAATGTTAGGGATTGGAAGGGAACCTCGAAAGCTCATCCAGTCCAATCCCCCCACCAGAGCAGGAACACCCAGATGAGGTTACACAGGAAGGTGTCCAGGCGAGTTTTGAATGTCTCCAGAGAAAGAGACCCCACAACCTCCCTGGGCAGCCTGTTCCAGTTCTCTGTCACCCTCACTGAGAAGAAGTTTCTTCTTATGTTTAAGTGGAACCTCCTGTGTTCCCATTTGTACCCATTGCCCCTTGTCCTATCATTGGTTGTCACCGAGAAGAGCCTGGCTCCATCCTTGTGACACTCACCCTTTACATATTTATAAACATTAATGAGGTCACCCCACATCAATTTGGATAATAAAACAATGCTTCTGACCCAGGCTGAAATATTTATTTTTAATTACTTTTAACTTGAATTTTCTTCTGTTTGTTTCTTTCTTGAGGCCACTTTTACTTTTCCCTTAAGCTGCAGAGCTGCTGATTCTGCAAGGCATGGTGCATCCATTGAAACCATCAGAAGCTGAAGAAGCTTTGCATTTTCTCGGAAGATAGATAAGCTTAGAAGCAACTTCTAAAATAGTATAATTCACAGTCTCTGTATCTTCCCTGCTGTGATTTCATGATTGTACAAGTCTTAAGTTTAAATTATTAGTTCTTTAGTTCTTTTCCAATAGGGTTGGTTACAGTTGAAAAGAACATCAAGTAATGTTCCTCTTTTTGTGTCATGTCCTTCCCAGCGGCAGGTTTAGTGTTCACTGCATGTGTCTATTAAGCATTAATTCTTTAACTGTATTTTAGTGAGAGCAATATGGTATGTTCCAGTGCAAGAATCTTAATTCCTACACGAACATATGGCATAGAATTATCTACTTAAAGATGGAACAATCTGATAATAATTTCGTAGAGTGACATCTGCACAATAAAATAAGATGCTGATCACACTGGAAAAGTAAACACAAAAGTTTTACACTAATTATTCTGACATAATCAGAAAGCCATTCTCATTCCTCCATGGAATGTTAAAATTTAATGATGTAATTTGGTCTTATCACATGCAATATAAATAAAAAATAACCCTATTAAGTATTCAGAGACCCATGCTGAACACAAAACTTTTAAGTGCTGTTTTCTAGAATTTGGACTTAAAGCACTTACATATGTTTAACAGGCATTAAGGAAAAAAAAGTTAGGAGAAAAATAAAAAATTCTCTGGTCATTTCCATACTTTACTGAAGATATTTTCATATTCTGTTCTATTCTCTGCATAGTTTAATATTTTGTCCTGTTGATCCTGCCATCAAGATATGTAATTTAACATCAGTCTTGACTTTTGGGGGAAAAAAAAGTTAACACAAGGACATAATTACAGCTTGAATCAAATGAGAGTGATGATTCTTTGAGGGCAATCCTGGGGTGTATTCATGTTAAAATTTCAGGCCTGAACTTAAAAAAGCTCCTGCAAACCAGAACATAGACTTATATTACATAAACTTATGAAGGTCTGCAGGGAAGCGTCACTTTATTTTTGAATGCATGAAACTGAAGATGAAGGTGGTAGGTCTTCTGTTTTAGGCTTTGCAACTGAGGATTTCACCTCCAGCAGCAGTTCTTCCAAATGGAATGGCTATACTCAGAAATTTGGACACTACGTCGAAGTTGAACTAAAATTATTTTTGTAGAGTTGAGTTTCTTAGTTGGAACTATTATAGAATGTAAGCTGTTATTTTCTTTATTCGAAATATTGGTAGCTTTGTAGATATGAAGGAAGCAAGGAAAAGATCTATTGAAAATTCTGGAAATGGGTAACAAATTCTGATTCTTCTGCTTTAAGTTGAGTACTACGTTAAGGTAGTTCTCTGTGTTAAAAATAGTGTAACTATCTGATTATGCAAAGACAAAACTTACTGGTTTAGCGCAAGTCTTTAAGGGCGCAGTAGGGCTTGAGTTGATCACAGTATTCCGGTTTTATGGTACTGAATCTATGTTAAAGGTATTTAATGTAGAATTAGAAAATTAGAATAGCCAGTACTATTTCATTTTGATCTTTCTCTCTCTCTTTTTTCTTTTTTCTTTTTTTTTTTTTTTTTTTAATAACCTATCTTTCCCACTTCCATTTACTGTGTCAAATAGCCAGAAAAATGGCTTAAGCTACTGCTGCTCACTTTTTTTTTTCCTTGAAGAACGTTTTTCTGACTGTAGAACATATTTATGTAGGTTATCTTCTTGTAAGTTAATAAATCACAACAGGAAGGCCTTTTTTTCAAGGCATATATAAAATAACTACATATAGTGATTTTCTTTTACACATCTGTATTTACAGCCTTTTTTTGGCTGTACAAAACATACAAATGTTGGGGGTTTTTATTATTATTTTTTCCTTTTTTCTCCCTTTTTTCTTTTTTCTTTCTTCTTTTTTTTTCCTTTTTTTGTTTGTTTGTTTTTTTTTTTCTAACCAGAAATACAGTTGGCCGAAATGAGGTTAAATTATCTTAGATTGGTCTTCAATGCTTGCCAGCCCATTGAACTGATACCGGGTTTTTTATGATAGATTTCAGGCTAGCTGCAAGTGGGTATAAAACATCTCATAGAAATGTATGGCAATGTTGGAAGTTAATACAGAGTTGATGCAGAAATCTCTTTCACTCTTCAGACATGTTCTGTCTGATTAATAGACTTTTCACAGATTAAAAAGCAACCGGGATATCATACAGGACCATTTGTTTGGTCTTATCGATTCTCTCTCTGCCAAGTACAAACCCCCTGTAAAGGCTTCTCAGAGGGAAAAAGTACTTAGCACAGTTTTGTTTTGCATGAAATGCACACAACGTATTTCCATGAAGTTAAAGCCTTTAAATTTCAATAGCAGTTTTATTTATTTCAGGTGGAATAAATGTATTTTTAAATGGACTAAAATTGTTAAAAGAATACATCTTATGATTGGTAAATAAGAACCACAGTAATATGAACTCCAAGCATAAAGTCCAGTGTCTGGTTAAACCAGATATTCTTGAGAATATGACAGCATCAGAAATGTACTATTTAGATTTTTATGCTTATCCAAAATCCTTAGTTAAAAACATTCTCATGTAATATCCTAGATGAGCTGATTATTAAGAGGTAAATATGATTACCTGATTGTTCTGAAATCATCAAACACCTATCCTAAATTTTGGATCCAATCCACAGGGAGCTAGTCACATTTTTGTTTTGCTTGTAGATGCTTCATTAGCTTAGATTAGACTTTGTGACTACAGAAATTCTTTATCTCCCAGCAGTATTATGGGAAAAAAATCTTCTACTCATTTGGCAGAAAAATTCAATAAGCAGTATATCATATTGTCACTCTGTCACAAGCAGAATCCTGATCTTTTGTCAGAACATAAGGAAAAACTGGATGATGGCAATTCTGATTACATTAGAAAATAATTATTGAAAGAAGGCATACAGATCTTAAATGATCCTTTTATCTTCTACAGCCACCGAAATTGAATAATGATGACACATATTCTTTATTGCATTCTGTTTAATAAAAAAAGGAAAAGGAAAAAAACCAAACTAAGCATACTGTTTGATAAAAGCAAATTTGTCATAATAGTGTGATACCTTTTGAATCTATTTAATACAAATGATCAGGATTTGCTTGTATTTTTGGCAGGTTCCTCTTACTGCATCATAACTCTCACTAGAGAAGTTTGTAAGCCTTCCATCTTGCACAGTCTTTTGTCCTACCCATATTATGAAATTATTTTAAAACATTTGCCAGTTAGCACACGTTTAATTGTATGCAGATTTAAAAATACTAAAGCATAATAAAGAGGTTTTAGTTTAAGCACACTTGACATGTCAAGAATTGTCCCTGACTCCTTACTAAGACAAAACTGTTTTGAACACGCTTCCTCACAACCTCCTTATGCCAAGGGGTTCTGGTGGTGTACAATTGTAAGCTGATATAAACAAGTCAGTAGTATACTCACCTAGCCAAAAATGTAGCGATACTTTTATGTTTTGCAGCCGCACCGATCTCTGGTCGTACTACTTTCCCAACTTCAGAGCATGGTTGGAAGATCTCGTGTGGATGTGCGGGTGTGGGAGAAAGACCAGGGATGTCGATGGCTGTCTGTTCTTTTACATAGCTGTACAGCTTGTGGTTCTGAAGTTCTTTTAGTGTCCAGTAATATATGGTAATAACTCTCTGCAATACCAAACTTCTTTCATTCTGCCTTTTGTGGGCAGCAAAACAAAGTCCTGCCTAATGCATCACAACATAAATCTCAGAATAAAAAGAGAAAAATTGTCTTTTCAAATGTGTATATTTTTAATTGTCTGTGCAGTCTTTGATGCTATCAGATATTTCTTCCATCAGCAGTTCGACCATCTAGCCTACTTTTGAATAGGCTAATGGCAAGTCAATGCTTGTATTCCAAATAATACTGGTACTTGAAAATAATAAGCTACTCTAGGCTTTTGTAAGACAAAGAGCTAATGGACTAAGAGCAGTCCTGCTATAGACTGGTTTAATAAAATGTATTGAACCACAGACATGGCAAGTAATTCTGGTACCTTAGTAAATGGGTTTCAATTTCTTATCTAATAATGAACCTGCATGCTGCACACTGCGCTCTGTATGCCAGCTTCGTATTCATTCTTACCTGTTGTAATACTCCATGATATTTAGTTTGCTCTAACTCTCGTTCTCTTTTATGGGCTGATGAACATATAAACAAATTAAATGGATGTATCTGATACAGCTGCAGAGTTAATGTGTTTTGCTTTTACTGTTCTCTCAAAAGCTTGACTACCACTAGAACAGAATTGTTAGATCTTTTTTGGTAAAGTTCCTGCCTTCTATCCATAGTTACCAGCGTATAAACTGTGATCAGTATGGCAATATAACCACTTCAGTGAATAGTGAAGTAATGTTTATTTTCTGAACTCTAGGGCATGTTAAGTTATCTGAGGCAAGAGGAATGTTGGTCATCATCTTCTGTCAAGTCCTTCATTTGATTATCATTCTTTTAGAAAACATAAGCCAGAAAGGCCTGTGTTGTCAACATCATTGTTCCTTCTTTTATTTTTTTTTTTTTCTTCACTTGAGTGGAAGGAAATTCTGTTCCTTTGAATGGTCTGTCATTTTTTTTCATTACGAGTTTAAATTGAATACAGTCTCTGTTTACACTGAGCATTTCTGTTTGCCTATCGTATTTGTTAGCTGGAAACTCATATTTTCTAGGAATGGGTTCAATTTTCCATGACTATTGGCAGATGTTTCTCTAGGTTCTTCAGTGACAATGATGTATTTGTTGATAACCCAGTGCTTGCTAGAAGGGGCTTTGCTTCGCATCAATGAGTCTCTTTTTTGTATGAGAGCTTTAGTCAACAGAAACATATTCCATTTCTTCCAAAAACATCTAAGAGTAGTTTCACCCTATTTTGAATGCATACTTCATGCAATGAATTTTCTTTTGATTCAGGTGCTCTTTCCTCTTTGTGGCAGATAAAGTACATAATGCTCTGGTTCCACTCTTTTGATTCATATTTTTGCAAGTTATATGTTTGAGTAATTTTAATAGTTGAGCCCAGTGTTCCAAGATACTAACCGTAAGAGTTAGGTTGTGAGTTGATTTCATTCTTTTAGTGTAGTTACAGGTTTCATTGCTCAACTTGCTGCTACACTACCCTGGTTGGAACATTTGAGGGGTCTGGTTTGTCGGTCTGCAAGATGGCTTATACCAGAAGTGTGTCAGTGTCTTAACAGGAAAACTTTTGGTGGGTTTTCCATGCAGCTTTTATTTATTAGAGGAAAAAGTCATAGATGATTCTGTAGGATCAATTTTACTGACATTTTCTCCTACTTTCTCATCCTCTCCTACTTTCCCAAACCTAGCCAACCTGTGTCAGAAACCCTCTGTTCTCAACATATCAGTACAGCCATGTGATTTACTAAACAATGACAGAAAATCTTCCTTTTGAAGTTTGTTTGAACGGGATGCTTTTTCTTTGCATTATGTATGGTAGGATTTATTTTTTATTTTTTTAAATTTAATGTCACAATGCTCCATTGCTTCCTTACTTTGGATTTTCAGTTAAGAATAACACTTAACAATTGGAACAATTAAGTTATTGATATATAAACAAAACAATGGTTGACTCAGCCTGCTGTTTGACTCTGCTATTACAGAAGCCTACAAGAGGTACACGAATTATGAATTTTGGGGTATCTAAAGCTTGAAAAACTGAGCCAAGCTTTTTCAAGAATTTATCATATGCCTTAGAGAAACTTAATGAATATAATTGTGCTTTATATGCTTCAGATGAGACCTGGCCACAGGTTTTCCCCTCTGATTGGAATTTTGTTGCTTTCTTCTCCTTCCCCAGGCAGAAGTCATTATATACTGTGATTCGCCACTGATAACATTAATTTGCTTTTTTTAACATCCTTTAATGCTGTGTTCTAGATGCTAAAAGAGGAAATCTTAGAGAAGTGTGTCATGACGTTTTAGAACATCTTCAAAATGGTTACAAAAAAATATTTTCTAAACTTTAAATTGTTATTTATCATATTATTGATATAAGGGCAAGTCACTACTCCATTTGCTGTGCAGTGGTTCAGAAGCAACACTGAGGAATGCTCAGTAGTCCTAAGGCTTTAGATCAGTCTCGATAGTATTTTGCTTTCAACATGAACTGTCTGTGAGCATCGTTATGTGTAAATGCAACCATAATTTTTAATAGTGGCAGTTAGGTTTGCAGTTCTGTGAAATTCAAGTTGTTGTGGAAAAAAATGCATCTATACTCATCTGGTTATATTACCCTGAATAATCAATTATTGTTAAATCTAAACCTGAATTAAAAAAAAGACTTCCGAAAGCCTTGACAATAATGTGACTTGCTGGAGTAACAAGCAATGTTAGTAGTGATACACAGATATGGTCTTAAATAATCCAGTGGAGGCAACAGTTTATGTTAGCCAATAAACGGGTATAATCTAGAAGGGGTAACAGGCAGTTACAGAGAAAAAAGGGCTGAGAGGTGGAAGATTTAAGAAAAGATCATCTTGTTTCAGCTGTGTGCTGTCACACTGTTCCTGTTGCCAGGTTTCAAAGGGATTGGAGGAAAACAGCCACATTTTTGCAATGGCATCTGATGCTGATTGAATCGTTTCTACATAATATAAATTGCATCTTCTTTTTTGTGTGGGCATGTGTAGATGGCATTATGTATAAGTGTAAAATAAATTGGAAATAGGAATAAAGAAAAAACCCCACATTTTGCAATGCACTATTTAAATATTGGGCTATTTAAAAATATTGCATAATATTGGATTATGTATATATGAATACAAATAATGGATTTTAGAAATTAGAAATATTTTGGTTTATTATTTACTCAAAACATTGTTGAATGTGTATAAAGAGAACCTAAGAAAGAGTGGTGTTTTGAATTTGTATTTTTCTTGTGTGACTGGATATGTCAGGGAGAAAGTGAGTGTACTCTCTATGACTTACCAAAGGAAGTCTGGCTTTATTGAAGCTTGCACAGATGGCGAACTGATATCAAAGGTTTCTGCAACACTGCTTACAAGTTGCCAGAAGGTCAGTGTGAAAATATATCACTGCCTGATTCCATAGCAAGAACAGTTATTGTTACCAGGATTTATTAAATCCTGTCCTCCTAACAAACAGTACCTGTCAAGCACTTCTTTTACAGGTAGTCCAAAGAAAGCAGTTCTACTTGCAGCACCTTTAAAATGTTGTTTATCAAAACACATTTTTTTAATGTTGTTTGAACATGATTCAGTTGAAGTATTGCATGAAGAGTGGAATACAGTGGGTGAGATAGCCTGTTAAGTGCAGTTGAAGTAAAGATTATAAGAAGAATCTAAATTATTTAAAATGTCTCCCTACAATAAATGCATCGTTGCCACTGTACCATGAAGAAACCTTTAACCATTATAAGCAGTTAGGAAGGTGTTTCAGTGAAAAATACCTTGATTAGATAATTTTTAGAGTATGTTTTGTGGATTGGGACTTACGTATGGTATAAAAAAGGTTACCAGCCTAATACTTGCCTTGTTCTGCTGATTTGTTGAGTTATTATCTATTATGTAAAAATCCATTCTGTCTTTACAAAGAAGAGAATTTTTCATGGTTTCTCTTGCCTGTAATTCTCACACATGTTGTTCTACAGGTGTGTAGAAAAAGTTTACCTAGACTGTGCAGCTGCAACATGAATTGTGTGACTCTTTTTCTGAAACGATTATGTAAAGGAATGACAAAATTAGCTTAAAGAAGTACCATTATTCTTCTTCAAATTACTACTTTCGAAGAATTTTAACTGAAGTACATTTCAGATATGGCAAACCCCACATTTTAATTAACAAAATCCATTACTGAGTGCAAAATATCCAAAACCCTCTGGGTATTTTAAGCTTAATACATTATATATTGTAACACTGTAGTATAACAACTGATGTTTAGACTGAGGAGATACTTTTGTGGATAAAGACATAGTTTCATATCTCAGAAGGTACACCATCAGGTATATTTCATTGAACTAAAAGAGAAAAATGCAAATCACAAGGGATTGATTCTGTATATACATTTCTGTGCTTAGAACTGTGATACTAAGGTATATTCCCCCCCTTCAACTAATCAAATAATGAGATAAATCATGTATTTGCTTTCTATTGCTGCAAAATACGATACTCTCCACTGAGTGAATATTTTAAAGTTAGTTTAAAAAATCCAGTGACTCTGTTTGATGAAAGAGTTTAATATTAATGATGGAGTATTAGAAAGACCCTTAAGACATGTACTTGATTCTTAATGATATAAAATGTTTTTCAAGAGCTGTTCTTAGGTACTAGCATAGACTTTAGTGGGTCAATGTGCTGTTCATCAAAACATGAATTCTACAATTACCTCAGTGAGAGCAATTAGGAGAAAAATGCCCCTGTTTTAAAATGTGCTGAAGTATGTGTCTAACTCAAATATGCGTAAGTCTAGGAGCTAGTTGTATTCCTTTACATTTTCATGACTCAGAGTTCAAAATGAGAAGATTTTTTTTTTTTTAGCATAAAATAATAATTCTTTTTTCTATTCACAAATAGCAAATATTGAAAAATTCTTTTGGCTGAGTATGTCTCTCCTAGCTAATTTTCTCGTATTACAGGTAGATCTCACATTTAGTTTTACTAATCAGTTAAACTTGCTGAAACATTTTTATTCCAATTCATTGCTATAAAGGTCTGCAGCTACTAATAAATGCTATTTGAATTGCTTACCCCCAAGCTGTATCTTTATGATAGGATAAATAATAGTAATGGTGATATTGGTGATGTTAATAGTAATATCAAAGGCTTGTGAGAGAGTTCTTTTCCCTCAAGGATTCTAATTCTTATACTGATCTTTGAAAAATACGTATCAGACTAATTCAACTGCATATAGAAAATACTTCTTTCCAATGCAGAGGTTGCCATGTTTATCTGTAGCATCATCAGCTGTATTTTACATGGTGATCCAACAACTTTGATTTTGCATCACTTTAAAAAAAAAATGAAAAGATGCTTCCAAAATTACTGTTATCCATGCTGGTATTACTGTGAGTATTTTTAGTAGACAATGGCATGTCCCTTTTGTGTCTGTCCCTGGAGACTTCTTCAACAGAATGACATTGTGTTCTGCTTTGGAGAAAATCTTTCAGTCATGTTTTTGTCTTGGGAGCAGGAAGCCTTATAACTGTCAGCTACAAGTCAGTCAAATGGGAAATGAATAAAAAACATTGAAAACCACCACCACCATGACAAAGAAGAACAAAAAACTCCTCCAGATTATTTATCGAAGCAACAGATTTTTTTTTTTTTCTTGGCCTATTGTGGGGAATATAAGTAGAAATTTCAGAACATATCTGCTGTCATTGTCTAATATGATACTTCCAAAAATTTCTGTCTGCTAGTGCATAAAAGCTTGTCTTCTGTATTGTCAAGCAAGGAGTAATATTGTTGAGCAGGATGTTTCTCCATTACTTTTTACGCAGAAGTGTATGCTTTTAAAAGCTTTAAAACATCTAAAAAATTCTGTTCCTAATACCTGCCTGAATAATTTGCAGTAGCACTATTAAAATGTGGTGGAAACTGATCAAAGATTACTGAAAAACGGAAATTGTGTGCCTCATTTAGATGTAATTTATTTTCAGTCTTTTCATATATTATTATCATTCTATCATAGAATACGTTTTATTTCGTGATGTATTTTCTTCTTTGATAGCTCAATGCTGAATTAAATAATTATTTTTTTTCAAACCACTGGAAGTCTTGGTGCCTAACAACAAAACCAATATTCTTCTAAATTTTTTTACCTTAACAACTATTTCTGATTGACATGTAGCAGCATGGCTTGGATATTAAAGGATTTTGTGTGTAAATTGAGATAAAATGCAGTGTTGGTTGTCTTTATGTTACAAATTTAATTTTTAGAAGTTACAAATATTACAGTCAATCATCCATGCACCTTTCCAATATCCAGAATTATCTTAATTGCTTTTCTGTTACTTTTCATTGTGACTGGTCAAGGACTTTCTGAATGAGACACACTATTTCAAATAAGATTAAGCCTTTTACAGAATATATTTATATGCATGTATACATATGTTTTTTGAAAAATGAAAATTCTAATCCTATTTTGGGTAAAAGCTACCATTAAGGCAGCCACATAAAGTTATAATTTCTATTTTTAGGGTTTTTTTCTTCTTCCCATTTCATCTCCCATTAGAAGGTAGTGTTGTGGACATACCGCATTCTGATGTTGACATGTTGAAAGGAAAGGAAGCATTTTTAATAGATCTGTGGTTCCTTCTTTTTGTTACATATCGTGTGCTTTTCAGGAGGAAGAAGGTTGGACTAGAAATGATAGATGGAAATAGCAGAAAGCTAGTTAGTATAATAGAATAGTTAGATTCTGTCCCCTGTGTGTTTCAACTTATCTGTAATTAAACACCCTCCTTGTTTAAAAGAAGAGGTAAAATTAACTGTAGCAAACCAGAAAGCTAGGCTGTGCATTTGTCAGCTTTTAAATATATCTATCTGTATCTGTATCTATATCTATATCTGTATCTATAGATATAGATACAGATATAGATATATATCTCTGTTTACCTGAAAGAAAATACTGTCTCAATTTTTCCCTTTAAGAGATTTATTTGTCTACAACACTAAGTTCTTGAAAAGTTTTTCCATTTGAGAGATTGTATGCTTTAGCCTGTCAGTTTACTTTTAATCAGAACAGTTGTACTGGGTGTACGTGGCAAGATTTTTGCAGTGGAGGGGTCGTTCTGTGAGAAGGGATCAGGAGCTGCCACCATGTCAGACAGAGACAGGCCCAACTACTCCAACATGAACCCGCCGCTGCCCAAAGCTGAGCCTGTCATTGGCTCTGGTGGCCCCTCTGTGATAGCATGTTTAAGAAAGGGTAAAAACCACTGTGCAACAGCTGTGAGAGAGAGGACTGAGGAAAATGTGAGAGAAACAGCCCTGCAGACGCCAGGGTCAGGGGTGAAATTGAGCCTAGGAAAATGGAGGGGTGAGGGAAGGTGTTTCTAGTGTTGTATTCATCACTATCCTAATCTGTCATTAATTGGCAATAAATTAATTAAATTTCCTGAATTTGAGTCTGTGATGGTAACTGGTCATTGATCTCTCTGTCCTTATCTCAGCCCATGAGCTTTTTTGTCTTATTTTCTCCTGCTGTCCTGCTGAGGAGGGGGAATGAGAAAGCAGGTTGTTGGGCAGATTGCAGCCAGCCAAGGTTAACTCACCACAATAGTTTGTATGCCGCAGGGATATTGATTTACTGATTGCAGCCTCCTAATATTAAGTATTTTTGAGTATTAGGTACGGTAACTTTAGTCTGAAAATTCTCTCAGCATCCACGCTATGCCAAGTGAAGACTCCTCTGCATTTTCATGATCATCATTAAGAGTTTATTCAAATAAGTGTAAGACATCCCACTTATGTGCATAATTTGTAAAGAAAAATAATGCAAAAATTCTTTGGGGGACTAAAATCAAGGTCTAGAGCAAAGTTGAAGAGGAAAGTACTGCATTAGATTTTAAAGTCTGCATTGCACAGGTGGTCAGATTGCATGTTTATAACACACTCTTTTAGACCTTAAACATAGTATTCCCTTCCCCTCTCTTGCTTGCTGCCTCTTCATTGTAGAAAAACTTGGGCAGAACTGCAACTTGGTAAGGTACTTATATACATTTTATTTTGAAGGGTTAAAAGCTAGGATTGTATATGCCTGTAAAGAACTTTGGGTCAGGTGGATACTACATGAGTTATTTTTAAAACTAAAATCATTATACCATTAAAGACATATGCAGTCTCTCGATTTAACGTAGTATTATGCATAAAACTGTCACGAACAGCTAACAGAGCAAAGAGAAGTGCTATAGTTTATTTTTTGGACTTAACCTGTAGGAGTTAATCAAACAACGAAGTGTCCATAAGTACCATTAAGGAATCCTAGTGTGTCACATTTGTTCAGATAGTATCTTCTCTTGAATGATGTTTACCCGCCATAAAGTCAGGAAGGGGGTAAAAAGGAAAATTTTGATTTAAGTAGAGTAAGTTTTCACGTGCATTACAGAAGCACACAAAAATCAAGCCAGCAGATGGCAAACTCAGAGGGGGAATTTATTTTTCCTCTTGCAACCAAAATAACCAGTGATAAATCAAGAATGAAATGTGCTTTTAATAAAAATTATTTTATGCTTCAACAAGCATTCAGTAAACCACAGACTTGGGGTACCAATGGGAATCCAATTACTGCACAGCTATCTCAGGCTCAGGGGATCCCCAGAACTTCAGAATGATGACTCAGAATGTGCATCTACTCACTCACAAAAACAAAGACTCTCAAGAGCACCCCAGAAGATATAATCACTCACTAATAAGGCAGAGGCTCTCAATCCTTGAGGAAGTTTCCTTTGATGGCATCCTGGGTCAAAGGAGGAGAGTCTTCAACTGAAGAGCACTGCTCTGAGGGGATAAACTCAATGGGGTTCTCTGGTGAGCTCCATTTATACCCTCGTTGAATCTGAGCTTGCGGTCATATACGGTCAGTGGTCAGAAGCTTCTCTGAGCAGGGGTGCTTCATTGGCCAAGGCCCTGTCTGTTGGCCAGAGGGTGCATCGTGACCATTGTGGTTCATTGGTCTAGAAGTTTCTGGTGCTTTCAAGGCTGGAGTGGGGAAGTGTGCCTGCTACAGCCTATTTTAGACTTTCTTTTCTGCAAACTGCAATGTATTCCGTTGTTTATCACTTACAAATTCTCATCTTCTCACGCAGTGCACTTGTAGGAGAGACATGGTGACAATATCCATGGATGTCTTTGTGAGGAAGTTTCAACCAGACAGATACCAGCTGTGGAAACAAGGCAAGGATTTATACACCATTGATCATACAAAACCAACTCCTGAATCAACGCCTGAAGTAAAGGCCTGGCTACAGAGAAGAAGGAAAATAAAGAACTTTCCCAAGTGGTATTTATGTTTCTTTATCCTCCATTTAGTTGCCTTCAGTATGATGTCAATTTCTTTCCTTTTTTTCTTTTTTTTTTTCCCCCACTTTCTCAGATGTTTTATTTGAATTCATTTACTTTAGATGAAGTTTGGTTTTCTGTTTTCTGTATTAAGATCAACTTGGAGACAAGCAAGTCTTTTTCTCAGAAGGACTATGAAAAATCAATCCAACTTAAAAGTTTTGTGTGTAGCTAAAGGTAATGAGCATGGAGAGCACCAAAATGCATTCCATTGTGGTATTTGGAATGTTTCTTTAGTAGAGATTATTCCATTAAAATTGTCAAGGTGTGGATAGTTGCCATTATTTCTAGTTTCATTTGCAGTCAAAAGACAAGAGAGAAGTCTCCTAAGAGTTGAGGCAAAAGATTAAAGATAATACTGATTTTTTAAAGACATTTTTACCTCATTCAAATCACTTTACAATATGGTTACTTTTTTTAACTTGCTCTTAAGCTGAATTTCTTTGTTTTCTCTGTAAGTTAATGTATTTCTGGAGTAAAATGATAGGAAAGTCAACCTGTAAAGAAGAAGACCAACTGCCGCTGTAGTGGAACGTTGTAGTTGAGAAATACAAGATTGCGTTTGTTCTGGGTAAGAATAATTTGTGAGGTAGAGTCAGTTCTTAAAGGCAACTAGTGAAGTTGCTGCCCAGCAAATTTGTTAGTATATGTAGAATATGAACCTGGACAGAGAGAGAGAGTAATTCTGTTGTTTAGCTAGTTAAATGCCATTTTGCCCTGTAGTAAGTTTCACTGGATGTATTGTACAGTGTAACTGCAAGTTCACATTTGGACCAGTGGTGATTCATTTGAGAGTACCCTTGTGGGTTGCCAGTTTTAAATATAAGCAAAGACTTCATAATAATCATGTTCAAAGTTTTATTGTAGGAACGCATGGGCTGATTTTATGCACTTAGCTAAGCTAATAAATACAGTTCAAATGCTGCTTAATTCTTGAGTTGGCTTTTGTTCAGGCGTGGTAACAATGTGTATTACAAAGGGACGATAAAATGTTTATTCAGGTTCATTTCTAGTGTAATGTGTCAATTGAAATTGTTGTCATTTTGATTATGGGAATAATACAAGCTCCAGCAGAATGAAAATAGAAATACCATCTGTGGAAACATTCATAAATATAGTGACAGGGAGAGCTTAACTCTGACATTTATGGCTGAAGTACTTTGCTACAATACAACATCTAATGACTGCATGTAAACAGTAATAATGCTGTTACATTACAGTGTGAACTGACGGGTGTCTCATACTTCGGCAGATTTTCTGGAAATTGCTATTTTATACAGTGGGTGTTGAAAGATATATATTGGTGAACATAGGCTAAAATGTAAGCGGTAGCAAAATGTTTTTCTGGAGTTATCTATAGTCTAAGATGCAAGACCTTTGTAAAAGTCCTGGTTTACCTGCCATAGTTGGGCTTTTATCACTGAATGTGTTAGGAGTTTTGAAACCTGATGTGTGATGAAGTACATAAAAATCTCCTCCCATTTAACATAGCTGGATTTGAAACTGGACCAATCTCCTGTTTTATCCCAAGCCCATAAATTACAAACCAGTATCTGACAGAGGATGCCATTTGTCCTGCTTCACCCTTTCCTTCTGCTGCTGAGAATGCCAAAACTTATGGTGAAGATATTGCTTTTTTACACAGCATTACAAAATGTATTGCTTGATATTGTAGCCATTCAAAATATTTGTGATCAGAATTTTTGATTCTTTCAGATGTTTGCTGTTTGTGTTAAAATGTGTATAAAAACTTGTAGGATATCTAAATATACCTGATTTTACACAGGTATTCAGACTGTGTTGTATTAGCATGGGAATTTGGAAATACCACCTGATTTTTAGTGCAACTGAGGATGTTTTGTCTTCATTACTTTTGTAAGGGTTATTCTTTTTCAGGCTTGAAAGAATTATTAATTAAAAAGCCAGTTTGGGTGCTGTTTAAGTAATAGTTACTTAAGGTTATTTTACTTTTACAGTTTAATAACTTTGCTGTAGAATGGTGATAAAAGATTAGAAGGTTAAATCCAATCAATTGTTAATCTATCACTTAATAAATTGTAAACACTATCGCAGCACAAAAAGATGAAAAATTGTCAGTTTTTTACCACTTTAAGCAGTTGAAAGGGACTTAAATATTGGTAGACATTTTATCTTATCCAAGACATTCTACTCTGACAGCAATATCTCTTATAGCAGCTTCCAGCACACCAGATCTCGATCTAAAAAGCTTAAAACTCCAGAGGACAAGAGAGTATCTGCTGTGGTAGCTGGTGCAGAAATCATAGTGACTGAAGCAGCTACTGATCGTTTCAAGGTCAATGAAGAACCTGGGAAAAAAGTGAGACTGGTAAACACAGGAGTGCCTTCTGGGCAAGAAGAAAACAGTAGTAGAATGCAGCTGGATCAACATTTATTTGACAATGTAAAGGTTGCAGGTGAGATAAGGACTGATTATGTTTCACATACGAGTTGTAGGCTGTTGATTCTCTAATGCCCCTAATCACTGCATGTTAAAGCATAGTATTATCCTAAGTAGAATACTGAAATGCTTACAAAGTCATGCAGAGAAGATTGATACTCAATAAGAATGAGAAAATGACAAAATTAATATTCTGAGCTGAGAGTAATATCGCTTAAACTGTTTTAATGAAGTGGTTTTTAAAGGGGCAAAAAGGAGGAGGTTTTGTAAATTATATTTCTTCAACAGCATTTTTTTGGATACAGAAATTAAAGGGAATGTCTTAACGTTTATGCAAACACTACAATACTAGTATTCTACATGTATTTACATGAAGAATGCTGCGTATTAGAAGTGGTTTATACTAGTGCACCAAAACAGAGAGACTGCAGATTTCTTGCCGTTTCCTGTTGAGCTGTCTGACAATTCAAGATAAAAAGGCTTTGCCAAGCCAAAGTTAGTTATTTTGTTCCCCACAACTATATGTACTTGGTCTATTCTGGAATTTATTTATTCTGTTCCACATCTCATTGTAGTTCGTGTATGGCTTCACATTCCTGTTCAGAAAGGAAAAGAGTTTTAAAATGAAGTTTGTGAGAAGGCCCATTGGTTTTATATCAATGCTGAAAATTTACTTGCAAATTGCTTATGAAGAGTGTTTACCTGATTGTAAATATTAATGCGTATGTTAATGCTTATTTGGAGGTGGTAAACACCAGGACTGATCCACATAAAGATAACTAAGTATTCCAATATGGAAGCTTAGACATTTCTGCATACAAATTACTTGGTGTTCTATCAAAGCCTTTCCAGGTCTGTTTAATGATCTTTTTTGTTTTTTAAAGGTGCTATTCCTTTACAGCTTCCCCCACCTTTTAGTAGTGGTTTCAAGTGTTCGTTACCACCAAGAAGGTATTTAGTTAGCTGCCATTCTGTGTTCACTGGCAAGGGAAGGAAAAGCAGAGAAGGGTGCAGTGCTGTCCTCTTTCCTTTGTGCTGTTAAAGAGTAGTGCTTGGATCATTGTAAGGAAAATGGCCTTTTCAGCTATGATGATGGAAGTTCCAGTACGGACATTGGAGGTGGTCATTTGTCCTGTGTTATCTCTGGCTAGGTACACCCATTATGCTCAGCTGAGGCAGTACTCTTCGTACCGAGAGATTATGTTTTGGCTTTGGATATGCTTAGTATTACTAAATTTTATATTCATTTGACCTGAAAAGGCAATTTTTCAGAAAAACAAGTTCTAATAACCATTGTAAAGAAAAGATGGGAAAGGACTTCAGAGAAACTATTCAGTGCTTTGGATTTGTTGCTGAATTAAAATTCAGTACAGTGTGTGCCATAGGGTTTATCAGGAATATGTTTTCTTTCTGTGACCTCTCTAACCCACTGTTCTGTCCATCCCATGCAAGCATCAGCAGATGAAGAATATTAATAGAGGAAAATCCACACAATTTCACCCTTCAACATCACTGAAATGTAAAATTATGATAATTGTTGAAATACAAAATTATGCTGATTGCTTTTCATCTTTAGACTGGTGCTATTGTTTTCAAAATATTCTTGGTACCTATTTGAAATATTTTTTCGTAGTTGTAAACCAAGTTGTCTTTGTTTATTTTTGTTTTTAAAACAAGCATAATAGATATAAGTGCAGGGTATAAAGTTCAATATACCAAGCTTTTATATTATTTTTTCCAGCTAGTCAAAGTTCTTTTGGGCTATCAGAGTAAACAAACTCTAAGAATTATGCTTTATTTTGAATCACATGACAACCTGTTGTAATTCAAATACAAAATACCAATTATATGATTAAAACTCTGTTTCACACTCCAGACTGAAAACATGTATGTCCTTGTACCAAAAGGTTTTCAGTATGATTTCTAGATGAGGAACCGTGCTTTGGCTTTGAATAACTCAGATTGTTGTGAACTGAAATACAGTGATATAAAGTGAGATTTATTGACGAATCATATTCTTGATCTACAGGACGCATCCTTTCAGATTTACTTCCGAGCCCTATTCCTGTACTAGAGGAAACAAAACTGAAAGATGAGGACAAGACAGATACCAGTCATCCTCACTTTACATGTGAAGATTCTGTGGCCTGCATGCCCGCTTCTGATAGCTGTAGAAAAGAAGAGAGTTTGAAATCTCAGAATCAGTCTGTTTCATCCGTAGTATACCATAAGTCAGTGGAACATGCTTCTGAAGCAGAAAACACAGATAAGGAGGAAAATGTCTTGATCGAGGATGATGTCAGTGACCTAGAAAGCTGTGGAAGTAGCTTGGAACATGGAGAAGTGCCTGTTGTAAAAAAGGATGAAGAAGATGGCATGGAAACATCCAGTGTATGTGAAGCAAATTACATCTTTATAGTAATATGTTCCTGATTTAATGAAATGTGAATGAGCATGTTTCTAATGAGACCCAATAGCTATTATGAAGTACTTAAGAATATGCATGATTTTAATCAAATGCTAATTTTAACATATTTTGAAGTATTCAGGTAAGAGTGGGAATTTGGATCTAAAAGCAGAATGTTTCTGGAGCTTGATGTTGACATATTTTCCCTCTTATTTTAGATATCTAGTAATTTTACTTTATATCTTTGAATCTGAACTGTTGGCAGCTCCTCTCAAGCTGTTCCCACGTTCGCTGCCTGCCAGTATGAACAAGGCTATCAGCTTTAATTATTGCTATGGACATGAAATTGAAATTCTTAGAGATGACTGGTGTATTTGGTATCATGTATTTTTGTTTCAAGAAATGACTGTTTTGACTGAGTCTTAAGGAGAGTTAACAGTATGCTGGTAAAATGTCAGCAGGATGGGTTGATTCTGAGAGACTTCCTGTCCAAGGACAGAACATAATGGTGTGGAAGCACATGGTAATTTGTACTGATGCCCTTCTCAAAGAAGTGGATGAAGCAAAGCAAAGGAGTATCTCTGCATCAAGATAGGTGGAAAGAAAGTTTGCTTTTCGTTCTATTATATTATCTCACACAGTTTGTGAAATCTTAGGGACTTGCTTTCATTGAAATTGTGTCCACAGTGTTGAAGTTGGAGAAGGTGACTCTTCAAGACGTGGCTATAGCAGGATAATATGGGCAGTATCATTTTAGGTTCTGAAACTTTCTGTTCTTGGATTTTGGAGAGGGACTAAAACATGTAAAGAAAGCACTTGAAGGAAGATATACCTCTAATAAAAGGAATTTTTAAATAGTAGTTTTAATAATGTCTTCTTATTGGGGCACCTACACACTTAGAGTCTTTCTTTTGCTATTCTGCTATGAAAGGTGGGCAGCTTTGACTTCGGAAAAGCATAATGAAAAATTAAGTTGTGGTGATAGCCCTGTAGCTTTCGAAGTTGTGAGTTCAGTCCCACTTTGCCAGAGAGAGAGAGAGAGAACAGAGAGAACAATCCACTGCCAGATTGCCATACTTAGTGGGAAATACATTTAGAAGCCAAAGTAAAATCATGCTGACCCTTTCACAGACATGGACAGTGCAGTGATGATATTTTTACAGTGTTATGCATTTTAATAATCTTGGTTCTAAACCTTCCACTGTAATAATGAGGACCACTATAAACATCTCAGTGTTTTAATCATCATGTATTAGAGATTATGTTTATGTCCTTACGTGCCTTTGAGGCTTTTATATATGAGGTTTCAGGTATTCTCCAGTATAATTGCATACTCTTCCATTTTAAGTGAAGAAGCATGTTGTACAGATGCGATTAGAAAGTCTGATCTTCTTTCCCTTTTTACTTAGTTGGTAGCTTTTTCTAGATCGTAAACCTGTACTGTGCTTTAACTACATCTTCCTCCCTCTGCTTATCACAGCAAATATGGTGTTGTTTTGTAATTCACTTCCCATTTTATATTAGTAATTTTCAACCCACAAATCAGTTGAGGGGCATGTGTGTAACCTGCTAGGTTAGATTCAGGATGTTGAGAAGCACTCTTCTGCCAGTGTGCTTGCCCTTCCTCTGCTCCTGAACCCCTGGATACCATCAGCAGCTGGTTTACTTCATGGTTCCCTCACCAGCACTCAGTTCTGGAGTTGCGAAAGCTGCACTTTTTTATTTCCTCAGGAATTTTGGACTCTTTCACAAATGAAGTCAGTGGATTTCTGCTTCATTTCTCTAGCCGCGTTTAGCCGCTGTATTGTAGTTCCGGTTCTGCAGAATTGTTTGGGCTGTTCTTCCTCTCAAACATCACCTGAGAAAGGCAGGATTTATGCTCTGTAATTTGGGAAGGGCTGCAGTAATTTGTGCCTCAGACCACTTCTGTTTGGCAAGGATTGCTCTTTCTTAATGGAAGTATATATTCTGAATTAGAGACAAATGTTTAATTGGTACACTAAAGGTGCTTCAAGTACTGTGATTGTATTTACAGAATTGACATCTGTGGTTGTTTACGGAAGAATGTTTTTGTTCATCAAAATTAACTTTGCAGAATTACATACTAAATTAGTTGTGTTTTTTCCTTTTCAGTCAGCAGAACTTGAAAGAAAGAAAATATCTAAGAGTTGGCGTCATCCCCTGAATAAACCCCCAGCTAGATCTCCAATGACTTTGGTTAAACAGCAAGCAACTAGTGACGAAGGTGAGTGTACTAATTAATCCATTTTTCTGATGATATTTTTCTGTCTTCATGAGACCGTATGGGTAGGCATTTGCAAAAACAATCTGGATGAAATAATTTCTTTCTGCATGGGTAATGTAAAGAGTGAGGCCTCTGAATCCACAGACAGGCCATGTTCTTTTTGCCTGTTTTCACTCAATTCTTCTAAAACTATTGGATCTTTCTTTGCAAAAAGCTCTGAAAAATAAGACGCCATTTGAAACAAATATATTCACTGATGAAATGTTCCTTATTAGAACTCACAGCAGTTCTGTTTAAGAATGAGTTTTTAATTGTGTAGACAGATAAAAGTGACATAAGAATGCTTTGGATATGGATCTTAGGTGTATAGTCACCTATATTGCTTTAAAGCTACGTTTAACTTGTCTGGTTTTTGATAGACATTGGACATTTGGGAGTCAGTGTCTTAAAATACTGTAGTTCTCATTCATGGAAAAGGCTACAGACTTCTGGATATCATCAAAAGCTTATCAAGAGTCTTTACATATGTTTTGATTTCCAGGCTTTGCCTAGTTTCGTATGGAAAGAATGAACATCTCTCTCTCTGTAGTTTTGGTAAATCTGCTTTACTCTATTGATTTGAAATAGTCATTTAAAAGCTGATTTTGATGCACATGTCACCTACATGTCTCGTATCTCTATATATGCTTTTAACTGTATCTAAGTGATGTGCAGGTTTGCAAGTAGTGCATAGTGTGCAAGAGGTTAGAAGTACCATATTTGCACAAACATAAAAAGATGTAGAAAAACATAGTTCTGTTTTGAGACATAATGAAAATAACCTTTCTTTATTAGAATGCAGCAAAAGTCTCCTCTCTGTTTCCCCAGCAGAACAATTCTTGAGAAATTTTCTTAGAGCAGTTTTCCGCCTACTTTCAGTTGGCACAAGCCAACTGGAAGCAGGATAAATAGTGGTCTAAGGGGAATGTCTAAGACTGGACTTCTGATTTGGCATTTAGGTGCTGTAAGTTCGTTTTTTTTTTTTTTCATTTTAATGCTGAATAGTGACCACGAAATTCTGTTGTTTAACTTAGTTGCATAAATAAGAAGCATAATATTAGGCAGTCATTTTGAGTATGCTTGTACAGATCTCCACTATAGATTGGAGATATGCATGTTACTGTATAGTACCTTCAGGCACATCAAGTGAAGTAGAGTGAAGTAGAGTGAAGTAGAGTGAAGTAGAGTGAAGTAGAGTGAAGTAGAAATTAAGAAAAAGAAGCATGTCCATAAATAGTGTCGATAAATGACAGTGATATATATAGAGTTCTGTACAAATAAGTAAGTAATTCTGCAGCCATGAAATTTAGTGTTCTGTAACTAGATATCAAAGTGGCCGAAAAAGCTAAAACATTACTCAGAATTTCTCAGATGCTCTTTTTGGGAGCTTACTTGAGTGCTTTAACTTTAGACAGCCACCATCTTGTGCAGACAGGCTGCAGGAGCCATGAAGTTTACCCAAAATAGGGCTTTACTTCTCTGAAGTAAACATAAAAAGTGAATCTGCTTTACGGAGCAATCACATACACAGCCAGCCGAAGCTGATGAATAATGCTACATTATTCTATCAAATGTGGTTTGTGAAGCTTATCAAACTGTGCATCAAAACTGTCCTTCAGTATAGAAACCAAACACATTCCTTTTTCATATTGCCTTAGCATTTTGGTTCTGTAACACATGGATTTTTCAAGTACTGTTCTTTAGAATCTCTTGAGTTAGCAGAACTGGAGATTGGTCCTCTCACTTCAACAGAGTTGATATTGTGTCTGTGGCTACAGGTCTGAGTCCAGCATTGCTGTACGCTTCAGTGTTTACCTGTTATTTGTACCTGCATTTTGCTTGGAGCTCTTATTTTGTATTTTCAGTGATACAACGGTCTTGAGGGACTTCCTGGTCTTTTTCCTCCCCCCAAATCATTACCTCTAGGCAAAAATAAGTGTTTCTTACAGCTACACATAAACAGTCTACACTTCAGAAACAGCATGTCTGTTAATTCATTCTTCTTCTTGTGACTAAGGAGTATTATGCTTTCATTTAGCACCATTTTAGGCATTGTTGAGCTGGGTGCTGTAACACTCATCAGTGCATCTTCCTCCTTGTTCCAAGCCTGAAGTCACTGATTTCTTTCTTCCATCTCACCAGTTTGAGGAAGCCGTGCGCTCTCTCTTTTTTTATCTAAGCGTTAGTTTTGCCAGGCAATTAGCTGTTAAGCATCTTTCTGAAAATTAGAGACAGCTTAGCCCATGATCTATATCATACATGGATATGTTTGGATACCTTAAGGGCTAGACAGAGCATATTTCAGAAAGTGTTATGGTAATTTGCACAAAAAGGATAGTATTAAGATTCATCTAGTAAAGTAATTAAAGATTTAAATATATGGTAGTTTGCAGTGAAATTGCTCTTTTTTAATTAAAGATTATATTCTTTTTGCCTGCTGATGCTTTTTCAACATTATAATTAAAACATAGTGTAAAATTCCTATTTAAGCAAGGATTTTATATGATATAATCTGGCTAGATGATGATGTGATGACACTGGCTTGTTAATCTCAAGGATCCTGCTCTTCGTTTGCCACCTTATCCAGTAGTTTGTCAGCTTCCTGGTGTCTTACTTCTATGTGAAAGTAGCAGCATCCCAACAATAAGTCATATACCTTCCAGTGTTTCCTGGTTACATGACGATTGTCCTTCTGGTAGATAAGGATCTTTGTTTTAGAACAATTTCAAGTATCTGTTAAGCACCTGTCTGCTTATTGGTGCTCACAAGCTCAGTTCTTGTTCTCTGTGTTTCTTGAACAAAAATGGTGCCCCAAATGGCTATGATACTGTAGTCTCTTATTACCGTAACTTCCGAGTTCATCTATTCCTTTACAAGGAGGATTTGTGTATTGATACATTAGGTTATATTATCTGAGTTCAATAAGATCATAAATGTAAGTAAAAGAAGATGATATGGGCTAGTGCTGTTAAGAAAAATTAAGAAATTGGGGCTTTATAGTTCACCGGCAAATTATGTCACTTTCCCTGAGTTGGATAGTCTGTAGCCATTTCTAATACAGATAATTTATATTCAAATTAATATATTTGAAGTCCTTCAGATACTGGAGTTCTGTTAGGAAGTTTCTGTGAATAGAGGTGATCAGAGGCCATTAATAATATGAAGGCAGCATTCTTCGAGACTGTCAACCATTTTGAAATCATAATTTTGCAAACAATGCTATCATATTTAAGAGCATGCTTAAATCTTATCAG
Organism: Pampusana beccarii; assembly: GCA_013399365.1. Classification (NCBI taxonomy): domain Eukaryota; kingdom Metazoa; phylum Chordata; class Aves; order Columbiformes; family Columbidae; genus Pampusana; species Pampusana beccarii. The sequence continues at coordinate 18,506 of VWYH01003951.1, read as the reverse complement.
AGACTTTCTGGATTCACTATTAATACAGAGTTCTTTTTCAGAAATTGTGATTTTTTGCATCACTTGGATCACTTGGACATTGAGTTTTGTCTTTTTATCACTGCATAGGCTTTTTTATTTGTTTGTTTCGTTAAGATCTGATTGTTTATTCTACAGAAAAATGGTTAATTGTTTCTTTGTGGTCTGTTGGTGTTTATTTATTTTTTTTTACCCTCCCTGAAGCAGTATGTCTGACTTCTGAGTCTCCCTTATTATGATTATATTTGGGGAATTAATGTCTAAAGGACTCAGCAATGAGAAATACTGTGTACTGAGGAATCAATCCCAGAAATTATAGCTCAGACTGACAGTTTAGAAAAATAAGTGCAGCAGTACAATGTGAGCTCTATGTCACACTCAAAATACTTATAATTTTTATGTAATGAACCTTGGTCTTATGCTCCATGCGGTATATTAGCTTGTGGTAATATTATTCTTCTGTATTTAATGCAGTTGTATTTCTGCTCACTTAAGCAATAAAAAGGCAAATTCAGCAGAAGGGGAAAGTATACGGACTTTGGATGCACATTGATTGGTTCCAGAGATTTCTTTCCAGCAATATTTGGGCATGCAACATTAGAAACTGTTTTTAGATTCAAGTTGACTAAGATTTCCTATTGCCCTAAATGATATAATAATAGTATATAGATTGAATTCAGTATGGGTTTCTTTGTATATGTTTTTTAGTGTTTTAAATGCAATTCAGAAGTTCGATGTCATTTTGCTTTTTTTTACTTTGTAAGATAAGGAAACAGAAAGAGAGGAAAGTACTGTGAATGGAAAGAGTGGCTTGGACAAGTTTGATTTGTGAAAATGCTGATGTTACAGCTGTAGTTTTCCTTCTGCTATAACAAAATAGAGCTGCTTTGTTTTTCACATTCACTCAGCATCCTGTGAGATGTGCTTGAGCTGATAGTAGCAGTTAAGCCATATAAGGCATGTTCAGTAATGTCATAAATAGGTTAAATGTGCTGAAATAGGAGAAAATTACACTTGTAGATGCAATTATGATTCTTTTGCTTCAGAGCTTAAAATGCCAGATTCTGCTTGAAGATTCTTACTTATTTCAGAAAGAAATGTTAACTTTTTTTTTTTATGGTGTTACTTGGGAGGTAGAGAAAAATTTGGTAAGCAAATATTTTTGCCACATCAGTATTATAAATTGCGGTATGCTGTTCACTCCCGTATTGTACTGATCTAGTTTTGAATGGAGTTTTACTTATTTAAAAATACTTTGCCTTTGTGTGAGTATAAATTAATGAAGTACAGCATTTGCATTTTTCATATGGTATCATTATAGGAAAATGCGTATTCTCTGGTACCTACATTGCTTTCGATTTATTTGAATTCAGTTTTCAAGATTTGATTATCATAAATTCTAGCACTTATATAGCATGTGGTATCCTGAAGACATAAAAAACTTTACGAAATTGTGGTAGAGTCTTTTGTAAGTATTTAGGAAAGAGAGCTATTGAAAAGTAAAATATAAACTTTTTCTGAATGTTCAGTACTCTAGTCAACCTTATGGGCTAGTGACTGATCACTAGGCATTTTTAGAATCGACAGCTCTGATTATTGCCACTGGTGGCTCTTGTCCATTGACATCTTTCACAAGGAGCTCTTATCTGCTTTAGAGTGCACATCTACAAATGCCAGGGCCTAGAAGTAGCCATTATTTTGGTTCAAAAGAGGAAAACAAACCAGTTGCACTAACATTTATGCCTCATTTGCTGGACAGTGGTATGTGTAGTGATCATTAAGGCTCACTGTCCTTTAGGTGAATGAACCTTACAACTCTAGCTGTGCAGCTGTCTTAGTTTTAAAATACAATATTTTACATCTTAAAGGAGTGGGCAGAACTGCAGTCTCAGAGAGAGAGGCATGTATAATTTCTCATTATCAAGTGTGCCAAAACGAAAATGGTGTTCCTGGTGCATTAGTGAAACCTCTCAGTAGCCTTCTCAAGTGTAGCTGTGGAGTCAGTAGGCAAACTGGATATGAAGTTTGCTAAGGAGACAGGTGTCTCTCCTGTAAGATTATCTTCTGGGGTTGAACTTCCGTTACTATAATTATGGACCAAAATGAAGCACAGAAAATGTGTAATTTGTATTTAGTGCGGATTAGTTCCCCAAGGTCTTGGTACAGAGAGTTGTCTAATACATTATCCTAGTTCCAAGATATCATAGTGGTATTTTTTTTCCAAATACAAAAAAAAAATTAAAAATCTAGCCCACAGTGTTATCATTCCCTTTGTCAGAATCTGAAGCTGCTTTGTAAATCATCAGTATTGGAAGTGACTTATTTTTAATGCCAATGGCGTTTAACTCAATACTTTTTCTTGACTGGAAAGTATGTATAATATTTATTTTTTTTAAAAGTACAAAATAATTGTACTTAAGGAATTGATCCTTGAAGGAGCCTGAATGCTGTTGTTGTCTAGTGTATGGAGTGTTTATGGGATAATTGCTTTATTGATCTGTGCAGGGACTTTAGCCTGAAGCTATTATTTTATAATTCTAATTCAGGCATTGATTTGTCATGTGAATTTGGACAAATGTTCGAATCTTACTGTTTCGCATCTTCCATACTTAACTTATGCAGATAAGTAACTACCCGAGGCCTTGTTTCAGTGAAGAACTTCAGCATGATCTTAACTGTAAACATTCAGGTAACCTGGTTCCTCAAAATTTTGCTTGTTTTTCAGCCAGGGGCACTTGCGCTGGAACGTTATATTGACATAGGTTAGATTTGTACTGCCTGAGATATAAAGTAACCGTAAAATATGTTTTCCCCACTTGGTACTAGTTTTTGCCTCTAGAGTGGCATAAAACAAGAGTATGTTCATGAATCTGCTCTGTAGTATTTCTAACACTCTTAACAGCTTTAAATACTTGGATATTTATTTGACTGTATAGTACTGTGCAGTATGGTCAATGAAGATACATTTTAATTTCCAGAATAAGGAAGAAGTACCACGTACTCAGTGACCCTTTTAATAGGCAAGAGCTGTCTTAAGATTGGGAAAAAGTATTCTGTATTTTTCAACTTTTGTACAAGATGCGCATACCAACAAGTAGGTTGGGCAAGTTCTGTAGAGTGTTTTAAAAAATAGTAAGAATTAGATTGTGTGCTAGCTTGGAAAATTCTTAGAAGGCAGAAAGAAAACTGGGGAGAAAAAGCCGACTAAGCTGATGATTTTACACTGGTAATATAATGCATTGCATGTTAACTCCAATGGGTAGTTGCACTCCAGTGTTGGTTTTGGGGGGCCATCCCTTAAGTTTCCAGAAATTTATGAGATACGAACTTTAATTAGTCTTTTATGTAGAGAAGTATATGTATTTCACTGAATCCTTTATGATACACTAATTTTATGTTGTTGACATCACGTGTACTAAATATTGGGATAAAGATACAGGTGATCAGGCCTTCAGGTTTAGGTAATCCTTAATTATATGAAATAAATGTAAATTGAAATATATATTCTGCATTTGGAATTGGTTAGCTTAAATGAGCTTTGCTAAGCTTTTGAAACTGAATGGCAAACTATGGTTTTTCATTAGTAAATCAGCATAGAAGTGTAAATCAAAGAGATTTTAGTTACTTTGCTGTTTGTTAGAGGAAATCCTGATTATGGTTTTCCCATCTCTCCTTTTCGAAGTAACTGGTGAGATTTTTTTCAGCCTTTGCTAGTATTTGTAATAATTCTGTCTCCTCTTTTAAATGGTAGTGGTCCTGTCTGCAGCCAGTCTTATCACTACTTGTTCTTAATCACAATTTAGGTTTTCTCTACAAGGTTCTTATTTGTGATTAACACCAAATTAGAAATCATGTTTTAGCCAAAGTAATCTTTACTGCTGTAATGGGTACTGATCACCCTTGGGAATATCCTACTGGCTATGCCAGTTAATGTCAGAGCATAATACACCCTGACTAGGTTCTTTTAGGTATTCCACGTATGGAGGATTTCATGAATAATACAAACTTTTCTTATGTGAAATTAGTTGAAGTTACATGGGATTTTTGTTTAGCAGACTGATACAGCAAGTATCAGCAAGTGCAAGTACAAATTATGCTTAGCAGTGTAGCAAATGCAATACACAGTTCAGTCACAAAAAACCCACGAATTTCGTTACAAGACTTCAATGATAAGCTCAAGAAAAATTGGAATACCCCACAGTCTAAATGCATCTTTCAATTCTGTCAAGTTGTCTTTTTGAAATTTTTTTGAAATCTGAGTTTTTCTGACCTTGCAAGACAGTTTGACATAACTTTTTTGGTATTTTACTGTTCTCTCTCTGTCTCTTTTTTTTTTTTTTTTTCCCCCAGAAAGTACCCCATTAGTTTCTTTCGTGAGCTAAACTTTATTTAATGCAAGAGCTCTTAGGCTTATCTTCTAGAACTCTGATTCAGTATGGCTGTATTTACCTACAATTTTTATGAGAAATAAAGTATTAATTGATAATTCAGCAATTAGATTCTCTACCCAAAAAGGTGTACATAATTTACAGTACTGTTACTGTACAGTACCATACAAGAAATCTGATTTCTTGTACAGTAGAAGCTTAAAAGTTTAGAATTTCGTATTTTGCTATGAAATCTGTGGCTTTCATTACAGAAAAAAAGCCCCACAATTTCTGAAACTGAGTTTGCTGATATACTGCAAGGAACAGTTTGAAGCCGCAAGTCTTTTTCCCTGATTGACTTTTTTTTTTTTTTTTTTTTTTTTTTTTTNTTTTTTTTTTTTAATTATTACTATTATTTCCTCCAGGACATTTGAAACTATAGATAATGCCTCCCAGGGCTGAGATTATGCTCAACTACCTGAAAAATAACAGATGCTGCTATGCTCTTCGTGGTAGAGAATGCTGCTGTACAAAGCCAGGAAACATCAGTGGAACATAACCCCAGGCAGCAAAATCATTGTTGAGATTGGCAAAAGCAAATTGTACTGTATTAGTGTCTATGGCTTTTCACATCTGCTGGGTTAAATCAGCAAATACTGGCAACAGCCCATTCTGCGAATGGCCCAAATGTTTTCTGAGAATTTGAGTTTAACTTACTAAGCAAAAACCATTCAAAGCAATCGTATCGAGTGCTGAAGCAAGTTTACCATAAACTATTAAACCAATAACATTTGTGAAAACATTTATTTCATTCACTTGCCCATTTGGAAGGCAGCACAGTACCTGTTTACAAGTACTTTGTTATAAGAATATCCTTTGTACTGACACAGATTCTGGGCTGTCATTTTTTTTTGTCTACACAGTTTGTTTTAATGGATTGTTTCACTTTTCTTAAATATGTAAAGGGGTACAGATGCATATAAATAATTGCATAAATGAGAACCGGTATATCCAAAATTACATTAAAGAGATTAATTAATCCTATGTAAGTATCCTTTTCAGGTACAAATATGATAGCTGGAACCAGTATGGAGTTTGGCATTGCTAACTACCTTATAGTATCAATGCTACTATGGCTGACATATGATACAATGAGGTTTATAGCAACTGTTACACATTTATTTAAATTCATTAATTGGCTCATCAAGTATTTCGTTTTTTCTTTTGGAAAAAAGGAGCACTTGCTCTATCCCCTTCGGAAACAAAATATTTAACCTCACTATGGATTGTATCAGGTAAAGTAATACTACAACAAAGCATTATACTTGCAGTGAAATAAATGCTGTGGAGGTTCACGGAGAATTGAGATCTGTGATCACTGATGATGGAGGCACCCATTAATCAATTTAGGAAGGCAATAAGCTCCAAGCAGACTTTATTCTAACCAGAACTGTTTAACAGAGAAGCAACCAGAAACGAGGTTTATCCAAAATTATTGAGCACTCCAACATTATAAAACATAGGTTCCGATTCCGTTTAGTTCAATTACTACACAGCCAGTTCAGATGCAAGGGATCCCAAAACTCTAGAATGATGATTCAGGACGCGCGTCTTCCCACTCATACAAAGTGAGGACACTCAAGGGTACCCAGATAATCACTTGCCAGTCAGGCAAGGTGTCTCAGTCCTTGGGGATCTTTGCTTAGATGGCCAGTCTAAGGAGGAGAGTCTCTGCAGACCTGCTGGTCTGAGGAAGACCAGCTCAAAGGGCATCTCTGTCAGGCTCCATGTATACCCTAGTTGAATCTGAGCTGTGGTAATTTATGGTGGATAAGATCGTTTGAAAAAAAGTGTGCATACTAGCAGACTTGCATGATAAGGTCTCCTTGGGAGGCTATAAGAGGCAGACTGTCACTGTCATTATGTGAGGACCACATAGTTATTTTCAAAGCATACCAAAATCAGTGATCTATTTAATGATGTATTGATAGGGTGTTTGAGTCTATATATTCTCAAAGTGTATCCAGGAAAGGGTCTTTGAACTTGATTTAAACATTTACTCCAAATTTGAAGGTTTCCATATTACCCAGGAATTTTCTGGCTGCTTTAAACTGTAATACCTGACACTCTAGCAGAAGTCAAGTCAGTCTTTTTGTCAGTCTTTTTATGTGTAAATACAGTTTAAGTACCAGTACTGAAAAACTGAATTCTATGTTCCTTGTGCCAGAGTTCCATAGTCTCTGACAGGGTTCTTTTAGATGTCCCAGACAAGAAGTACTTAATACCATGTTTATTGGTAGACATTTGATATTACCCAGGATTTTGCATTAGCAGAGTGATGCAGCAATGTACTGAAATAAAAATATGAGCACAGTATAGCACATATATTGCAATATGCAGTTGGATCACAGTAAAAATGTGATTGCCATTACTGGTCTGTGTATGCTCACTGTCATGATGCTGGTGTCACCATTTGCTGGGAAGGAATACATGGGTTGAATCAGCTCGGACCTGTTGGTCTCTTCAAAGTTCCTTTTGTTCAATGTTGAACTTTTATACTCTATGTTGGACTGAACCGTGTACACACTTCCCATATTCTGGTCTGTCTGGCTCAGGAAGACATAAGCCATCTTCTGATTAATTCAAGGAGAAGCATTTATACAACCATCTGATTCACCCAGCTCGTATGACCATTTATATAAAACAAAATCCCCCCTTTATTTTGAGATAAATTCTTCTTACTTTGCAACATCTATGAGCAGTCACTCTCTAGATTCTTGGAGATTAAAAAGTGCAGAGCCCTTTTGCAGGTCCTCTGAGTCTTCTTCAGTTTCAGTTGTTTATTAATCGATCACATTATACATGGAACATTAAAGTGTAAATTAGAGGAACAGTGCCCTGATTTACGAATAAAATATACCTCCATCATCAAGAAGACTGCCAATGTTTGTTAGGCAGAATGAAGGAATGTCTGTTTAATAGTAGGTCCAATTATACATATGGGATGCCCAAGATCTCTTCTCTGTCCTAGAAAATACTGATCATGGAGCTCCTTTCTTTGACATCAGGAAATTATTGAAGTTCTGAATGATAATTTCACAGGTGTTTCCTTAACATCCTTGTTAATGAACCAAATCACGGAAGATCCCTTTGGCCCTTATTTCATGGTACAAAGGTGATAAGCTTAATTTACAGCTGCAGAGGTAGGGGCTGATTTGAAATTAGAGTTTATTTTATGATGTGCACTTAGAGACATGTTTTGAACTTTACAAGGGTGATAAACCGTAGAAGTTGTATGATACTTAATTTTGTTTCCTGACTCTGATTGTTCTACCTTAGCAATTAGTTTTTGGGTTCTTGTCTGTGTAGATGTTTGCAATGGTGTAAATGCAAGTCTTTATTTTTCTTTCTTATACAGTGTCCTATTTATAATTTATTTCTTCTGAAATTTAGTTAATTTTTACATGGTGCAAGATGTCACACCGACTTTTTTAATGTAAAAATTGTTTGTTTTCATGTAAGCTATTTAATTTTTATTTTATATAATTTCTCAGGTCTGTTACATTCCAGATAATAAAGGCTTCATGTGATAAGCAGAGGATTTTAATTTTCCCAGTGGAAGGAACCCTCTACTGTATTTTTATAGTTATGAAACTGAGGAAGTGTGCTGTATGGTTCTTCTCATAGTTGCACTTTGAAGCAGGGAGTGAGCACATAGATCTTAGTATAGTCAGCCTCTGAGCTTGACGGCTTATCTGCTGAAGTTCTCCAGAGACAAATGGTCCCAGGAAAAGAGTGAGCTTGACTATAAGAAGGTGAATCAGATAATTATTGTTCTGTTGCATTGTTAAGCAGTTCTGAATTCCTATGAGTAGTGCTTGTATTTTAGATTAAGCATAACATCTACACTTTAACATAGTGTTGTGTGGGAACATGTTCTGCTAAGGAGATGTTTGCTTTTGTAGATGAAGTGATGGCCTTAATTTTTTACATGATATTTGTTGCTACAGGAATGATTATCTAAGGTAGTGTTATGATTCAGATGGAGATGAAACAACACAAATATATCAATTGAAGACTTTAAAGATGGTTCTTTGAGTATTTGTCGGTGTGCGTATGTGTTATGCATGAGAGTTCGCAATTTCTTCAACAGTGCTGTCAGTTGAGCTGCAAATGTATGTTGAATTCCCTTGTCATGGCTAGCAGGTTCAACTCCCGTATTTTCTTTTATCGTCTCTGACAGCAAGACATATCCTGTAGTATAGTTAAGTTGATTTGGTGTTTCTTTACCAAAGAATAATGAGAATGCCTTATTCACTTTTATTTTGATTAATTCTTAATTTGGAATGTGAGTTGCATGCTGAAAAGCTGAAAAAAGCAAGTGGCACATCAGAGTTCTCAACAGGGAATTCTGGTATGCACCTGTACAGTCCTGTTCATGCATTAACTGACAGTGAACTGTGAGGAAGTGTCAGTGATTTGATCCAAGTTACAGCAGACATAGAAGTCAAAATAAATTGTTTAGCTCCATTTCAAGTGTTGTATAAATAAAATGCTCTCCATAGACATACACTGTGTTTTGTGTCCCTGTATTGGTTGGCCTGAATCTCTGGGATTGTCTGCCTTGGGCCATTGGTAGCTGCTCTTAGAGCCAGGCCAGTTTATTGCAAAGAAGGTTTGACTGAATAATGGCGTGGATTGTAGAGTGTTGTTGGTTGGCAGCATTGCATAAGTGGCTGTCCATCAAAACTGTCCATAAGTGACTGTCCATCTCTACCGGAACTGAGACAACATTCTCAGGCTCTGTTAGAAATATGCCAATATATAAGATTTTTTAGTGACACGTTGTGTTCATTTAGCTTCATGAAACATTATGTACTGCTCTTGTAAAGTAGAAGTATGATTTTTAGAGGGCAGTGTTTTGATATGTTTCACTCTGGGAACTGATGCTTCCACCATGGCTTTTGCAGGCCTTGAGTACTGAGAAATGGCACTGATACATAGTTGAAGTAGAAAGTATGCCTGTTTATGACAGTGGAGCTTCTGAGATTTTTCAGTCAGCATCGACACCATGGATTGTTCTCCATTCTTACCCTGAGAATCCTCAGTTAAGGTGGATTTTGAGTGGAGGTATCTGGAGTTTGCGGTTGCCTCGTGTGCTTTATACTGTTGCATATAGAAAGCAAATGAAGGTACTTGGCACTTCCATACCTCTAATAAGACATACCTGGTCAAAAAACACTGAGCTCACCTGAGGCACCTGAGTGTCTACGCTGAAACCATGCACACCAATGTGAGTCAGTAAAGTAAATTTATTTTAGGCTAAGTCACTGATTGCTTTTTGGTTATGTAGTAGGTAATAAAAGGGCTCTTTAAAGAGAATAAGAGGAAGTAAGAAGGACTGAATAAATAGAAAAAAACAAAAATCTAAAAAAACCCTAAGTTTTCAGTTTGTTTTCGGGACGTAAATATTACATTGGAATTATCGAATGAACAAGTGAAGAAAAGCTATAAACTGCACCAAGATGGCAGTGTTTGTTACATCAAGTGGTTTTATACTCTATGCTTTCTCTCAAACAGGTTGAAAGCTAGTTTTTCCTTGCCTTTTTTTGTGTAACCAGATTCTCAGTTTTTATTCATGGTACATGACTTCTCTGACTTCATGGAAACCAGGAGGGTAACTCCAGTTGTACTACCTGAGAAACTGACCTGGAAATTCTTCCTGTCAGTGATACTGGCGCATCTTGGGAAGGCCACACAAAGGAAAGCTGCACAAGTTCTACTGATGTAGAATATTTACACATATGTTTTCTCTGGTGAGAAAGTTGTTGAAGGCAGCCTTGTTGTCATGTGCTGTAATGGGAGTCATGTCCTCTGTAACTTTTTTCTTACTATCATTTTCTTTTGACATTTTGCCATTTCATGGTGTGCGTGGGTGAATCTTGACTGTAAAGAAATGAACTAGTATTTCTGAAACTCTTGAAGGATGATAAATTCAGCTTAAGGTTGCCTAGGAAATTCTTGAGAACCGAAATACACAAACCACACAGTAGTGATAAAAGAGGGTCAAACAAAGCTTATATCCCTTAAGAGCATCCATTCTGTCTATTCTTAATTTTGTGTGCTGCTAAGGTAACGATACTTTAAGAAGTACTGGGCTAACTAGTCTTTCTTTAAAAGGAGGAGGCATATTTTTATTTTCTCGGCTGTGCTTCTGGGCTTGCTACGCTAGAGAAGAGTGAGAGGTTGCAGGGTCAAATGTACAGGAGGATCACGTCAGAGAGGTTGGGATTCAAAGTTCATGCAGTAAGAAGTGTTGAGAAGATAGTCATACCTTAAAGGAGATGGAATACATAATTTGATATGATACAGATCAGAGGCAAATGAGGAAGTTTGCTTCTCGTCAATAAGTAACTGGAAGTAGTTGCTCTAAACATAATGTAAAGGGGCAAAAAACATTTATTAAAATAGTGGTAAAGTTTTTTGGGGTTTTGGAAGATGCAGTCCGGTACATCTGCATATGACACTTTGTCCCTGACTTCCCTGCAATGTGGTTTGAAAATAACTACAAAGCTTTTTGAATGCAACAGAACTTTTTAAGACTACTGCTGGCTTTATTCCTGACTCTTGCATTCTTTCACTTCCCCAATCTGGAAGGGATTTTTAAACATCATACAAGGGGTTACTGAAATTGTGGAGTTTATTTGTAGTTAAATATTATCTAAATATTANAATGTGCTGCAGACAATGGGAAACCAGAGCACTGTGTGGGAAAATTACAGCTATCGTCCTAGAATTGATTCCTGGACTAGAAATCTGAAGATAGATGTTTGACTAAAGAAGAGCATAATAGACTGAGGTTCAGAGCAAAGACCTCAACCGTCATGGGAGAATTATTCAGCAGTGATAAGGAGTGGTGCAATCAAGGAACGTCAATTTCCAAATGAATAATAGATATGGAAGATGTAAGTTAGAACCTTCACAAGTTTTGTGTTCCTCTTCGTCTTCTTCATCAGGCACAATCAAGCCATGAATTTTCTGTGAGGTCACAACTGCAATGAAAATATTTAAAATGATGGCAGTATAAGCTCCTGAAAGAAAATAAAGGATTTGAAAATTAAGTTAGCAAAGATGAAGCCATTTTTGAGACCATTCCATAAGAGAAAGTTTAAATCGATAGAAATGGAACAAGAGGCATAGATTTCAGAGCTATTTATTTTACAGTTCTGGAAAATTGCATGCAATAGAAAAAAATACAATAGGACAGAATGTTTTTAACTAAAACCTTAATTAAGCTTTTAACTTTAAAAAAAAAGGAATTCAGAAAGCTGTAAAAATGATGCCAGCATTTTGTATTTCCATCTCTTGTGTTTAGCTATTTCTTCACTACTATTCTTTTACAGCTACCTTATTCATCATAAAGCTCTGCTGCTGAATATTGAGTTGGTGACACCTTTTTTTGCAGATCTTTTGTATTTGTCCTTCCACCTAGATTATTGGCAAATGTTTATTGAATTGATATTTGTTCTCTTGAGAAACTATAAAAAATGGAATAAAACTCCAGTGCAGGATATATTACTTAAATTTTGTTTGCTACACTTGGCTTTCTTGTAGATAAATATTTTAATCCATACTTTATTCAAAACTGATAAAAATGGTACCAAATTGATAGTGCTTTTGTAGCAATGTGTGACAATTTATCATAGGAGGAGACCCATAAAGCCTCTGCTTTTTAGTAGTCAATGAAGGCAGTCATGGGCTGAAGGAATGTGATGAGTCAGCTTAATATACTTCATTAAACATTTTTCTGTTGTTGGAATTTTCTTCTTCTGAAATAAACAGTTTTTGCAAATACATTGTTAGAAGAGGACTGTATACTATAGACCTTTTTTATTACCTGAAATTTCTGTTCAATAACTTTCCACATTTTCATTCCCACAATCGCATTATTTTAATTATTCTAATTGATACCTGCCTGCCTTCTCATTGATCATGAAAGATTTAATAGGCACTGTCCACTTGAATGAACAGAACCACAGACCTCATCATTAATCAGAGCAGTGTGTAAGGACGCAATTCAGAAAAAAATAGCTAACATCTGCTGTCAGCAATACTTTCTCCCCTAGAATGAAAAGACACTTCTCTCCTCATAATCTATACATTTTGCAGACAGCAAAGTCGCTGGTTGCCTGTGAAGATACCTTGAGGTTTCTAACTAGCTCAGACACATGACTAGGCTGAAGTTCTGGTATTAACAACTGGATCATTAATAATTATGCTATTGATTTCACTGGGGAAAGGGTTTTACACCCAGTCTCTTTTTCCCAGGTTTTCTTTTCCCACATCTTTCTCAGTAGCAAATAACTGCATTTTTTGATTGCTTCTATTGAATAAGCTATTTCTCTTGAGTTTCAGTCTCACTTTATTTCCCATCTTCTCTAGAGGCTTGTAATTTCATAAGGTCACCTTTGCAGAGTCCTGCATGGAAATGCTGCTAATAAGTAAAGCAACATTTTCCAACATCCACAACAGATCACTGATATTACAAAATATTTTTTCCTGTAGTGGGGTCCAGCATGCATGTCTACCTACATCTTAGATCTGTTTGTTCACCATTACTTCCGGGATAAAACATTTGTCTCTTTTTCCTTTTGGAAAACGAATGTCAGTTTCCATAAAGAGTACAGAGGTGACATTGTGGCTGAACAGAGTGATTAGGCTGGTACTGCTTGGCAGGTTGCAACTTATTCCATCCGTAAGGAGTACAGGGCAGAGCGCATGGGGGGATAGGTGGGAGATGTTGGAGGAATTAAGGAGTGGGAGGCTGAGATATAGTGTTGTGGATATGAATATGAACTGTAAGCACTAGACCTAGTGACCTACTCTGTGTGGAGCAGGCAGCTTGTGACACCGGTGTCAAACCACTTTTTTGTGTGCTGCCTTGCTGCATAATTCTTTGGGCCTTCTGCTTTTGTATTCACACACAGAATTCTTATAGCATTGTTTTATTGTTATTGTTAGCACACATGACAAAATCCTTGTATGTCTTCATTGTAGGACTGCAGTGTAAACACTTTTTAAAAAAAAAAAATATTTTTTTTTATTTTTTAAGAACTGCCTGAGACTACCTTAATTGAAGAGGAAGTTCAAGAGACAGAGACATGGGCCAGGCCTCTGGTCTACCTTTGGCAGACACGAGTACACAATTTCAATGCTGAAAAAGAATACAATGCAGCTTGTGCAGAGAAGGAACCACACTGTGCCATTTGCACTCTTCTCATGCCATACTACAAGGTAAGCAAGACCGGAACAGCTCCATCTCCAGGTGAAGTGTGAAATAGTTGCCCAGCTACTTCATTTCCAGTGAACTAGAAGTAAGATAAGCTTGTGAATTTGAGTTGTATGAGAATAAACGCACTACTGTTGAAATTCAAACTGATACTCTGTTCACCTGCCTTATTCTTGGTTGCAGACAGTGTATCCCTTCTACTAGGGTTTATGAAGGATTGGTGTTTAGCGTATGTGTGCTTGCTTGCACTTGAAGTTACACTTTTGTAGGTGGCAAATCCACATAGGTTTGTATCTTTTAACTATATCTTTATATGTCCATCTTCAAATGCTTTTTATCGGAGCCTCTTCTATGTCTGTTTCCTGCAATGTTGAAGAACTAAGTATTTTTACAGTACTTACGGCTTTTTGGCATAATATTCCCATAGAAACTGTCTGATACAGAGCACTGTTTGATACCGGCTTGTGGAATTCCTGTGTCAAAAGTGAGCTAAAAATACTGCTGTAGTACAGTGGTACTACTTCTGAAGCTGCTAAACTGGAATCCCCACAGCATGGGAACTAGGAAGAAAAATTTGTTGCACTGGATCCCGTTAAAGGGCTCAAAGGGAGACAGAGGTACAGCATTGTAGAACACAGCTGCAACAACACTAGTTTGCAGGCTGAGTGCTATTCTAGATTTCATAGTTATTTGAACAAAACAGGAGCTATAGAATGACTGTGATAGATAGCTAGAAGCAGTTGATTTTCTCATAAAACTGTTACGTTGTTAGTACAAGAGCTGGGAGGGGAGAAGCCATTTGATCAGTGTCAAAAGGAAGAGTAAGACAGACTCTCCTTTCTGTTACTTAAATATAAATTTTGTGTATTTTCCAGCCAGGCAATCATGATGAAGAAAGTCCTACTTTTGGGGAAGCAAACTCAGCAGAAACATTGATGACTGAAAATGAAAAGACTAAACCTCTTATTCCAGAGATGTGCTTTATTTATAGTGAAGAAAATACTGAAAACTATCCATCAAATGCCTTTATCGAAGAAGATGGAACAAGTCTTCTGATTTCCTGTGCAAAGTGCTGTGTACGGGTTCATGCAAGTAAATAAACTAATTGTTCAGTTGGTAGAAATGTAATTTCAAACTGTTGTATTGATAAATAATAGTTGACTAGGCTTCTAGTATGTCTTAAGAACTACTTGAAGAACATTTCTTTATGTAATGCTTCCATTGCTGGCTAAATTTATTTAAAGCTATGTTACTTTTGCTGTTTCTTATTAATGATTGCTTTGAAAATAGTGAAGAGTTAACTTTTCTGCAAACTTCCAATAATCACAAAATTGTGATTCTTGTTTCAGTTCTGAGCTGTTAAATTTCTCTTTTACTTCTCGTATTTTAAACCACTGTGTAATGTTACTATGTCCTTATTAAATAGTCAGGATGAAATCTTGCTGGATTTGTGAATATTACTATTAACTTTAGGTATGCAGTAATTTCCTTTACCTTGCATTCTTTTTTATGTCAAGAGTGACTGATGAATGCAAGTTTTTTTTCTCCTTTTTTTCTTACATGGAAGTGTGTTATAATTGCATAGACTAAATGTCAGCTTATTAATTCAAGTTAGACATTTTATATTGCAGAGAGAATGGGTCATTTGCTATTGAAGACAGAAAATAAATTCCCTGGGGTTTGGGTTTTGGGGTTGTTGTTGTTGGGTTTTTTTTACATGTGTTTGTTTCCTGTTTGTTTGCTAGTGTTTTTTTGTTTGTGGGTTACTTTTGTTTGTTTGTTTGTTTTTAGCTTTAGGAAGAGTGTCTATGTGTCTAATTTATATATTTCATGGACTATGGGATTAGCAGTAGGCTTAGACTGGAAAAGTCTCCTTGGTCACAGGGAGATGTGTATTGCTAGTTGAATTGTATGACATCATAGATAGAAAGGCAGAATATATTAATCAGTTCAGCTCTTTTATTCTAGGTTGCTACGGTGTTCCTTCTCATGAAATCCACAATGAATGGTTGTGCTCTCGATGCAGAAAGGAAGCCTGGACAGCCGTAAGTTTCACACATTGCTTAGTTATCTAACCCATTAGAGGTTAAGGAACGAAAAAAAAGCACAGTACAAGCATGACTGCATGGGAAATGTGGCCTGTGTATTATTTTCTGAGCACACTTGTTGGGGGAAAAACTATTTGTAAAATACAATTAGATTTCAATGTAAAATGTAGTAGTATAATATTTTGATAGACAAATTTGGAGTAGGTTTATACACTCAAGAAAAGGATCATCTAACAGAATATAGTTCTGTATAGAACATTGTTCAGAGAAACAACTGAAAATTTAAATGCAGATAAGAGGGAGAAAAAACAAGATTTCCTCTAAATATTTTAGACTTTGGGGTGTATGTGTCAGCAGCTGGAGAATAAAAAAATGGAAGAGAATAATAAATTGCAGTCAAGAAGTAAATTGTTCTTTTGCAGCAGGTTTACTGTGTGTGTAAGCAGAAGGTTTCACTTGTGAAGATCCTAAATGACTATTTTATTTAAAATAAGATATGAAATAGTTCTATACAGCAAGGAATAAATAGACAAGCAATTAACAGTTCAGAGAATCCCTAAACATATAGTCACTAAAAAAACCAAACCGAAACAAACAGTTTAAAATTTTACATCAGTTGCTGTGCTCAGTGATCTGATATTTGTTTTCATTAAAAAAGCTTGAGGAAATGTGATAAACAGTTTTGATGGCAACATGGCTTTTTTTTGTTCTGTTGTTGAATTACCACCACATATTTTGGGTGCCTTAAAAATGTGAATCCTTAAATGACATCATAAAATTTTTAGATATGTTGAAAAAGCAATGAGAATTCAAGCTACTGGAAAATACAATGTTGCTTTATCAAATGATACTACTTGCATTTATGAGAGCCACCCGTAAGAAGTTCATGGTCATAGCATTAGCAAACTGAAAGTAACAGTAAATATAAATACCCTTTTTTTTTTTTTTTACACTGTCAACATTTTAAGGATCTTTTGTGAATGCTAAGAGTTAAGGAAACAAAAGAGGAATTGGTGTTTTTAATCCTCATATTACCTAAGCTGGGGAAAGCAAAACGAAAGAAGTGACTTAAGTCACTTAGAACTGCTCATTACAAAAATATGGTCCATCTCTAATGTTTAGTCCTGTGTTCTCTCAGTTTATAGCTATTATTTATTGAATCAATTTCTATCTCTGTAATGTGTTCTCATTTTAGTAGGAAAGGCATTCTTACTAGGTAGAATCCAATTTTCATATTTCATTGATAACCAGAAAACCTTATTATAGTTTCCTTAGCAGACTGGGTGAGTTTTGGGATGTCCTGAACAACTTTTGTGACTACTGTTCTGGAGTCAGGGGAATTGCTGTTAACAACAGGTAGCTGTTAACTCAGAATCTAATTATCAGTTAAACGTTGTTGGAAAGGCCTGCTGCTATATGAAGAAGCTTTGTTAATTTCTTTTCTGGGGAATTACAGCGACAATGTGCAAGTATGGGAATCTGAGTTCTTATTCATGAGATACTGTGTGTGACCGCAATAGGACTGAATCAGATTTTTTGTTAAAAAACCCCAATAATTTAGAACTTTGCATTGAAATCTGATGTTAACTGCATTGTGACAGTAACACATTTGAGAGGAAATTTGGAGATAGTATTTCCGTTTTGACTACAGTGCATATTTTAAAATCAAAGGTTCTGAAAAATAGTAAAACATATTTTTTTTGTAATTTGTTAATACTGTGTTGTAGAGAGAATTCTAAAATTGTCCTGGGCTTTTAAGGTTATTTTACAAATGTTCTTGAAGTGAAGAGAGCATTCAGATAGTGCAGTGATAGGTGAAAGAAAAGAACAAAACCGTTGAGATAATAACTACTGTGACTCATTTATGTTCACTATGGGACAATAAAGGGGAAACTAGGTAAAATAGTAGAAAGAGGAAAATGTTGGGAAGAAGATTAAAGCTTGACCTGACTGCGATTTTTCTTTTACAAACTTCTGGGGCAAAAATTTGCACCCAAGGACAATAATTTGAGAAGAATTATGGACATTTTACTGAATAGATTTAGTTTTATTCTGCTATGATGCATATAAGTTTCTGAAAATAAGGAAGATCTTATCTTTAGGGAAAGTACTTTTTGGCCAAATTATTTGAGGAGATGAGATGAAGAAGTGGAAGAGATACAGAAAACATACAGAAAATAGCTAAATGGTAGTTTTATGTGAAGCGCTTTTAGTACTGGATTTTTTCAAAAACACACTCTAGCAACTGGAGAGAGTCACAGAATGGTTGAGGTTGTGAGGGACATCTGGAGATCATCCAGTCCAACCCTCCTGCAGGTTCATCCAGAGCAGGTGGCACAGGATTGCATCCAGGTGGGTTTTTTTAGTATCTCCAGAGAGGGAAAATCCACTACCTGTCTGTAGTGGAACCTCACGGTTCCAGTGCACTGTGAGCCTCAAAGTTTCTCCTCCTGTTCAGAGTCAGCGAGGCACACAGTGGTGGCAACAGCTGGTTCCCGTGGCTGACAGCGGGGTTCCTGGAGCCGGGAGATGCAGATGGGTCTGGGGAACACAGGCGACGAGGAGCACAGTGAGCAGGGCGAGCAAACAGGGAGGTGGCAGTGTGGCACTTTGCTCAGGCAGGGCGTGCGGGATGACGTGGAGGACTATCAGAAAACGTTCTTGTGTTTGAAGAGATGTGATGTGGGTTGGTGATGTCCCTCGTTGGGTTATGAGTAGTATAGAGTTTATGAAGTGGTCAGTAGGGTTGCAACTCCCGTTCAAATGATTGTAGGGGTAGATCAG
>VWYH01003950.1:49092-310531 GCA_013399365.1 Pampusana beccarii | reverse complement strand
TTCTGTGATTCTGTGATTATTTTGTACAAAGAGATGAAAACATTTATAGATATCTATAAGGGAAAACTTCTGAAGCTAACAGAAGAAATGTGGAAGGACAGCTGGAGCTATTTGAAGTATACGGTTTCAGAGAGAGGAGTTCTCTGTTCAGGGAAGAAATCTTAGGAAAGTTGACAACATTGAGGACTTTGTTTTGAATGAATCAGCCAGCTGTAACTGTTTATAAAGATTGTTTTTGTAGAGGAGAGTGGGCTTCTGGAAACTTCTAATACAATGAGGTGAAAAAGAAATAAAAGTATGTATGTTAATGGAAGACACTTGAACATCCTAAAATACCATTGGAATGGTTAGAGCATCAGAAATACAGAGCAGATGAGAGAACACCTCAGTAATGGTGATGACATGTAGATGATAAAATATGAGAGGTCAGTAGTCACTCATAGGCATAGTACAAGAGAGAAGCATCAACCAGAGTTCACAGTAGAAGAGAAGTACACTGCAGAGGCACAAATGTAGCAAATTGCCAGTAAGTGTGAAAGTATCATGCAATGAAAAATGAAAAGCAGGTGTTTGAGAAGAAGTATGTTAAATACTGCAAAGCAAACTAAGGAGATCAAAGCCTTCAATGTGTGCAGTTGAGGAATGTCTCTGGGGGAAGCAGCCAGCAGCAATGCTGCTGTTAAAGGAAGGAGATTTATAGTCTTGAGACATGGAACTTTTAAAATAAATTAAGAAGAAATAGCCATAAAATTAGCATCAGTATTGGGGTGCACTTTTTGGGACTGACTACAGGAAAAATTGAACTGTGGCACAAAACAAGGCTAAGTAGAATACGAGAACATTTATTCTGTGTAGATAAAAGTCCAAGGATACAAGTAAGTGTCCGTATATCTCTATAATAGACAGTACTGCAGAATTAATTCTAGCTGTAAACTTCAGCTATTCATTAGATTTGATAAATACATTAAGAGCAGTGAAAACTGGAAAAGGATGTAGGCTGATAGGCCTATGTAATACTAAGTTTCCATGTGTGTTTTAAGACAGAAGATGTCAAATGCTTGCTGCAAAACCTAGCTATAGTTCAGTACCAGAAGTCAATACTGCACTGTGCTAACTATTATTTCCACCTTGAGTCCCATGGCAATAAAGACATTAATTAGAAAAGTGAAGAAGCCACAGGAAATGGTACTCTTAATGATGGCATTAGAGAAGAAAAAATGATAGGGTATTCCACATATGCATAGATATTAAAGATCTTCAAGGCAATGAATCAGGAACAAATCAACACAAGAACAATCATGCAATGATACAGGAACAAAACAACCCACTCACGCTAAATGACATCGCTTCCAAGACCTCTCTAACGAGCATATTCATTATGTTAGATGCACAATTTGGTACTGGAAAGTCAGATAGGATAGAGAGGGCAGCTAATTAATGCCTTCAAACACTTTATTCTGAAGGCAGCGCTTCAAAAATGCCTGCTGATAAATCATCTGTGCAAGATCTATTGAAGAAGAGAGGTCTTGAAATAGCAGAAATTCTCACCCTCTTACCAGACTGAATGCCACTTAAAACCGCTAGTGTTAATCACGTGATACTGAGGACATTTCTAAATCACAGATCCAAATCATTAGTGAGCAGATGAATGAGAACAGTTGAGCTTTGGAACAGATTGCCCAGAAAGGCTGTTGAATTTCTATCTTTCCAGAAAACCAAAACTAGACTGTATATTTCTAACTTTGAAGGGAGCCCTGCTTTGAGCATGAGGGTTATCACGTTACCTCTAGAAGTCCATTCCAGACTAGTTTTTTCTATGACTCAGGTAATTGCTGTGGTCTGGAAAGGAGAAATCCAAGCATATCCAAAAATGTGGGGAAGGCCAAAGGGCTGAGGGTGCCAATTGCCCCAAAGGAACTGAAACTCAGAGTAGGGGTAGCAACTTACCTGCTAAGTAGCAGAAATAATAGCATGTCTGTAAGAACTTGAAGGGAAAAGTGATTCTATTGTATGGTCCAAGAATGGATCAAGAATTTTATAAAATATGGACCCAGTTTACCTTGAAATAAAATGAAACATTCCATCCGAAATACCTCTGTAGAATGTGCTGCATGAGCTGGGGGCATTCCGCTAGTGGTGTACACAGCAACATTTATGAAAACACAATACCACTGTCAGCTGTCTTTTAAACATTTTTCCTTCCATACCTTAGATCTTTCTTCTTCATCCTTCATACAAAGGAAAATACCATTTGTCGTTGTTTATAAGATCTTTTAACATCATTGAAAACAGAGTTTTTTCTAAAAAATCTAATCCGTTAGTAAAATCAAAGGTGGAAAGCAACAACAATGCAGAAATTTAAGAGCCTTAGGCTGCAAGCAAAAATTTCAGAAAGCTAAAACTGATATACTTAGGATACCATTGAGAGCTAATATTAAAGTGATCTTGATGCCACTGAAAAGTTAAAGCTCATCAATCTTAAAGAAGGTGGCAGTATAACAGCCAGTCTGTTAACTTTCATGTTTAATGCTAGTCCATGAAAACATCGTTTTCTCTGCGGATCAGTGGCATTAGCCTGTTACAAGAGGTACACCTCTGTTCTTCTTCATCTGCTTCCTTTTAAGGTATTTTTTTAAGAGTCGGTTGCACACACTGCAAGAGAAAAGAAGTAGCGCTTGCACAGGGGTTAGCATCTGTAGCTGCAAGTGCTGCCATCCTGCCAGTGAGCCTGAACCGTGTCAAAGTGACTAATACAAATTTGATCTGCTATTCAGAGTAGTTTGAATACAGGATACTGTAAAATAGCAAAGATACTTAACTGCTTTACCATACTTAAGACCCCTCTAGCGTTACTCGTACATTTTCATACCTGCTGCAATGTGTGCATAACAGGAAGAGAGGATGATCATTCTGGTGAAATCCTCTTTGGTACACTGACTTCCTCAGATTCTGCTGAATACCAGTGCAATACAGTTATGTACAACAGAACTAACAGTTAATAGCAAAAAAAGAGAGGGATAGACTTTTGAAGAGGGAGGAAACCACTTCAGGTATTCACATATCCATTTGAGAGAGAGATCTAGTGGAAAACTGTCTTTCCTCTTTCTCCTTCTTGTTTAACTTGTACACTATTATTCCTGACAGTTTTTTCCTTATTAATTCTGTTTGACATTTCAGCAAGGTATTACCTTGAATCCCTGGGTATGGTCCAAGCACGAGGGTGGAAAGGGTGAGAAGGTGGCTTTGGTATTCTTAAAAGTTGGTGAATTAGATGGCTTCTGTTATTGTATTAAAGCAGCATTTCCCAAACTATTTTCAATGATGTCCTCATCCTAAGTGAACTTAACTTTTTAGACAACCATAGAAAGTAAGAAGCACTGCCGCACAGACAGGAGTAATGTAGTACTTCTCCAAGTACTATACAGGTTAATTAGTGCCGTACAACTTTTCCCAAGAGGAGGAAAACCAAAATCTCTCTGCCACACAGAGGTAGGTAAAATTAGGTTTTTTTCTATAGCTAGGAGATATTAAGAAAGATCTATGTGCATGATGCAAATTCCTGTCACTCTGAAACAAGGTCCCTGTCCCATCTGCTTGCAGATCTTGTTTTACCATCCTACTTTGAGCCAATCTAGTTGGCTAGTAATAAAAAAATCCCTCTCTTTTGCATTTTTCTTCCCATAATTACTGCCACCCTTGGGCAGAACTCTCATTTTCCGGGACTGGGAAACAGTGTATAATGGTGATTTCCATAAACAAGTCAAAATCACTTAAATCACTGACCTGAATTCATACATTTAAATCAGTGGATATGCAGAGCATCTGTGCTTTCATGTCTGGAAGCAGAATAGTAAAGTACAATAAAGTTGGATGATATAGAATTAATCTCCTCAGTGTCTAATGGGGAGACCTGGCTGATCTCAGGTGCTCCCAGCATTGAGGCCGTACATGGTGGCCTCAGAAACTGTGATCCAGGGAAACTTGATGCCAGCAGCACTTTCTGCTTTTTCTGGCCAGGCACGCACATGGGACAGGGATGTGGCTGCTGCAGTGATGCTGCTCTGAGCCGTGTCAGCTTGTTCTGGTGCTGCTGGGGGCCCAAAGTGATGTTGCCAGGCTGAGGTGGCACCAAACACGTGAGACTGCATCCTGCTCTCCACTTGCTGCCCCAGGCTGCCTCGCTGTCGCTCTCGGACAGGCACACATTTCCCCACTCTCAAGTCCGGCACAAAGGCGGCTGCTTGTCCCTCCACTGTGCAGGGGACTCTGAGGGGTTTGTAATGGAATTGTGTCTTTTGAGAGTCACAGGCATGAAAGCTCTGTGGTCATGGATTTAAAGAGTGGGCTTGACTTGCACAAACTGTTGTGCTGTGCTACTAGAAGTAGAATGGTAAAATCTAGCAGTTCCCATGAAGTGGGTAGGTAGAACAATGTGAGTGGGCTCATCCTGATGTAGGTGAGAGGAAGAAACTATGTGGACGGATAAAATGTATGTCTGTGCTGTTACCACATCAGTTGTAACGCCACATACTTTTTCCAATTACAAAACAAAAGGTTACCCTTAGTAGGCATAGTGATGCTGATTTTAAAACTACCTAAACCAACCTTGTGACCCACTGTACACCATACTTACTATATTAAAGCCTTAATTCTTACTTGCAAATGGTTGACTCATATAAAGTCCCGCTTATACTATCAACGCAGTGAAGAGTGACCATAGTGAAAATGAGAATAGGACCTAATGCAAAGAATTACTGTTTGCTCATATAATTAAGGTCCCTTTGCATTAATCTGTTAGTGAAAATGACCATAGAGACAGTAAGTATAAATGTAAACCATCTTTGTTTCAAAGTCTTTTAACTCTGCTTGAATAACATAATTGGTCCCAATGGTAAATGCAAACGTGGCCCTCTGTTTTGTTAGTCCCCTGACTAACAAACTGCACAAGAACTACACACTTTTCTGAAGGTTTATGTTTTCTCTTGGAGACTTTACAAACTCTTCCCAATTCTGCATTTTTTTTTTCTGATATTTTGCACTCCACAGCTGCAAGGGGCATTATAAATAACAAAAGTAGTTTCCTGTGTGCCTGACAGTTTCCTACTAAAAACCCAATATTTTAAATAAAAAGTAAAACCAATAGTTAAAGCAGAATGTCGTGGCAGCACAACTAAGTAAGAGGGCTGAGATAATCTCAGAAAACCAGGAAATACAGATTCCAAGTTGAAGCCTCATTTTCAACTTTTATTTTTGACCACATATCAAGGAGAGCCTAAAGCAAAGTTTGATTTTCCCCTAGAGCATATTAATTCCTTCATGTTTGCTTGTGCTTATGTCTGCATGTGTGTGCATATATTGCATCTTGTAATTGTTTTCGGTGGAAAGCCTGGACAGTGCCTGTAAGCCTAAGGAAGGAGAACAGAAAAAACTTCTGAACAGATTGTTAAGATGCAACCTTCTCAGTAGGAAAATATAGACACCAGAAGGAGAAGAATTAAGAAGAGAATGTGAAGACTAAGTGCTCATGAAACATGGCTATTGCTGCTGCTACTACTACAAAAGTAAAAAGGACGCATGAGAAAGCTGTCAGAAGAGAAAGAAAACCACAGACTTTTGGGAAACCTGGAGCTTAAGGAGCACGGAGAGCTTTTTTTATTTTTATTTTTATTTTTTTTTTCCATTTTAGGGAGCTTTTTATGCATCGTGGGCTTTTTCAGACCTACTTATTTACCTCTCCGGGTCTTACACCGGAGCATGATGAGATGCCCGGTAGGTGGCGTCCTTTTAACACAGTGCTAGTAGCTCGTCGTATTTTTTTTCTTGAAAGCATTTTTCTGCAGAATTTAAATTGAATCGGCACATGCAGAAGTTCTGTTGTTGCAAGGACTTTATGTCAAAACTCTCAAATTTGGAATGTTCAACCTTAGAAAAAAGTCTGTATTTCAGAATCTAAAGGGAAGAGAAAGAGGGAGAACGCGTTTTCCCTCATTGGTTTAAAGTAAGTTGCTGAGGGAGTTTACAACAAGTTACAGCTTCACTGAAATCTACTGAAACCACTTCTGTGGCTTCTAACTTAATGGCTCTGGTCTAACGTAAGGACTCATTTTTGCAATGCGATGATTAGGATGTCGTACCTCAATAGTGGTTGTGACATCTTACTGTCTGCGTTTAATTTACCTCTATTACATCTTGTTTATTTTTGAGATATGTTCAGTTTTTTTCTTGCTAAGAAATAGTTCTGATGATAGCTGGGAAAGTGGGTGTTGTTACAAACCCATCTCTGCTTATGTGTTTGCATGTGATTCTACACAGGAATGGTGCCATTGGATGCAGTTTGAATAGGCAGATGCTTCAAGCTGTTAGTGTTTGGTACAGGACGTCAGTATCAGGTACCAGCTGTCCATTCAGTTAAAACAGTTCCCTGTCTGAAAGCACATAGGTAATTCACAAACTGACTGCAGGTGGAAAACAAATATGCTTAAAGTGTTTGGGAATGTGTAGTGGATCAAGATACCGAGCAGCCAGGGATGTCTTGAGAAAGCTTTTCAGACATCTGTTCCTCAAATTGAACAGCCACCTCCTGGTCTCTCTGCAGGTTCGCTTTCCATAGAGGAGAAAAGTGGCAGAAGTCTGCTCTAGTTCATAATGAGACAACCTCAAAAAAGTCCCAGCCACTGTATAATAATACAGGATCTGAAATAAACATACTTGGTAGCTGAGCAAGTCTCGCTAGTTCCAAAGTCCTCTTTTCACAGAATAGGATTGACAGATCTGCATCAAATGGGACACAGACTGTGATTTTTTTGAAACATTTTTCTCCGATTGACTGCTCTGAAGTTTGTGAATTACCATGGGATTAAAGACTCCATACTGTCATATGCTTATCTGCAATGGATCAAATCATATCACAAATCCTAGTACTGTAACAAGTCAGTTATCCAGTTAGTTTGCATCAATTTGTCAGGTTATTCTGATAAGTAAAGTGTAAAAAAGTGAGGTTGAGCTATTGACCTATTATTATTCCTTCTGTTGTTTAAGTGAAAATTTATTCTGACTGTATATTTCATCTCAAATTGCATTGGGGATGTTGTTTTAAGGGGCATACAGCTCTTTAAATATTCACTTTACATTCTTGCTCAGTGTTGTGCTTCTCACATATAGACTGATCAAAGAGTCCATCTCTATAAATTCTTCCATCCCTTTCACAGCAAGAATATGGGGAAACTTTTCCTGGTGGAAGTGTTAAAAAGCAGCAACACATTAAATAAATGTCTCTGGGAATTTCAGTGATCATCTTCTACCCAAGTGTGAACTGCAAAGTCATCTTCCTGAGTCTGCAGACACACCATCTCAGTTTATCTGCTGCCAAGCATAACTTTCCCAGGTTGTACCAGTCTGAAATTCTTATGATACCTTCATACTCACCCTTCAGAGTCTGAGTGACGATATATGAATGGTGCCAATTTATGAAACTTCAGCTGCTGTTTTGAAAAAGCTCAGAGTAGCTGTATTACTAGGGTCAGAGGAAAGACCCCAATAAACAAAGTTTCAGACTTGGACGGACTGATAAAATTTTCTAAAATAAGCAGGATGTTGGAGGAAAGTGAAAGGGCAAAATTCCTTCTCCTTCTCAGCTTACGGCAGATGTGGAGTTTCAGTATTTGAGATACACGTTACACAGAGAGAGAGAGAGATAATAAAACCAAGAAGACCCCGGGGCAGTGCTCTTTCAGACGCCACAGCATACACCACCACAGCAGACAGATGTATTTGTCTCAGCACTTGCTCACTGATGCTCTGAAGCTGCTTTAATGACTCATTTTCATTGTTGATGTTAAAGCAGTAGGTGTCTGGTCACACGGGCTGCCCATAAGCTTAACTCAAGCTCTGTGGCAATTGCTTGACACACCAGCAGACACCTTTTCTTCCACTTTCTCTTTTCCGCATGCCGCTTTATGGGCAAATTAAAAAAGTAACACTGTTTGGTTGAATTATAACCCCTTGGCAGTTTGGTTGCCTTAATTTTGCACCTCAAGATCAAGCTAAAATGAACCATCACGAGTCCATCACTGAATGGACTGTGACACCCAGTCAGTGAATCTGTCACAGGTTAATGTGCAAGCATACAGCACTGTGCTGACCAAGGGACCCCCAAGGGTGTTTCAAGTCTTTGTGTGTTGGAACTTGATTTTAGGTTTAGCTGAGAGGTGTGCAGAACCAAACACCTGCCAGCAGGTACCTGAGAAGGGGCATGTAAGGGAAGTTTCTTTTATTTCCAATAAAAGGTACCCTTTGTTGCTGTGCTAATAAGTGGTCTGTAGGACTGACACACACATTTTTAGGCAAACTGAGGCCCAGTTTGAAGAAAGGAACAATTTTTGAAGCATCTCAGTGCATTATTAATTATGTCCAATTCCACAGGAAACTTTTATCCCTATGTATTATTACAATCTCTGTAAATTATACTATTGTCAGTGTCAGAGCAGTTGGAGACTGCTCTTCAGGATGCTTCAAACACCAAACAAAAACACTGTTCCTGTGTCCCAGATGGTTTACCAGCTGATCCAAGAGAAAGATGTAGTCGATGTTGATAGAAATAGAGCTAGTTAGGATGATAGGCAGTAGTTAATAGCAACCTATTCAGTAATAATACAAGTTTATTTGGAGTGCTTCTTTCCTGCCAGATGTTTCAGAAAATGTGACAAAATTTAATTATATAGTTACAGAGGTAATTAAGAAATTATAGCAGGCACTGAGTGAAATTAGGAACTGTAATCAGGAAGGAAAAGGTTTTTTTATAAATCAACTTAGAAAACAGAAGTGTGTGTAAAACTAAGAGACAAAAGAAGAAAAGAGATAGTAGGATGAACTAGGCATGCTTTTGACACAGCATCAGCTAATATAAATGGAGAAGACATGGCAGAGGTCTGGTACTAGGTTCTTGCAAACATAAGTGCAAAAGAAATCCCAATATTAAAAGAGAAAATACAGAAGATATCCAGATAGACTGGAGCAAGTACATGGGAAGTTTGAAGCAAGTTTGCAGCAAGAAAAATAATTTTGAAAAGGATCCAAAAATCATTATGAGTCATTGAAGTTAAGGGAGGATGGGGTAAATAGGTATGGGTGTTTAAGTAAAAAATCTCTCTAGACAGCTAATTTCTGGAGAGTGAGTCTTGAAAATAAATAGTTGCACTGGATAAACTGTCAGAAAAAGAGAACTGTGTAGGCAGTAGTGACTTGTGGATGCAATCCAGGTTTTTTTTTTCTCACTTGATGGCTTTGCCTTTTATCCTTTCTGCTTGACTGTAATATTTCTTTAGAAACATCTGCATTTGGTGATCCCCTAGATAGGTTTGTGGTTATTTGATTGTTGGATTAGTGTTTGGTTACACAGCAGCTTACTGCTTTTATTTCTGCTGTGCTTGTTTGTAAATGTTGCCCAGATTTGTCTCCTGGATTTTATATCTTTTAGAATACAAACCTTGTAAAAGAACACAAACTTCATGACTGTAATAACATCTGATTTATAATCAATATTTGATCCTTTATTTTGATTTTGAACCTGGTAACTTGAAGCACCTTTCGGTTGCTTTATCTCATTACAAAGGAGAGCTGTTGACAGTAAGTTACAAAAAAATGCAGGGTTTGGGGATGCAAATATTTACCTCAGCTAGTACATGTTTGTTTTCATAATATAAAGCAGTCTGGGTATTTAATAATTATTACTGGTTAGATCAAATTAGGTATGTCATGATCTTTGTTTTTCTGGTTCCTGCTTACACACCTGACTTGATATTTGGTCGCACCTTCAGGATCTAATCATCCTCCAGCTGAAACCAGCACTAAGACTAACACAGTTAGAGTAGATCAGGCAAGTCCTTAATAACTCCTTACCACACCCAGTGTGGTTAATTCTGAGAAGAAAGGATTGATTTCATTGTTGATTCGTTGATCAGGAATTACACATGGTGTAAGTTAAATAAAGAACTGAGCAGTTCAGAATGTATCCTTCTGTACTTTGTGCCATTTATCTATTAATTACATTTTCTACAACTATCTCTGCCTACCAGATTGGCAATACATATGCAAAACCCACTTAGAATTATTTCACCACAGACAGACAGAGGTAATGAGCTCATTTCTATGGAAATCTTTCCAATATTGTTATTGTTGCCTGCCTACCAACTGATTTGTAAAAACATGTAGCCAAATTTAGTAGCTTCCCATTTGTCAAGAAATGACGAAAAAATAATAGCATAAAAAACACATAGTAGTTAATTGATTCACAAGTAAGGTTGGCTTTCTGTGAGAAAATTTATCTATCCCTAATTCAGAAGAAAAAAATATTAAATCAGTGCTATTAGGTAGAACATGTAAGAGAGGGAAGTATCAGCTGTAAGACCAATAATTATCTGTCTAGTGTATTGCAATATTTCATCAATGCAAATCCATTAATCCTTCTGAATGTGATCCTGCTCCCTTTTGATAATGTAATGGAAAATACATTTGTCTTGAATATGATGATCGATAGGAAGGACTCATGTTGGAGACATTAATGGAGGACTGTATCCCGTGGGAGGGACTCAACACTGGAGCAGGGGGAGAGTGTGAGGAGTCCTCCCCATGAGAAGGAAGGAACAGTAGAGACAATATGTGATGAACTGACCACAACCCCCATTCCCTGTCCCCCTGTGCCACTGGCAGGGAGGAGGTAGATAAAATTGGGAGGGAAGTTGAGCCTAGGAAGAAGGGAGGGGTGGGGAGAAGGCATGTTAAGATTTAGTTTTATTTCTCATTATCCTACTCTGATTTAATTAGTAATAAACTGAAGTAATTTTCCCAAGTTGAGTCTGTTTTGCCAGTGACTATAGTTGCTGAGTGATCTCTCCCTGTCCTTATCTCAACCCACAAGCCTTTCTTTATATTTTCTCTCCCCTGTTCAGCTGAGGAGGGGAGTGATAGAGCAGCTTGGGTGGGCACCTGGAGTCCAGCCAGGGTCAACCCACTACAGTTTAAGTGCTCCCAGTTGAAGAATGTACAAAAACTATTTGCAAGAGTGGTCCTTAACCTATGATGTGGTACTGCTGGGAAGTGTTGAAAGCTTACCATGATGCATCTCAGAAACAGTAGAGAGAAATTAAAGTGACTTGGTTTTTAAAGGTGTAATTTGTGAAGTACCTTATAACCCTTTGGAATTAAAAGTGTCCTACAAACCGGTATTATATCTCACACAAGCAACTGAGGAAGAAACTTCCTTTACAGAACTGCCAGAATGCTTGTTACATTTTGTCATGTGTGTTCACAATACAGTGCTAGTTTCGATACAACAGAATTAGAATATCAATTGCCTTTTTTATTAGAGAACATTAAAGTGTTTAACCAAAGTGAAATTGATTGCATTGAATTGCAAATTTCAAATGGGGAAAAGCAGTTTAAAATAAAATTATGATCACTAGAGAGAAGTTAGCATGCTCTTTAGCTTCACTGTGCAATAATACAAGCTTAAAATATGAATGCATTTTCTGCTAAAATTGGGTTATATGGTTAGCTTTGTGTATTCAGCTTTACAAAGTTTTTTAGTTTTTTTCCTGAAATTTCTCTGGATTTTATTGTCACCAGAATTAGCCCATGAATGTCTGTCAGAGAGCAGAAACAGTTAATAATGCCAATCCTTCCCTAATCTGTGGTTTTAGTTTAGTTAAATGGAAGCTAAATCACGCAAAGTTCACTGATTAACTTCACTATATTGGCAGTATAAACATGAACAAGTATAAGGAGGCAGCACATTTTATTTTAAGCTGATGTTCTGCTCAGACATCTCCAAAACATGACATTCCTTGCCCTTATGAGTGTCTGCAGCTCAGTTGTACAGTGCTTTGCACTCTCGTGATATCGAAGGTACATACCCCAGCCAACTGAGGGAACTGAGTCTGCTTATATGATGGAAAGACAAATCTTGCAGAAGATGTTGGCCTGATGCAGATATTTCTCCAGGGTGTGGAAAGAAAGCATTGGCTTGCTCTGACCTGTATTAAAAGGAAAATGAATCATTTCAAAATAGTAATCAACCAGAATGACTTTTCTGTTGTGCTCATTTGTAGCAGTCAGCAAGGAGTTTTAAGCTTACACTGGTAATAAAAAGGAATGGCAGGAAAATAATGGATAGTAAGTGTCAACATTTTTAGGGCTCTGAACTGAAGAACTTGCCACTTTCAAACTATGACTAATGTGAGAATTTTTCTAAATGTTTGAAATAAAGAAAATACTAGAAACATGAAAGAAGCAGAAATTTCCTAGCCACTTGTTTTATGATGCTTTGCTTTTTGTACTTCTCAACTTGGCACCCTGAGACATCTACGAAGACATCTCTTGAACAGTGTAGCTAGCTTGACTGTAGTAGTAGTTTACATGTTGTGTATTGCTATAGGACACTGCAAAAGTCATTAAGTGTGCTTAAAACTGGTTTTGTGTTTGCTAAATTAATTGAGGCCTATAGCTTACTGTTTCTCAGACTTGGGTCACTCATTCTCTGCGAGACTATAGAGGTGATGTTGTGTGAAACAATGGCAATGGCAGTTAAAACCAACCAACCAACCAACCAAAACCAACCAAACTAAACTAAACAAAACCCAACCCTATACTAGAGTCCTGTATATGTAAAGGAAAGCAACTGGGGAAAATACACAAACATGCAAAATTTCAGCTGTTTTTCACAGGCAAAGTGAAAAGGATTTTTTCAAGATGACCTACAGGTATTTTTCCAAAAGAGTAAGGTGGTCCTTTGTTTAAGATAAGTTGAGAAATGCTGCTATAAACCCCAGGACAGAAGAAAAAAAAAACTTAATTTTTTCTCAGGTTAAGTGGAAAGGAGCTTAGAGTTTGGAGACTTAAAAAGTTATCATTGAAACAACTGCACACTGAAAATATTAGATGTGGTTTTTATTGCAAACAATTGTGAACAGATTTTTTTTTTTTCTCTTTTTAAAATAATTAAATGCATGACTCCTGCTACATTTTCTTGTTTCCTGCATCTCCTTGCATCACCATGGCTAGATGGCCTGCAGTACCTCCCACTGCGTCTGCTGCCTGGGGGTGGTTTCTTTGCTGATGTGGGAGTCCCTTGCTGGCAGCTGAGTGCAAGGGAGCTGTCACAACTGAAACTACATGGCATGGGGAGCCTGATTTGGGCTCTGGAGATGGCAAAAGTTCCTGGAAAGCATGTCTGGCTGGAGAAAGTTATCTGAAGTTGTACTGATACTTTCCTAACTGATGTCCGTGGTGGAGTATTGGGTGGCATTCTCATGGAACAAGCTGTCCTTGTTTCCAGCTGCTAAGTCACATTAAACTTGGCTAAAAGTACATTAGTTTCCTGGTATTAGTTCTTTCCATGTGAGCAATTGATGTGGGGTAAAACAGGATTCTGAGGAGGAACAGAACTGTTTTTTGAGATTGCAACCAGTGTAGCATTAGCATTAGGTATTAGTTCTTTCCATGTGAGCAATTGATGTGGGGTAAAACAGGATTCTGAGGAGGAACAGAACTGTTTTTTGAGATTGCAACCAGTGTAGCATTGTGGATCTCAGATTTCAGAAGTGAAGGAAAATGAGGTCTGTGAAGTCCTGAAGGGGAAGGAAGTTCGTATTTCGGATTATGCATGGAGAGGGAAGATCTGTGCAAATTCTCTTTTTGTTAAAATTTGCTCAGGGGGAAAAAAATATTTGGGCTTAGTAGCCTGAAATCAAAAGTGTCTCTTCAATTTTCGCGCTGAAAGAAAGGTTCAGCCTCCAAGCAGTTGCTGTTGTAGCTGCACTGAGGGAAGGGAAGTGGTTCCCCTGCTCTGCTTCAGTTTTGAGTTAAGTCAAGACATCTCCTCCTTTACCAGCATTTTACTGCATGTAGTTCTTGATCATCCAGTCACTGCAGCAGTAGGAGCCAGTCTGGTTCCTGATCAGAAGAGAAGTTCTGGTGTATTTCTGGCATCTGTTTTGGGCATTGGGCCGTAATTGAGTGTTAGTTAATAACGAGCTGTTCACATCAAAACTTCAATTAGAAACAACATGGGCATTACTAGATCATTTTGCAGTTGTGTTCAAATTATGTGCAGCTGTACAAAAAGTACTTTTTGAGTTTCATGTTAGTAAAACGTGTAGAAATTATAATTAGCCTCTTGAAGTCAGCCTTTCAGTAATCTTCCATCAGTGTAAGTTTGGAGCTCCCTGCATACATACAAGGAGCTAAATTTTCTTCTCTGCCAGAGGAAAATGTTCTCTCTCTTGTTATAAAGGTGTCCTCAAATTGGTGTGGCTTTAAAGTCTTGAACCCTAACCATTCTTTGCTGGCCAATAGAGCAAACCAGTTCAGGTCTTGCACCAAATCATCTTGACTATGGACCCTAGTGTAACTCTAACACAACTGGTTTTCTTTGATTTAGAAAATACTTTATTATTCAGAAATGAAGAGTTGTATGTGAACAGGTTGCCTTCCATATGACCAAATGGTCCCTAATTTGAGTGTCTGTCTGTGTAACAACACCTGAGCAACCTGATCTAGTTGAAGATGTCCCTGCTCATTGCAGGGGGGTTGGACTAGATGTCTTTTAAAGGTCCCTTCCAAGCCAAACTAATCTATGATTCAATTATTCTACCTCTTTCTAGTCTGTCATGCTTGCCTATATGTTCTATGCATGTATATGCCTATCTGAATTGTTCCTCTTCATTCCATGCACTGTTAATCTCCCTGAGTAGTTTCTATTTTCTTGATTCCGGTGTCTTTCCCTTTATTCTCGTATTTGTTAGCTCCATTATAAAGCATTGTGTTGCATCTATACTGCATTATACTCTTCTGCTATAAATCTTGATAAACTCACGTTTGTTGATTACTATGATCTAATTACTGATCAAATTCACATTAAGGTCTTAGGATCAGTTTTAATCAAAATAACAAAAAAGTACTTAGAATGTTTCAGTGGTTTTTGTAGCCTATGCCCTCACACCTGCAAAGACATAACTTTGATGATAATTCTTACCACAAAAAAGCAATCTTAGAAAACAATGTTATTTGCATAATTGTTGTCACATCTGGATTTTGAGTGAACTCTTTTCTGGAAATGTTACTACAAAGTTACTTCATTAATCATGTTTCTGTACTACTTAAAAGTGACACTGTTGACCTTGAAAAATATGACTTTGTTATTAACACAAGCTGGGAAATGGAAGCTTGACCATATCCCATCTTAAATCAGTAAAATGAGAATGAAAACATTTCCTATTACACATAGCTTCCTTTTGATTGTGTATCAAAACTCAGTCTTAAAACTATTTATTAGCTTCCTAATGGATTAATATTTTGTGATAGAATAATTAAGGGATAAGTATTTTAGGATTTCAAGTGAGGACTATGTAAGCATGTTTAATGTTGGGATATAATACTGGTTATTAGTGAAATGGCTATATAGAAAAAAATTACTACAGCGTTTTTGCCCAATATTGGTGATTCACAGAGGAGAAATGGTCTAGGCTCAGCAGTTCTGTATACAACTGTCTGTAGAAGCAATCATAATATTTCGTATTATAGATTTACTTGCTGCTAGTTTGACTGAATTCTTCATTTTCAGTTTGATAATAAGAACTACTTTTCCCTCTCACCAAACTCTGCAGGTTAAATTTATTTTGATTATGGTAGAGATTTCTCTGTAGTAGTATTTACATTCTGGTTGGACTGGGTGATTTATTGCAAACTAATTTTTTGAAATGACATTAACATAATGTGGCAACAGTTTCCTAAAATCCCATTGTAGGGGGGAACTGATGAAAAGAAAAATGTATAAGGACAAGGTAAAAACCAGAAAGGCAAAATTAATAGATGCAGAATGGCTAACTCAGCCCAGTTTTAAGATTATTAAGGGAGTGCGTTCATTACAGGATCTTTGATATTTTGTACTGAGTGTAATATTATTGGGGTAAAAAGAGGCCTTGTGTCTCAGATTTCTCTAATGAGTCGTTACTAGTACAAAGCTTCTGTCTCTCATCATAGTCGTGGTTTTTATTATGCAATTATACACGTTGCTCTGACAAGCATGCAAAAGGAGTCTGAAGGCATGGCAAAAGATTTGCATTGTACATAGTGGTATCAGTGAAATGAACACATCTTAATTATAAAAAATACAACTTCATGAATTTACCGTGGTGAAATATTTTTTTTCCACCTTTTCATATACGGATTGTGGACAGCATAGAGAAAAAGGCTTCTGTGTAGGTTCATGCTTATATCCTTATAGAACTGCATAGAATAAAAAGACTGATGAATTGAGTATGTCCAATAAAAGCCTAAAAGTTGTCATTAATGACCAGCTAAATGCGCAGAATTGGTTAATTTGTCTTCCATATGATCTCTGTGTGCCTACACAGACCTAAGTGAATATACTGGTTGCTAGTATATCTTATTGGGATTAAGGGTAACATGATTTAGGTTGTCTTCTTGACTTGCTTTATGACTTTACACCAACCATTTCATTACATCAAGCCTGTCAGTTATTTCTTGTGGTGAAAGGAGACTTGTGACCATGTACTCAAAAGACTATTGGAAGTTCTGTGAGTAAAATTTGATCGACTTTGTCCATTCTGATGCCTTTTTGTCTGTCCTCCTAATGATCTGTGCATTACAGGGGAAAATTTTGCAGAAGATTGTCTACTAATTATGGGTGATAGAATTTAATATTGATATTGACGTTATCAAAAGAGAAAAATTACTTGTACCAAAAACATGAACCATGTAATTGACTTTTCTGAAGTGTTATAGGTGTAATAGAAATCATAATTTTAAACAATGTACAGTGACATAATAATTTTGAGAGGCCTTGATTTCTTTTTTTCCTTTCATCAGACAGGTAAGAAAAATGAGGTCAGAAAGTTGTTCAACAATCAATTTCGATAGTGGAAAATTTTGTTAATTTACAATATAACCAGAAGATAATAGGGAACAAAAAGTTCAAAAGGATCCTAAATAAGAAATGTTAACAGCAAGCAGATGCAAAGCATTTCCATATTTCCAAATGAAATTTTTCAATGTTTTGTTGAATGATATTAGCTCATAGAGGAAAATACGGACGGGGGGGAATGTGAACACAGCTCACATGAGACTATAGTAGCTCAGGCAGCTGCAGAAAATCGTAAAAGGAATCAGACAATAAGTGTGTCATTTTGTTTAACAGCATAAATAATATGATGCTTCTTTTCCCCCATGCCTCCCCACAAAAAAGGTACTTAGATTTTTGTAATGGAATCATGACATTTCCCAATGGAAAAACAAATCACTTTGGTGAAATAATGATTTTCCCTTGGAAAAAACTTGAAGACAAATTCATGACCTGCTGTCATTCTAACACGCATCTAGTATTTTGTGGGTAATTGCCCTTAGGGTGCAGAAGAATCCTGAAAGATTGAAACTAAGGTTTCTAGGCAGCATGCTGTACTTAAACAAGGCTTTCATTTGGCTCATGCACATTAGTAAGCCACCCAGATTATACATACCACACTCCAGTGGCTTTCTGATATGGTAAAAACATTGCATGCTTGATTGATATTTACACTGTTCTGACTATTAAGTAACTCAGAGCTTTTAAGGCTTTTTAAGTGTGGCTACATCTCGGGCTACGCTCCTGAGCACCGCAGCATCGTCATACTTCAAAACTGTTGGAACAGCTTGTGGCTCACTCTTGGCTTCAGGCAGTTTAGACTTCCCCCAAGGATTGGTGGGTGCAGTTTGGGAACCAGCATGGGCCAGTGATGTGCATAATAGGTGGCTGGGATGTGGATACCCTTTTTCAAAGAGAAGACAGTTTAATAGCGTGTATGCTGGTTATTGCATACCTTAGTGCCAGGGCACTGTTTTGCACAAGTTCAGATTAATAGTATAGATGCAATCTCGGTGTCTTATATGTGCTACATTTTTCGTTGTGCTCATTCAGAAGTTTCATTAATAATTTGCTATTTCTGTAGACTGTACTTTAGAAAAGAACAGTTGTAGTATTGTTTTACAATGGATGTATGCAAATATATATTTTAAGTGCATCTTGCTAATATTAATCCGAACTCGGTCTTAAAAGTCCCATGAAATATTGCAGTCTACAATTCTAAATCAAGGACTGCACTGATAGGATTCTTGTCATTAATTTATTAAAGAAAGATTTTTTCGTGCTGGAATTAATTGTACCCTGGAATCGTGCACAGAAAATCCCTTGCCTTCAGTGGAAGTCTATTTCACTGCTAAGGCAACAATAAAGAAGAGGATCTATTTATCTTCTCCATGTCCATATATCTGCCTTCAGGGAAAGTTGGACTGTGATGAGACAGAGAGGGTAAAAGTTAGAGAGATTTTGCAAGAAGTCTGCCTGCCACTATCATTTATCTTATCTTGTAGGAGTGACCTGTGCGTGCCGGAGGCCTGAGAACTAGTGCTTTTTTGCTGAATCAAAAATGTTTCTCTGCAAACATATATGTTAAATAAACTTTCAGTCGGATGCACTGGATTGCCTGACCCAGCAGTGCTGGACTGGGACTCCCCGAGAGCTGAGCCCTAAGAAAGCCACAAGCCTCAGGGCTCCCCATCTTCTTCCTCTAGAGCCGAAAGGCTCAACAGGCCCAGTTGCACATGTGTGAATGGGGCATTTGGGGCCAGCTGCTGTGCCAAGGGGAGCTGGGGTGTGGGTGCTGGGGCAGGAGCGGGGATGTAAGCCCCAGGCTGGTGAGTGGGGCCCCGTACACGTGAGGTGGGCCCTGGGCAGGAGAGGCAGGGCACAAGCAGGCCAGGCGGGCCAGCTGTGCCGGGCTGCTGTGCGGCTGGGAGCCCCTGCAGCTGCCAGGGAAACCCAGGTGGGCGACTGACAAGCGTGAAAGTACCAAGAACGTCGATTTCACTGAGCAGCTGCTGGGTGCAGTGAGGTTATTTTCTGCAGGAAGTTTCACGTGCTGGGCTTGTAAGAATGAAATATTCCCTTGCTTTCAGGTTCGTGGGAAATTAAAAAAAAAAAGAAAAGAATAGTTTTGGTCTGATTCAGAGTAAAACCAAATAACCCTCCTTGCTTCCCCCTAAACCTTTTTCACAAATCAGAAATCCTACTGTTCAGCCAGCTTCACTCAACAAACAGACCAGATTCTTCTGAGAGAACACACATTATTCATGCTTGGACTGATATCTGATTTTGCAGGCCAATGCAAGGTTGAAAATGGAAATCTAATGTTAGACAATTTACCTATTGTAATATTGACCTTCTAAATCAGCTGGTAATTTCTACATTTGAACATGTCTTTCATCTTCATACACAGTATTAAAACTCAGCTCAGAAGCTAACACAGAAATGCTGATCAGAATTCATCCTGATGCTCTTCAGAAAACTAAATTAACATTTGGATTAGAGAGCCTGATGCCTATTCCCTGAATGTTTGGAATATTAAAACACAACTCACAGTGTAGATATTAAATGTCAGTACTAAGAATAATATCTAAATCACATGAAACCCAAGCAAAGGAGACATCCAGATAGTGGAGGCCTGCTTTCCTGTTGTGGCAGAAAACACAATAATGTTTTTCAGGGAGAAATTGCAGATGTTGAACAAGCTTCTTTAATCTATATTGCATCTAAGTAAGAAAATCTTTAGAGTTTCTTAAATGCCTTTGTGGGAAGCATGTTTGTAGAGGTCACCCTGTCCCAGGTGGTATTTTTTACACTTCTTACTACTCAGGATTTATTTTTAAACTTGTATTTATACTCTTGGCCTTGACCATCCCTGGTTCAATGCCTGATGTGTTGGCCAAGAAAAGAGTCAATCCCATCAGTGGCGGCTTGTCTGGGATTCATCAGTGTGCCATAGATGCTTTGGACAAGGGGCTTTTTTGATGGGAAGATATGTCACTGTCTGCTGAATTTGTGGTCTAGTTTACAGAGTGTGAATCATTACAGTCCCCTGTTGTAGATTTTGCGTCTGTTTCCTGAGGTCTCAGCTCAGTCCTGTTTTACAGACAGCACGGTATCATCACACTTGCAAGACAAGCACCTCTGGGCAACTGGCATTTACTGGTTGTAGTGGACTGCACAACTTTACATTAGTGCAGAGAATTTAGCCAACAAAGTTCTGTCGCTGTCAGGAACTGGATGGTAAATAAAGTTAAGCTCAGTGAATCTTCAGCTGCTGTGAGATAGCAAGCTCACCACTGGAGTTCCTAATTAATTCTGAGTAAGGGTTTGGAGATCTCAGCATACATAGGAAAAGTGAATTCTGGTGTCCTTAGTGCTGTGATTCACTCTGCCTCTAGTCTTTGGTGACATGGTTGGAGTCTGGGGAGCTGTGGTTAATGAAGGCATGAGCTTACAGAACTTATGGTTTTCCTAGGCCCCTGAGCACTTACTGAGCAGTGTCCCTTTGTGCAAATGCCACTGGCTTCAGACAGATGATGCTAGTAATTTAACATGGAAGACTAGTAAAATCTGGCTTGAAGTAGTTACTTTAGCCAGTGTTTAGACCTTGATAATCTGTTTTATTTGGACGTAGTCTCTGATCTGTTAGGGGAAAGAGCATAAAAATAAATCACTTCCACACATAAAGAGTGGAAGAGTGAGGTGGAAAGCTGCCAGGTGGAAAAGGACCTGGGGGTGCTGGTCAACAGCTGGCTGAATATGAGGCAGCAGTGTGCCCAGGTGGCCAAGAAGGCAAATAACATCCTGGCATGTATAAGAAATAGTGTGGCCAGCAGGACTGGGGAAGTGATTTTCCCCCTGTAGTCGGCACTGGTGAGGCCACATCTTGAATCTGGTGTTCAGTTTTGGGCCTCTACATACAGGAAAGACGTTGAGGTGCTGAAGAGAGTTCAGAGGAGGGCAACAAAGCTGGTGAGGGGTCTGGAGCACAAGTCTGATGAGAAGCAGCTGAGGGAACTGGGGTTGTTTAGCTTGAAGAAAAGGAGGCTGAGGGGAGACCATGTCACTCTCTACAACTACCTGAAAGGAGGTTGTAGCATGGAGGGTGTTGGTTTCTTTTCCCAGGTAACAAGTTACAGGACAAGAGGAAATGGCCTCAAGTTGTGCCAGGGAAGGTTTAGATTGGATCTGAGGAAAAGCTTCTTGACTGAAAGGGTTGTCAGGCTGGCC
Organism: Pampusana beccarii; assembly: GCA_013399365.1. NCBI lineage: Eukaryota > Metazoa > Chordata > Aves > Columbiformes > Columbidae > Pampusana > Pampusana beccarii. Next base: position 289,386 of record VWYH01003950.1, on the reverse strand, counting down.
AGGGAAGTGGTGGAGTCCTCATCCCTGGGGGTGTTTAAAAGACACGTTGATGGGGTTCTTAGGGACGTGGTTTAGAGGTGGACTTGGCAGTGTTAGGTTGATGGCTGGACTCAGTGATCTTAATGGTCTTTTCCAACCAAAGTGATTCTATGATTCTATAAAGAGACAAAAGATTTTTCTGTGTATGCATCACTTCCTGCAAGGTGGCATTCAATAAGTACCATCCAGAGGGATACAGTAAAGGATTATTACATATTTTCAGAGAGCAGGCTGAAGTTACGCTGCTCCAAAAAGGAGGACAGTAACATAATGAAACTGAGTCCTTCATGGAATTATCTTTGCAGTTTTCCGGTATATTCCAGAGGGTTTTCCGGATTGTATTTTTGATGTGATATCAGATTATTTTTATCACAGAATATATCTTTTAAATATGCTATTTGGTTTGAGACTGTAATGTCATCATAAAATGGTTACCGTAGCAGTGGTTGCACAGCCGTGTACTCCTGTGCGATATATGAGTGTTTCTGTAGAAATGAACAATAGTAATTGTGGGTTTTTTGAAAACAATGGAAAAATACTTGGCTACATATTGAACACCAGGAATAATGTCCATTCTTCATAGATGCTTCTAGAAGATGATTAATTTTGCATAAAATATTGACAGTTCAGGAAACAAGTATTTTCCAGCTTCAGTTGCCCTCCCACTTCAGCTCAACATCAAGATGCCTCTGTTTTCTGTTTTTATTTTCAAGGTCACTATTGAAATAATTGCTTTTTGTAGAGAATTAGTAGATACTCCATCTTTTCCTAAAACTCCTTGAGATACCTTTATGAAATGTCAGTGCAAACCCTGTCTCTCTCCCTGAAGTATCTTATAAAAGCTGAAATCTCTTAAAGATTTGAAATTCAAACCAAAGTTAAGTTCAGTTGTCAGGAGTCATTCTTAGTCTGCTGAAACTCAGCTCTCACACGACTGAGGCTGCATGGCTGATTCAACACCCGCTGATGCCAATGGAGAGAAGTCCATTCAAATCCTTACATAGCAACCTAATGACATCAGACGATGACAGGTGCTATAACTCATGTGCAGATTTAATACAACAGCTGGTTCAAAAATGAAGATGTACTAATATCTGATAAACTACTTTTAAAAATTGTTCTCAAATTGGAGCATTAAAAGTGCAGCCACTTTAGTTTAGGAGCTTTTTCATCAAAAATACTTTCCAAATTGCTTTAAAAAGCAATATAGAATTATCTTAGCAAAATGGTTCTAAAACATGTTCATTTTTGAGAGACTTGCTTCTTGATAAATAAGTCTATAAAGGAGAGAATCTTGCAAGGCCATCACCTTGATTAAAAAAATAAATGAAGAAAGAAAAAGTCATAAAATATTTCATTGTAAGCACAAAACTGGAAGGTTTTATAATCATATTGTTGGGAAAAAAAATAGCGTTTATTCATTTGGTATAGAAAAAAAAACAAATAGCTTTATTTAATTACGGGAAGCAATCCATTAAGAAAACACCCAAAAACTGCATTGATGTGATTATGAATCCCTTTCCTAGACCGTGAAAAGCAGTCAGCTTCTTAGTCTTGATCATGAGATTTCAAGAAATCACAAGAAAAGCATTAAGAGGAATGGGTGTTATGGAGATAACTGAATTGCATCTGTGTAGGGTATCCACAATTGTTTTGATCGAGGAGACTAGCACTGTACTGCCCACATGCTTCTAACTCAAGTTTCCTGCCTCTATTTTGCCAGTGAAATACTGAATTCATGGAAAGACATAAAACTCTTGGGAAAACTCCATGTACACATTATTCAGAAATTCTGCTGTAGTTCTTAGCAAAAGGTATTTTTAGGATTATAGCTCTGAAGTGTTTGTAATTGTAGTCCTAAGAGTGGCTCAGCAGCTAGCACTAGTTATACCTTCTAAGTCTTAAGGGCAGATCCTTCAGTGCTTATTGAGGAAAATTGCTCATTGGTTTCAGTGGGAATTTAGCCTCATCAGTAAGCACTGCAAAGTCAGGCCCATAGAGAGAGCCACTTCATAAATCAATTATAATTAATTCATCAAACAAAAAAAAATACTAATTCTGATGCAGTTTAGAACACCCAATCTAATTTCAAATCATTAGTTACCTAATCATGAAGGAAATTAAAATATTGTTAGAATTAATCACGTTTGACTCAGCAGTCCAAAAGACCTTCAGCTAACAGATTGGGTTAAAACTTTCCACTGATGCAATATGCTAAACAAATATGACTGGGGATTTTGTTAGATCAGATCATCATTTGTGCATAAGCTGTTGTGAGGCAAGTCTAATGTAATATTGTTGATAATGCATGATGAAGAGAAAGCATTTCTGATAAAAAAGTTTAAAATCCTGCTTTTCCACTTGGGAGCTGTGTTGACAACAGAAGTGATGACAGCAGTATCCATCATACCAGCTCCATTATAAAAGTGATGAAGAAGCAGCCTCTGCTTTGCAAATGAACTTTTCTTATTAAAAAAAACCATGTACTAGATGATGTTTAACCCAGGAGTTACATTAATCTGGCAGTGGGGACCACTCACACTGCTTTGGGACTGCTCATATTGCTTTGAGACTGCTCATATTTCTTTGGGACTATGAAGCAGTGGTTGGTGCTGCCATGCTCAGATAGGAAGCTGTTGGGCTTCTTGTCCCTAAAAAGCTTTGTCCCTAAAAAGCTTTGTCCCCTGAGAAACTAGACAAAAGTAGTAGTTTGTGGTCCTATCTGTAAAACATGGCAGGAAGTCAAACACGTAGAAACATGTATCTGCTCTTCTTTTTTATGTTTTTTCCCCTTTACAATAATTCTCCATGAACTTTCAGAAAGTCAGAATCGACCTGTTTATAAAACAAATCACAGCTGTGTAAATAAAATATCTTCCTCCAGCAATTATATAGGCATCAGGAAAAAATGAAATGCTACTGAATTCTGATTGTACTGCTGCAGAATCTCTGTTTACAGCCTAACTAATGTTATGCTGTAAGTTTGACTGTAAACAACAAAATAAAATACCCGATAGGCGATGGGGCTGAATAAGCTTTGGAATGGTAATTTTTGCATTTCCTGTCTATTCCTGTTTCAAGTATGCAGCCATTCTGCTGCGTTGGGATATATTCTTGTGTCTACTTAATTGCAATTTTTTTTTTTTTTAACGAATTCAGCAGGTAATACTTCAGTTACATTTTGATATTCACATCTCACTGAAGATAATAGGATTTGTTCTTTCCTTTTATACTGATGCTGAACTGGATAGTTTTATATAAAAGAGAAGCAAGAATGCGACATCATGCCTAAACCCAAGTTTCCAGCATGGTAGTTTGTATATTCAAAAGTAATGAGAAAGACATGTGCCTCAAATTTGTAATTACTAAAATTGCTGCACTTGTGGGTTGCTCTGTTTTCTTATACTGCTTATGGAATGACAACACTGTGGTTAGAGTTCCTTTGAATACACGTAATTAATTTTCTAGGACAAATAAGATAATAAACCCTTCCTATGAGTGTATGCTTTCTTAATTAATTACTTGCTTTGACTAGTTGGCTTTTGTTTCTTTGGTATCAGTAACAGCAGAACCTCAGAAACCGTCCATGCAATCGAGTTGCCATGGGTTTCCATATGTCTGTTATTAACGCAGTTTCATGGGTAATATCAGAGGCCTCTGATATTTTTCTTTGGAAAATAAAGTGTTGGATATAGCAAACACTAATGAACAATGTGCCAAGAAGAACCCCATTCTTCAGTATTTCTGTCCATGCTTAGAAAGTTAGCTGAGCCCTTCATGAAGATGTTTTTAAAGTATATTCAGTAAATACTCTGCACAATATCTGAATTATTAGTTGTGCCCTATATTTTACCAAGGAGGTCTCATTTCAGGTCTTCATGGTGATGAATTGCTTGCTTTGCCATCAGAAGCAGCTTAACTCTGAATCTGAAGCAACCCTGCTTGGAAGACACATCAACAGCTGCTGTCTGTACATGCAAATATAAGCGACATGAGACAAAGACTTCTGTTAGAGTTTTCATCCCAAAATTTTGTTCCTGGAAAACAGGTCATGTATTACTGCCAGTATTATTATATTCAGAGGTAATCTTTTTTCAACTCAGAAATTCTGTATTCTTTATCAAACGCAGGATATTCTTGGGGACATGGTTTAGTGACAGTGGTTAATGGTTGGACTCAATGCTCTTGAGGGTCTTTTTGAAACAAAATGATTCTATGATTCTATATACACTGCCTAGAATCAAATCTTACTCACCTAGGGTGAGAGTGGACCTATAAATCACTGGACCTTTATCCTACTTTTGGACAGTATTAGTTGGACTCCAGAGCCTTATGCTGCAAAAACTGCCTGAGCTACTTGGCACAGATCAGAACAAATCGGAAAGCGATGCAGAACATGAGATGAACAGACTCCCCTAGTCTTCTTTTTGGAAATAGCAGAGAAGGGTCTTCTAGTGTATTCTCACGTAGAAAATAAACTTCATTAGTGAAAGACTGGATTGTTGTACCGCAGTGGAACAGGACACATTCCTTCTCCAGTTATTGGCAACTGAGAAACCAAATAACCAGAGATAGTTCTATTTCTGGGGAGCTGTTATTTTCCCAGTTTCTGTGGAAGAAAAAGGAACATGACCTGCCTTGCCCCACTGCTGAGGAGAACAGGAACTTGAATTCCTTTGTGCTTCTCTTTTCATCTTCTGAATTTATGGTTCTGAGATTGTACTTTTCCTTATACCTTTCTTTCATTTTAATGTAAGGTACTTTAAGAAAAATAGTTTTGAAATAATAAGACTCTACAAATGTTAAGGATGTGACTGACTGAATGGCACATGCAGGTCTGATTGAAGACTTGAGCAATCCAGCTTTCCACCATGCCTGGGAGATGCCAGTCAGATAAAGTCTCTTTCTGACAGCTGTGGTGACTTTTATTAGCAGAAGTTGATCCCTGTCCAGAGCTATGGGCTTTGTCCCACAATTGCTGAAGTCAACAAGAGTTTTCTCATTGCTTTTGGGGGTTGATTGGTACCATTATTCCCACAGAAATATTGGCTGGTCTGAATCTGTCCTATGAGTAATCTGGAAGCTACCAAGTTAGAGAAAAATTTCCTGTTGATGTCAATGGGCTTCAAATCAGGTTTGAGCACTTCCAGCATAAAGTCAAATAACAACTTTCACTTATGTCAGAAAACTGTTTACAACGTATAAAAACTCATTTGACAATAGTTAAAATAGTATTTAATAAAGACCCTGTTGTAGTGAACTTTCATTGTTGATGAGTTGGAAGGACATATTCTAATACTACGTCAAATACAGATTGCAAGCTAGCTGTTTAGTTTAAAAGGACACTTTTAAGTTTTCCTGAATCATAAATTAATCATGGACTGTTTCAGTCACTGAAACAAGTAATTTGTCCATTATGACTTCAGTGAAAAGCAGCGAATTTGCCCCCAAAAACTATGTGCTTGAAAAAATAGATTGATTCTCCAGCACAACTTGTTTTCAGAAAGACTTATCATGCAACTTGAATTCCTCTAATACGTGTGTTACACTCCAGTGAATGCCGTGGGCCTTCTTGTGTGAGCAGATATTATTTCTGTGAGTAATGGCTGCAAAGACTGAGCCATCTGGCAGCAAGTGACTTCTTTTTACTTCTTACTGCTTCAGTTGCCTTACTGTAGTAGCTAAATGAGATATTATAATTAGAGACCCACCAACGCTGTATTCATTTTTAGAGGTCAAGTTCTGAATACACTTTTCTGACAAATCCCCCAGTACTGTCTGTGGGAATGTTATTTATGTCAGGATTAAGGCCCATATTTGACTGTTAATTTCATGGCACTGCTGCCCAGGCTGATAATAGGGAAGCTCATAAAATAAAGATGCACTTAGCTCTGTGACTAAACTCTGAAATGCATGTGAAAATTGTTTTTTCCTTTTATAATTACAGCTGGCATTTCAGTGTTTTCTGCCAGCCCTCACTTTCCTTCATCCACACACCCTTTATTTCTTCTTGATGTTGGCACGAAAATTGATTTGATTTCTTCCCAAGATGTTTGTAGAAAAGATCTTCCATAATTTATAGCTGGTCCTGACAGGATTGCTGAAACTAGACAACTGATGTATATCCATATAACTGCATTGACTTTCATTCTGATTTATGTTTGCAGAGAATACAGGTGTAGATCTGTGTTTTCTTTCTGTCTAAACAGATAAGGATAATCTCTTTTTAATGTGTTATGAAGAATAGCAGTTACAGCTGTTTTTCTGACCAGCTACATTTTGCAGCTATAGGAATTATTAATTTATCTGAAAAGCCCCCATTTTTATCTTTGTGTCTGACACATAGCAAACTGATCCCTCCATTTCCCACATCCACTGCAGCAAGAGACCTGTCAGTCCTTGTTCTGCTATCTGGGGCTGTCTTGGCAAGCAATTTGGTACAACAGGAATAAATCAATAGATCAAAGCAGGTGGTGCTTATGTTTCTCACATCTGCGTCATGCACATTTGGGGATTTTACTCCAGCACAGGGTTATTCTGGTCCCTTGACCAAAACTGACCCCTGTGCATCTACACCTGGACATCAAGACTGACAGCAAGTGGGGAACAGCAGGCTGGAGAGTTGATGTTGAGTGGCAAGAGTGGAAGGAGTCTCCTAGAGGGATGTTGTTCCCTCACATTGATTTTTAGCACGCACCGAATGGAGAGTGGGCCAGAGCCTTCTGCTGCTCCAGGAACAGATGAGGTCTCATTTTTCATTTTACCTGCACAGTCATCAGTGTTATCCTTTTCCCAACTATTTTTCTAGTCTCCCAGTATCCTCTTCTGCTCTTCTTGGGATACTAGCTCTTTCTTCTCCTTGTCATCTATCTTCTGTTTCTTCCTTTTTCTTATGTTTGTTTTCTGGAGCAACAAAACAATTCTGGAAGTTTTTATTATTCTTTATTTCTTCTTCAGTGCCTGTCTTTTCTTCCTCGTGATGGTGTTCAGCCATACTCCTCAGGTACTGTTCGTTGCCAAACCATCTTACTCCCTTCATCCTGGCCTCAGATCTTGCCTGAACTCCATCCTGATTTCCAGCTGCATCTCTAGCACTCCGGCACTTTTTTTTTTTCCTGTGGGTTCTCTCAGGCAACACTTCATACATAAATAGCTCCTATCAAGTACCCACTTGATGGTAAAGTACATCCTGCAGCTTTTGCTTTCAACCATCTGAAATTATTTGGTCTCATCTGCTGCTACCTTAGCTGACATTATCTTTTCTTCCCTATCTCTCTTTTTAAAAGAATAAAGGTCAAACATGTCTCTTTACTGCCCTCTGCTTAACGGGTTCCTATGTTCAATGTCTTTTTACTGCTTTAAACATATTGTGTAGGACAGTGTGGCTCACTCATTTAGACCCGACAATTAACTGCTTGCTTGCTGTTTTCAAACAGTGTGGTGTTTGAGTTTTTTTCAATCTTTTACCTGTAAGATCTTGTTTCAGCTTGCAACACAAAACTCTCAGAGCGCTCTGCAGACTAGATCCAGAGCATCCACCCTGCAGCCTGCAGCTGAACAAGCCATGAGGACAGCTCTGGTTTCACCACAGACAAATCCCGTGAACATGCTCCTGTTCACACTTGTGTTTGATATTTTTATTGGACGTTTGTGTGGTTGTAATACTGGTTGAATGAGCTGCAAAGTCGTGGAAAAGCTGTTCTGTATTGCTGGACCTGCTTCTTTTCTCATAGATAAATAAGTAACACCACAGTTAAGAAAATTATAACATTGGACACAATTCTGTTCAAGTGGCCAAAAATGAATGTTTTCATCTTGAATTCAGTAACAAAAAACTTTAAAAAAAATATTGCCTAGATGTCATGATATCTGTGAGATTTGCATTGGAAAAAGACTTGTCTTTTTATTTCCCAGATGTTGGTTTTTAGGTGACACACATTGTCTACAAAAATACATCTGCTAATATTAGCAGGTTTTACTGCATTAGAAATATCCCAAAATTCCTAAGAACACATTCTTATGTTCTTTCAAACCACCTTTTAAGTATTTAAGTTTGATAAATTGGGTTAGTGGTTTAAAATTCATGTTCTGTGATATGGGAATACAGCTCATTTTCTTCAGGAAAATGAGAAAATTAAGTCTTCTCTTTGGAGACTTCCTTAGTGTTCTGAGTTATAACATGGGTGTGATGATATTCACCCCTTAATAATGCATATAATTTATTTCAGCATGAATGTGATGGCTGAGATACCCAAACTGACAATTCATAATGCATCAACTTAATTAGCACTTCCAGTCCTCTTTGTGAAAATGAACCATTCAGCTGAGTATCAGAACAATAAGATGATTCTAATTCAAACTGCATGACCCCAAAGAAACCAGAAGAATGCTGAATTATTTCAGTTAAAGCCCACAGAATTATATTGTAAAACTTTAGCTGTAAAGCAATCAGGAGTCACAGAACCACAGAATCGCAGCCTAGTTGAGGCTGGCTACCTCAGGAGGTCTATGTCTTACTTAAATTAGAATCAGCTAGGAGATGAAATCAGTTTGCTAGTGGTTTTATTCAGCTGAGTCTTGAAAATCTGAAAGGATGGAGACTGTACAACCTCTCTGGGCAACCTGCTGTAATGTTTGACTGTCCTCGTGGCGAAAAAGTTTTTCTTATGTCCTGTCAGAAACCCTTGTTTCAATTTCTGTTCATTGTCTCTTGTCCTCAACCATCTTTATGGCTGTCAGCTGAACTTTCTTCAGTTCATTAGTACCTTTTCTTTTTGTTGTTGGGAACCTAAAACTGTATGCAGTATTCCAGATGTGACCTAACAAGTGCCAAGTAAAGAGTGATAGTCACTCCCTTGGATCTTCTGTCTGTGCTTAGTACAGCATGGGATCCTGTTGGCCATCTTGGCTGCCAGAGCATGCTGCTGGCCCACGTTCAGCTTTCTGTCTGCCAAGACATCCAGGTGTGGGACTTTGCATAGATTATTGTCAAATTTCATAGTGTTCCTGTCAGCCTGTTTCTCCAGCCTGTCTAGGTCTCTCTTAATGACAGACATGCCCTCAAGTATATTCCTCCCAGTTTGGCATCATCTGCAACTTTGTTGGGAGTGTACTCCGTCACCTCCTCCAGGTCATTGATAAAGATGTTGAACAGAACAGGTCCCTATACAGAGCCATGTGTCAGTGTGCTTGTTACAGGCATCCAGGTAGGATGTGACCCATTAACTGCTAACCTCTGAGCCTCACCATACAAGCAGTTTTTGGCCCATCTAACTGTCTTCTCATCCAGGCCATAAAGTTCTAATGTGGATAATAGGGACAGTGTGCAAAATGTTGATAAAGAAAAGTTATGCTTAAAACAGCATTGTGGGATGAACTGTCAGCCTTCTTACCGCTCTACCTTAGGCATGGATTCAGTCAGCAACAGAGGATGTGCAGTCAGGCACTGCTTCCCAGTTGGGATGCTTTATTTATATGTAGGTGTCTGATGACTCTTTTTTTCCCCTCCTCCATCCAAGAGCTGATCAGGGCTAACACCCTTTAAAATGTTGAGAATTTCTTTATTTATATGTGATTACCGCATTGTAAAGGATCCAGGCTTTTTACTGACTTTTTCTTGTGAAGACTTGTCACTGCAATATTGCAATACAGTGTCATATCACCCATTTGGTAAGTGCTGTGGTGACAGTGATGAAGGTGTACTCTTGGTCTGAGGTTGAGGCTGGGCTACTGTGCAGAGAAGAGCACAAGCATCAAGGAAGGGTGAGCCTTCTTGCATCCAACTTGGGGGCAGTAAAACTGAGTCCTGGATTTTAGTTTGTGCACATTTTCTGTTTTATTCATTTGGGCAGTCCATGTAAACTGTGGGAATTATCAAGGGTTCTGGAGTAGCCAGGTAGGTGACCTCACTACTGGAATCTTCATAGTTGTAGGTATTTCACCATGAGGTTGGGATTCAAACGCTTTCAACCCTTAGGAACTGGAGCAAAATCATTGAATATCATGACACAGGTGTCATTGAAAATTTTATACCAAATTTACTTAAGATACTTTAAAGAGGCAGTCCTGTAAACTGGCAATAAACCTGACTCATTTGTATGTACTAGGTTATCTGAAGTACAATTTTAATTGTTAATTGCATTCAATTTAATGATGTTGAGAGTTGGAAACTTGATATTTCAGTAGACTTTACTGTTGTTTGTAAGCTGCTACTGCTGCTAAGGGACAGTCTCACAGTGTTGAATTCATCTGTCATTCATCAAGGGACAACAAAGGTAAACAAAAAGTGATGTCATGGCTGTGCATTCAGCCATCACAAAGCTGCTCTGCTACAGTTGTCATCACAATGTGGGACAGAAAGAAAATGTACACCACTGCTTGTAGGCTGAATGCCTGCTCCTGACAGGGCCTTGCACAGCAGTGCAGTCTCCTCCTGCAACGTGTAAGATGGAGCTGACCATGATGCCAGTCAGCAAAACCAGGGCCTCGTCAGGCATCTGAGCCACCTGTCTCTAGGGACCCACGCTTTCATGGGACGCTCCATAGCCGCAGCGATACATACATATCCTCTTACTATTTACCTTCTTCTTAGTAAACTTTTAGAGCTGATACTTAAAACTTCTAAGTTCATTTCTTCACAGGAGTGGTCAACGTTATCTCAATACATTATTTTAAGGATATATTTTTTCACTGTCAGATCCTTTGTATAGCAGAATGAATATTTCAGTAATTTTGTGAGATGTTTTCTAATGTAGTTGCTCATTCTTCTCTTGGCGCCTTTGTCTTTTATCAGGTTTTGGGATCTACTTTTCATTAAGCAAGAAGTCTCTCCATGTTTTAAGATAAGTGTGTGCTGGTGTCTCATCTCATTGTGTACTGAGCCAGTCACCACATAAAGGTTATTTTCATGTAATACCAGAACTGCTTACCAAAGTAGTGAAAATATGTAGTGTATGAACTTGACTGTAAAACTACAATGAAAACAGACATTGTGAACAGAACCACATTAAATTTTCAGGGAATGCAGGGTAAGAGTTACTCAGCCATTTCATTTGGCTCCTTTCCCTGTCTGAATTGAAAATGCTGATGGGGGAGGGCTATTGTGTTGTTCCATTAACTTCATTCCTGTTTTCCAGGTGTAATTCTGCATCTGGCTATAATATTTCAGTGACCTTTCCTATCATGTCTTAGTGAAGAGACACAAATGGCAATTTGTTCTTTAGGAAGGTGGCTCAACTGGTATTGTAAACATAAAGTAAAAAGCAAATGACTTTCAGCACTCAATTACAATGGTAACAGTGTTGGAATGGATGATATGAAGTGTTCCTCTGACATGCAGGTACAAGGCAATAGCATGATTAAACAGAACCAGCAGACAGATTTGCATTCATTGGCATTATGTATGTGGCTTTGGCACCATTTTTGCCTATCAGGTTTCACCTGAAATACAGTATTACAGGGTATATGTAAAACCTGAAATGGCCATTCTGCCTGTCATTCAAATCCATTACCCAGCAGAAGATACTCTAAGACCTAAATGACTGATTTGTATAACATCTCCAATGCCTTCTCATTTCCATTTTTTATGAATAGGTCTTTCACCATCTTCAGGGACGTCGCCCCTGCCCCTGTATCCTTCTGGGAGTCCAGCCTCCCCAGGCTCACAGTCTCTTTTCCTTCACTTTTGGGGCTCTTCTAGCCTGCACTGTTCTAACAGAGAGACTGACACTCTTATGTCTCAGACATTATCAGTTAGTCAGCTTCTCTTTCTGGTTCTAGGTAATCCTGGTGTGTTTGAATAATACACCAACAACTCATTAAGTGCTGGGAAAAACCCTACATTGTTTCCTGGACTGTCTCTTCTCCTTCAAGGTAGCCCCTGGTGAATACCCACTTTGCTGTTCTCTTACAAATCCACTTTTTCTGTAATTTTTTAATTGACCTTGGGAGTGGTCAGGCTGTTGAGACCACTGGCTGTTACACTGGAGATCTTCTTTATCTTTCTTCATGGTCCCTCTGCATTGAACTGTTTCTCTTGTTGCACACTTAACTTGTTTGCTTGCATGGACATATTTTCTTTTGCCTGTTTTTACTTTGTTAAACACAAGAGGTTACTGGTCTGTGACAAGGTCTCCCATATATTGTAATAGTACAAATAATGGTTAATAATAGAGTAGGGTTGAGCAATCAGTCTACAAGTTAAAAACAAAATATGATTATGGTAACTTACTTGGTATATTAAGTCTCATAGTTTCATAGTAAAAGAAAGAACAAAACAAATAAAATTTTAATTCAAAACAGAAGATATTGTTTAATTACTTCAGTGTGTGTTGAAAATACACTCCTAACAATAATACATCTCTCTTTCTTGAAAAAAATAGAGTTTAAGTTCTTTTAAATTATTTTAGATTCCAATAACACCTAGTTAATCTGGATAAATCAGACTGTTCTAGAATAAGACTTTACATCTGTAATTCAGTTAAATCAGTTATGGCATGATATTTCAAAGTTTCTGTATAATTTTAAAAATCAGCTTCTGATTATTATTATTATTCTAATATTAAAATATCTCACTAAAATATCTCACTAAAATATAGTCATTTAGTAATATTACTGGAGAAAAAAATTTTCTAACCCTTTGTCCCTCCTCTGTCATTTTATTTGATCTCATTCTCTATCTGTACATTTGCTTTCTAGAATTATTGTGACAGTCATTAAACACTCCTAAAATAAATCAATCACTGTAGACATTCTTCCGGTGTTTTTATAGCAGTTCTTACTGCTAGAAACAAACTTTTCCATCATATGCTAAATGTTACATATGGCGTAAAAATACTGCGCTCTACCATCCTAAGTAAAATAGTTCTCACTTTTGTGAAAAATCACAAATCCATGTCCCTAGAAAAAGGGAAAATAAATGGTAGTTCTGTATGTTTTAAAGTGTTGCAAGTTGCAGAATACCATATTAATAAGACGTGTTTCCAGCACAGCTGTGTCAGACAGCTATAGAATGAAGTTTCATTTACTATTGCAAATTACTTGAAATTCATTTATTTTGAGTTAAAAGCAAAGCAAACCGAACTGATCCTGTGATGGCAGCTTGAAAATTTTCTGTTCTGCTGTGGAACAGTGTTTCCTCTTCCTTCAGTGTCCCTTCTGCTGTTTTTCAAACCTAATCTTTCTGATGAGGCACTTTTCTGTTAAGAAAATTTTCCTTCATCAGGATCAAAATATGTTTTCTCTTAATAGACTTAACTGGGAATTGTCAAACCTGCCCAAGGTTTCAGTCATTCTCCTTCTATAAATTTGCATGAGTGAGTAGACAACAGCCGATTTGGATCAGCTAATCCACAACAAATTTCTTGATTATCCTTTATGAAATACGACCTCTCTCTGTATCAAAATTGCAAAGAATTTTATTTGTGTAATTAAAAAAATACTCAGCTGAAAATATCCTTGAACACTTGAATTTACTACCCGTCTCAGTGATTTAGATTTCAAAAGTAAACATATTCCAGAAGTTTTTGCTTTGCTTATTTTGTTTTCATCTGAGAAACATGTTATTTTTTCCTGGGAATAGAGAAGCACGGATTAGCATTTTAAAATTGCTATGTGTAGAGCAACTACAAATAGCATGCCCATTTGCTTCAGAATGAAAGTGGCATTGTTGACAATCGATTTGAATGCACTCTCATGGCAGTACTAAGAAGGCTTCTTTCAATCCCCACAACAAATTAAAGAGGAAGAAAATAAGAGTGCCTGTGACTCAGTAGCGGTGGGAATTTTTCAAAATTACTTAAGGCAGTTCATTGCTGGTTATAGGACAGTGCTTTAGTCAGGACTTCCATTTTCAATCAAACATGTGTTTCTGAGTTCTACATACAAAACTGATATTAGTCTGCTCTTTTCATTTGTTGTCCAAAGACTGGGTCAGTCCAAATCAGAAGTGACTTTTTGAAAACCCCAATCTGAGTTTTTGTTCTTTGCATGGAAAGAGTCTGGGATTTTCACCTCAGCTTCCCTGGGGCTGCTTGCCGGAAGATGGCACTTCTCATTCCTGGTCAGTGCTCCATGGAAGACATCACGAATGGCTGAAATGAGTCATTCACCAGTGTGACTACTAGAAACAGCAGTGAAAATTAACAGTTCTGGATATACTTGTACTTCTGTTATGCCATATTTAGTTTGTTAGCTCCTCTGCCTGACTGTAGATTTCCTGGTGAAATGCTAGTCTAGTATGATTCTCAATTTGTATTGTCTTTCTAGCAGAGGTACTGAAATACGGGATTTCAGAAAGTTCCATGGCATGTGCTGAAGTGCAAGCCTCACTTCTGAAGGATGGACCTTTTGTTAAAAGTAAAGGCTGGAAATGTGGAAAGAGTTTCTGCTGTAACGGGCCAGACAGAGTAATGGAAACTGAGTTTTGATTGTGTCTCCCTTAGTAAACCATTCTTTTCAATGTGTCTTCTGAGACAGATTATCAGCAGTGATGAAACTGCGAGGAAATGAGAGCCACATCCCCAGGTGAGCTGGAAAGGGCACCAGACACAGGATTCAAAGGTAGATCTTCATCCAGGCTCCTTGTATTCCCTGTTATAGAGGAGTGAGATCTGGGGTCCAGGCTGCAGAACACTTCAACTAGACAGTGATATCTAGTATCCTTCCCCATGCCCTGAAATACAGGCCAGTCATTGTAAAATTCTTCCTTTTGTCAGTGTCCTAAAACCTGTGTTATGTGCAGCCACATGTGATTTTATCCTAAATGTTGGAACACAAAAAGATTATGTACTTCACACTCCTTAGAAAATAAGGCTTAAAAAATGCTGATGTTGACCTGAGAATGAAGAATAAACCGTCACAAAATCACTAACCCATTGTTGCAGAATGATGAAAGCATTTTTTTTTTCTGTTTTGTTGGTTGGTAGGGTTTTTTGTTTTGTTATGGGTTTGGTTTGGTTTGTTTGTTTGTTTTCAGGTTTGAGTGGTTTTGGGTTGGTTTGTTTGTTTCACGGGGGGAGGCGTGGCTTATTATCATTATCTCTAAGCAAATGGTGACAGAAAGGTACCATTTTAAAACAAAGGGTAAAAATCTTGCACTAACTGATTTTTTTTTTCACTTAAAATTAGACAACATTGTTAAGCCAGTTTTGCATGTAGTATCAGTGAACCAAAAATTCTATTTCTAGTGAATTTGTGCTGAATTTTGTGCAATATTAATAAACCTGATTTCAGATAAAATTTACTTTCTTTTCTCCACCTATGTTCCTTTGTCAGCAAAACTCCGCAATTATCACAACAGAAGTCAGTCACAGTACTTTTCTGCTCATAGTTAAAGAAGAAATTCCAAATCAATGCTCCATTTCAGAAAGGTAAAAATTCATAATATTTTGTTTTAGCAGTGTCTTGAACCAGTGTGCTCAGCAACATTCCTCTGTTTTTGCAATAGTCACACTGTTGAACACCATTCTAGTCTCAGCTTACCAGGCTAAAATGAAAAGTTAAAAATTTTCTTTAATTTTTTCCATGCTCTTCTATTGAAAACAGGAAACATATTTTGGAAGTCCATAAGATTGCTTGGAAAACAATTACAAGGTCTTAGTGTCTCCAGTAATCTATCATAATAATTCCAACATGGTCATCTTCTTCCTAAGAAGCAGGAAAATTTACAAGAATTATACAATTTTAATAGGAAGGTGTCAGTGAATACATAAAAAGCATGTGTATGGGGCAACTTTGTTCTTCTCTTTGATTCTATGAGCAATGGAAGACTGCCCACTGCCAGAGCTGTCGTGCAGCCCTGTGTGCCACAGCTGGCCCTGTCCCACATGGACATTCCTCCCCACCCCAGGACTGTGGGTGAACTGGCTCCTGTGGAGATGCAAGTCTTGAAGGCATAGCATGTCAATGAAGCAGCCTGAGAAGGTCATTTGGCTAAAAAAAAAGAGTTAGGAGCATGCAGTGGGATAATCATCTGATTCTCCACATGATGAAAATTACATATTTTCCCTTGAGAATTTAGTCACCCTTCCAATTTACAAGGTGACAGCAAGTAGGAGATATTAAATCCTTCACCTTTGTCCCTTCTTCCATGTGGACTCTCACAAATGTCATTTGGTATCAATATTTGCTTCAGATGAAGTCAGTATGAAGTTTTTAGTGGACTTCATAGCTCTCCTTGCAGTTTGAGTGCTCTCAGCTACAACAGAATCGTCAAAATCAGTGTAAGTGCTTTGTCAACAACCATTCATTCAGCTTCCTGAAATGTTTTAGCCATTTCTAAATCTATCATTTATTACAGCCCCATGGACACTCACTATATAAAACTTTTAAGAAAACTGGTATCTGGAATCTAGTTAAAAGGCAGTTTTCTTCATCAGTTATCTTTAGCACTAATAAAAGGAAATATTTTTTCTGGGTATATTCAAGCTAAAGAGACCTGAAATCTGTCTGTCACCTTTCCAATATATATTCCTTTGCACATAAATATGTATTTGCAAATACAAGTCCCTCAGGCCTCTGTGCACATCTTTACCATTTGGCAATAGAAATATAAAGAGAGCACTATGAAAACAGGAAAAAAAAATATCTTGTATCATATGACATTTACTAAACATTTTTCCTAACTCACTGCCTGTCTCAGTAATCAGCTCGCCATCAAATATTGAGGAAACATCTAAGCTGAAATAATGTATATTATAGAACACCAAAATATTGCCTTTAGTAGGCTGATTATAGGAATAAATCTGAAATGGGTGAGTTATTTTCTTGGAAGGAGGAGGACTAGACACTACCATATAATTCAATTGCTTTACAAACTGAAACCCAGATCTTACTTCTCCATAATACGGGGATACAAAAAAAAACTGAGCTGAGATTTACACTTGCATCCTGTGCCTAGAGCTTTAAGAAAAACCAAAAACCAACCAACCAACAAAGAAACAAAAAAACCACAAAACAAACAAACAAAACCCTCCACATTTTGAAAATGCATATTTATTTTGAGACTTAGCATATTATTTATATTTGAAAGGAGATTAGAGCTTAAGTGACTTGGTTTTAATTTCAAGAGAAATTTGCTGCACTTTGAGTACCAAATTCTGACTTTTTGTTAACGCTCATATGGCAGTTTTTGAAAATAATTCTATTTATCTGTAGTCATTTGGCTACTTTCCACATAATGTTGTAAACTGTTTGTAAGGACCAGAGAAAGGCATTTTGAGAACTGTTCTCCACCTAAGCACACCTGCATTCCCAGAGCTCCAGTTAGCATCTTCACAGACTAACCATCACTTTGTGCACAAAGTGCTTTTATCCAGCAAATGTGGTGATGTGAAACTGTGAAAACGAAACGGTGGCCATTATTCTTCTGAGGAAGTGATTAAGGATTAATATGAAAGGACTGTCTTGAAGCTGTGCTTGCTGCCACTTCTTAATACTCATTGATCTTGAATTACTACCTAATATGGAGAAATCCTCCCTCGAATTGCAAAGCTCTGACAGGGCTTCAGGACTCTATGAAAGACAGTGCAGAAATCTGATTAATCATTAGCATCCTGAGTTGCCACTAGATTAAAAGATTACTTAGGTTAAACAAATACGAAGAACATGCATGTCTCCCTGTTAAGACAAGCAGGTATAGGTAACTATGAGACTTAGCATGTATGCAGAAAGCAGTGATGAAGAGCGACAGCTGAACAGAACCTGAGTGCTTTCTGTATGTGGATGTTAAATATTTCCTATTTCTAAATTAAGCCATCTGTCATTTCCTCTACTTATCTATTAATTGGTGCTTACAAGCCCTCATGCTGTACGTTCAAGGAAAGATCTCCAGAGTAAATGTAATGAGATAAGAACCTGAAGTGCACAGCAGGCAATGCTGAGTTCAGTAATATAGAGTAATGGCCCAATTCATGGTCAATGGTACTATTAAATTCTGTTTCTGTTGGTTTCAATTTAGAAAAGCATGAAAATGCAGACCTAAATCTATCTACCTTAAATTATCTCTGGCTTTGCTGATTGCAATAAGACTTCAATGGTTGCTTAGATTTACATATGCATTTATATCCTCTTCTGAATATAATTTTCCTGAAAGGGACTATTAGTGTCAGACTATACAGAAACAGCTTTTGTGATACCAGAATCCATAACCCTGATCCATCCTCCTTTACTATGAATTATGCTGATTTACAAAAGCCTTAATCCTGAGTTTCTTTGTAGCCAGTGAACTGTAAACTGGTAAGATTAAGAAGACTTGAGCTCTTCTTTTGCCTGTGAGGGTGGTTTGGCTGCTGGAACGTGCAAGTGACTGCTTTTAGGAATAGATCTGCTTTTACATTAATCAGTGTTTAGTCAACAAGGGGCTGTATATCTACTCCTGGCTGTTGTCGCACTGTGAAGACATGTCTGCTTCCCCACATTAGTATTCCATCTGTGGCACAGCTACTTTGAATCAGTTATGCATGGATAGATGCTATCCTCAAAAGGAGTATTGTTACTGAACATGAAACCTGGGGCCTGCTGCCACTAATCACAGGTTTTCATTGACTTCACTGAATATTGGAAAATGACCATACATGCAAAAAGGCTAAGCTCGAGGACTTCGGAACAGTCTGTCATTTTGCATCCTTCATAGTTTCTGATAAATAAAGGTGAAGGGATTGGTGATGCATGGTTTCTTTTGCTCCACTCAGAATGAAGATCAGTGGGGCGGTACCTACACTGCTGATTTCATCTGAACAGTAAGGCAGTTTTAAAGCAACTCCTACCCCTCGCTGCTCGTGCCCTGCTGTCCTCTCTGCTTTGGTTCTGAGACGGAGTTTTGGTGTGCATGAACAATGCATCCTGCACACTCGAGCTGTGCTCCAGTGCTTGAGGGAACATTAGGGCCTGAGCTCATGAGCCCGTACACCCACAAGACCCCCAAAGGCATACCTAATGTGTTTGTGTCCACAAACCATTCTTAACTATCAACAGCTCCCAAGACATCCTAACACACTTTTTGTCCTCCATAAGAGTATGAAGAGCATGTACACCTTCCTGTTAGTCCTTGACATCAAGCCCTCAGTCCTTTGAGATTCTGCTGCTCCAGACTCCTCCATCCATCCTTCTGTTTTGAAATCCTCACCCTTTACCTTCTATGCTGAACCACATGGTGAACTCCTTATTTCCTTTACCATCTTCTAAAATTATCCCTCTTTCCCTACTTCTCTTTCTTGCACTGGTGACATCCATGGCGCCTCCAGTATCTCAGAAAACTAATACAGTGTATCCTGGATCTTCAGGGAAATAAATTCACATAAATTTATGCAGTGAGAGAGACAGAAGTTTTCCCAGAAAACAGCATAACTCTGTGGTAGTATCAGGAGGTTGCTTCTCCTGAGCACCAGTAGATAAAATAAGACTGGTGAGCAGTGCACCATTGCAGTCAAGAAAATGAAGGCTGCATTCTTGAAGGTGCAACTTTGCACCATTCTTTTCAGCTAAAACAACAGACATGCCTCTTATGGGGAGATTGAAGATGATAGCTTTGAGTGGGAGAACAGCACAAAGCCTCCCGCTCATCTGTATGCCTGGGCACCAGGACCACCATGCAGGGCAGTCTGGGGGAGAGAATGCTCTCCAGTGTGTTTTCTCTTCCTGGCTGTGTCTCAGTACTGCTACAGGGCACATCTAGGGATACCTCTTTGGCCGGCTGCCACCACAGCTGCCTTCAACAGTCCCGTGAACCAGAGTCCAAATGAGGTAAATGAATTACTGGTTTATGCAGATCTTTGGGTTTGAAGGATGGGCAGTGCATGAGGCTTCTAGTGGAGTCTGAGTTTGAGCTCAGAGCTGTGGTGAAAAAACTGTTTATAATTTGCCTGCTCAAAAGGGTTGCTGTGCTTTTTCACAGCATGAAAGTACGCATTTAGAACCATAAAATTCCCCCAGGGCTATGAGCTGTGAGAGAAATCTTGGTTTAACTATATTAGAAACTGCCTGCTTTTGATATCTGCCCAGCTCGACTATGGCACTTGCAACATCTCATGACAATATAACTCCCCCACCTTTCCAGATAAAGGTCTTGTGGCTCCTTCCCTCTCCTAGCGCAGCAGGTTAAGGGCTGATGACATGACACCACATATAGTAAAACTGCAGACCCCCATCCTGTCCCACAAACACCCAGACAAATTAGCAGTTTCTGAGGATTTCTGCTGTTTCTAACTGCTGAGCAGATAGAGGGACACAACCAGCACTCTGTCGTGGTGATGTCCTTTCCTCTCCCCACAAGCACATATCATCAGAAAGCCCCAGAGTCACCTGCCTTTAGTGTGTGGATGACTGTGGGCAGAAATCTTGCAGTCTGTCTCCTGAGGCTTCCTCACCCGTTCCTGTGCCTCCATGGATCTTGCCCAGAACTGAAAAGTCATGGTAGTGAGGCTAAAAGAGAAGAGGAAGGAAGGGGAGGGAAGAGGAGGGGAGGGGAAAGTGGAAGGACAGGGAAGCTGTGGTTTAAAGGCGCCCAAACACACCTGGCAGCAGTCCTCAATCTACCTCTATCCAGGGTGGCAGAGGCTAGGGAGCAGCAGGATCTTCAGAGAAGGCAGAAATGGAAACTTTCTGTGGATGGCCCTTTCGCCTTGGTGTTGGGACAACAGTGTGAGGTATTAAAGAGGAAGAAGCTTGGCTCGTTGCTGATGGAAACTGCAGGAAGCTTTGGTGGTGGCTCTGTGGGCCCATGCCAAGCTCTTGCCTATCCTCTCAGGACAGGAGAGGACAGATAGTAACCTTGGGGCTAACTGCAGGCCTTCAGGTGGTGTGGCTGCTCCATTAGTTAGGCTACGTTGGTCAGATTGTTTGATGTCAGTCTCCATTATGTCCTGTTTGTACTGTTGGGCTACATTACTTCCCACAACTCTTTCCCCTGGACTTCTTCCCTAGTTCTTTTCCCCTTATGATTTTAATATCTCCTAACACTTGCTTCTTCCAGTTCATAAGTTATGGGCATGTTCCCTTCCCCTTCCATCCAACTTCTCCCCTTTAATAGAGTTTTCCTATTGGCTTCAAGATTTTTGCGGTAAATATCTGCGGCTGGAGTCACAGACTGTCAGCTCCAATGGTGCTGGAAGTCCAAGTTTTCAGGCTCTGGGCATATATCTTCCTGTGCAATGTGGGGCTGGGGCTCTGGTCCCTGCAGAACCTGTCAGTCTCTGGTGCAGCCTCGCTGGTGCCACACAATCTGCTCAGCAGTTCTTTCCTCTGGCAGCTCAGCAGCTGAAGTAGAGCTCAGAGAGGCCCTGGGCTCTCCTGTAACTGAAGATGTGGATGTGTCCATCTGCTTTGAGTAGCTGCGTCCTGCTATAGGACTCTGCCTTGCCAGCGGTGTCACTTTTGCTGCTTCCAGCTCTTTAAATGGTAATCAATTCATAACTTGTAATTACACTATGTCAGCAGTGTGTGTGTAACTCCTGGAAAAAAGTTTTCCAGAGGGTAATATGTCTTATTATTCTTTGGATTTGTATATATTAAATACTTCTCTCATTCTTAGATTTATTGCTGTCCTATTTAGTACTAAAATTACTTACTGAGTATTAGAGCAATGTATTTTTACAACACTCAAAAATAACAGGGTACCAGACTTACAAGATATCGACCTAAATGCAATATATTCCAGTGATTCAGTTCTTTAAATGTGCCTTTTGTAATAGGACTGAATTCAGGCTGTGATGGGCTTAGGGAAAGGATGGAGGTTATATCAGTGTATAGTTAAAAGTCTTGTAGCTGAGGGGTTGATTTGACCTGTGAAGATGAAGATATATTTCCTTGCTGTGCTAGAGGCTACAAGTGTGAACCGGGACAAATCAATGTAAAATACCATTGACTTGAGTGGGCTAAGTTAGGAGGGCTAATTCTGGAAAAAGGACTTGAGCATTTTAAGCATGAGCAGCCAGATACATTGCTCCAATTTCACCTATTTGTACCTATTCTGAGGGCTCTAATCCATCCCTTTTCCCTTGAAATCTCATCTTAACCTGCTGCTGAGACACCTTCTCTTCCTTTTCGCAGGAGTGTTTAGATGCTGGGAAAAAGGCCTTAAGAAGCAGGATGTTTTCAAAATAGAAACCTTAGTGCTGAGCTCCACGACACAGATCAATAGCTGTTGGAAACTCAGCTTGCTGTCATATTTTGCTAATATTAGCCCTCTCCACAGGTTTTCACAAAGTTCCCAAAAGTGACAAAAGGAGGATAATGTACTAAGCAAATCTTATTTTATTTCTCTTACCTCACTCCCCTGTCTGTTCCAACGCTCTTCTAGGGAGTATGCTAAGTGATATTATCCTGGACTTTTTTTCGAAACCAGTCTCAAAGAAAAAGATGGCAGGTCTGGCACAAGGAAATGTTTGTAATGCTGTTAGTGATTACTTCTTGCAAGACTGTTCCCTGAAACAGGTGACTCAGACCTTGCATTGGCTGTGGTTTTGGGACAAGATATGAATTCTGATTTGTTTTGAGGTAACCTGAATTCATGAACATGAGAAGGCTCTGTCTGTCAAGGCAACACACACTCACAGTCACAGTCACACTCACTTCCAGAGATCAACAAGTCTCTTTTAAGTCTCTTCACTCAGGCTTTGTGCCCCACACAGCCCATCAGGGAGGGCTTCCTCCCTCTGTAAAACATTCTGCCTTTCTCTGAGGTTTTGGAAAGAGGTACTCATTCTGTGTTGGATGCAGTGAAGGTGTATCAGCTAAGTAAACGCATTTTGATCCTGTGTCTTGGTATGAAGTACTCTGTGAAGGCTGTGGTTTCTTTTTCAAAGTGAGATCTGCCATACCTCGCTTTTCTGTGCATCTTTTGATTGCAAATTAGGGGAAGTTCAGCAAAATACTCTAAGCAACTTTGGCAGTTTTGTAGCTTGAGGGGGCTCTGTACACATCCGGACAGCTAAAAGTTTTAATTAAACATTTAATTTAATTCCGTATAGCCTGTCTATCCCTCCAGCCCCCCTCAAGCAGCACAATAAATACAAAGGCACTGTGGATAACACTGTTTGTTTCAAGCAGCTGTGAAATGAGTCCACTGTGTATAACACTAAACAATGCAAATGACCAGAACTGAGTATTACTGTTAAATGAGTTGTGTGGTTCCAAGCATCCTGTGAGCTGTAATGGTTTTATCACACTCTTTCCTTCCTTTATTTTTTCCACTTGTGTCTTACTGTGTAACCTGAGTCCTGTGTGTGGTTTGGCACTCTCTAGAACAGGGTGCTGTACCAGTTTGCATCGTGGTTATCATGGTAGTGGTGGAGCCCTAATTTTGAGACCCTATTTCATTACACTAGTGAAAATTAATAGCCCAGTAATACTTTTATCCTGCTCCTGCTCCCATTGCTTTCCTCCCTAAAGCAGAAGCAGTCGTGAGCTAAATGTCTTTATCATTTGGACAAAAAACAAATTGGCAATGTAATAGAATGACAAGCTATTTCCAGAAATAAAGCAATTAATTTAATTTGTGCTCTTTAATTATTTTTTAGGTGTATGAGCACATGGGGCTGGTGAAATCAGAAGTGATGCTGGAGTGTGGAGTCTGTCTTTGGGGATAAGACAGACTGTTTCATATTATTTTATTTTCAAATATTTAGAGGTTCTCTGGGGATTCCTGGTTTGTATTTTTATTGTGCATTCCTCTGAGTGTAAAATGAGAGCGTTGGGGAAGCAAAGTGAGCCTTAGAGGCAGCTAAATATTTGAATGCCTCTTTCCCTTCACTGATCTACCTTATCCTGATGGGCAAGTCCCTCTGCCCAGCTCTTCCCCAGGGAGGAACTACCCCACAGCCCCTGGTAAAGCTGGGGGGCACGAATGAGGATGCAGACAGTCGTGCTGGTCAGAGGCTAGCAGACAAAGAGTGAGGCAAACAGATGTTTGACTGGAGAAGAGTTCATACAAAATGACCTTCCCACGTAACTGGATACAAATATTTCACTACCTGGTTTTATCCCTCTGGGCTATACCTCTAGGAATTAAACAACTCCTCCGTTTTTCAAAGATGGGTATATGTGCAGACACATCATGCACAAGTCCAATATTTTCCTAATTTGATGATTAGTAGCCAAGAATGCATGCAACACAGAGTTGCTGTGTGTGTGATCCTGTGCTTTGTGCACAAAAATATAAGTTTTTCTGGAAATGCGTAGGCTTTTTCTTCTGTTTTTCACATTTCGTGAGATTGCTAGTGCTTGTAAGCCTCACCACATGATTAGCCCAACAACAGGCTATTTATTACCTGCCAAAACAAAACAAAAAATATTATATTGGTATTCTTACAGGTATTCTGGACATCGGTGTGCAAAAGCTTGTACTTCTTTGGGACTCCTTATTTCTTATTGTCCTGGTTCTGGCTGGGATAGAGTTAATTTTCTTTCTAGTAGCTGTGTTTTGGATTTAGTATGAGAAGAATGTTGATCATACACTGCTGTTTTCATTGTTGCCAGGTAGTCAAGGACTTTTCATCTCCCCATGCTCTATCCAGTGCACAGGAAATCGTGAGGGGGCAAAGCCAGGACAGCCGACCCAATCTGGCCAAAGGGGTATTTCTTACTATATCATGTCATGCTCGGTATACAAACCGGAGTTGGACAGGGGTCAAATACCACTGCTTGTGAACAAATGGGTAATCAGTGCCATGGGTGGTGAGCAACTGCATTGTACATCGCTTGTTTTGTATATTCTATTATTATTACTATCATTATCATCATCATTATAATCCCTACCTTTGCTGTCCTATTAAGCTGTTCTTATCTCAGCCCATGAGTTTGTTGGTTTTGCTTTTTTCTTTTTTNTTTTTTTTTTTTTTTTTTTTTTTTTTTTTTTTTTTTTTTTTTTTTTTTTTTTTTTTTTTTTTTTTTTTTTTTTTTTTTTTTTTTTTTTTTTTTCTGATTGTCTCCTCCATTCCACTTGTGGTGGGGCAGGGAGTGAATAAGCGACTGTGTGGTCCTAGTTGACAGCTAGGGTTAAACCACGACACTCAAGTTTTCCGTGTTTAGATTTTGCTTATGGATATGATTATTGAAATTGGCTCCAAAAAGATAGCAGGAGATTAGCTTAATATATGAATGGCTTTTTTCAATGAAAATTAATTTACTAATTTTTTAATTAATTTTATTTAGGGCTTCCAACCAATTGGAAGGAGTCCCTTACCACACTGATTTAATCAGAGTACTATATTACAAATGCCATATTTAATTAACAAAGAAGCATTAGTATTGATATCTGGCAAACTGTTACAATACTTCATTATAGTTACAAATCTACATATAGTTCTAAAAAAAATAAGAAGTCAGTAATCAGTATGATGGTGCAGCAATCTGCATTGTGTACCTGCTCTTATAAATACATAATTCAGTTAAATGATAATTTGAATTAATTTATGGTTTCAAGTTCTCAGATGGCATAGATTAATGAGAAACTGCAGCAGTTGGCAGCAACAGAAAATTTGCTGATGATATGTCGACGATGAATATAATTCTGTATTGACAATACTGTGAAAAGAGAAATGCAAACATGCTGCTTTTAAATTAAGTTCACCAACAATAATTAAAAATGACGATACCATAGTAACAAAGATTTAAACTAAACAGTATTATTAACCATAGTTCAGAAATAATTGATACTTGTGTTAGAAAATACATTATATGAAGTAAATTAAAAAGAAAGAACACTTGCTATGTCTTTTGGTCAGATGAAAGCCAACTGGAAGTCCAAATTGTGATAAATGCCTACTGCAGGACTATTCTACTTCACTATACCTGAAATCACTAGCATTGTCTCTTGCAGAGACATACAAATTAGTTTTGCTAAATTGTTTTGTTTGTTTGTTTGTTTTTCTGGGAACTACATGAGGAATTGAGATGAGTCAGAAAACACAGTTCAAATACTATGATGTTAGTCAGAATAAAATTAATTTCTGAATATAGGCCATATTTAACCACTTAGATGAACTTTCAAAAATATGTGTAGGATCTGAGATGTGCTTTAGGAATAATATGCAGAATATTTTTTTTTCTACTGTGCAGAACATTAGACTTTTGGAATTATTTCGGTCCTTCTATAACCAAGAAAAAGTCACCTTTCTGAATACTATCCGTAAAAAAGGAACATAGTCCATGTATTGTGTTAGAAAAATAATCAAAGAAAGCCTTTTATCTCCTTCTGGCTTGTTCTGAATTCTGATAATCACACTCAGCAGCATTCTATTTTTCTCTCCTCTTAGCAGCTCAGGGCTTTTCAGTTAAAACAGGCAAGTTAAATTTATAAGCAAGGAAAAAAGTAAAAAAAAGAGAAAAAAAAAACACAACGAAAGAAACACTCCAACTAACTTTTGCAATCTCCACGACTATTCATGTTCATAAAATTAAATAGACAGAAAAGTGCTTGCAGATTTGAGGCCTAAAAATGCACTTGGCTAAATTCTATTCAGCCTTTCCAGATTTCACTGAACTCCTGCCGAGATTTGCTTCAGTACTGAGTAAAGACTTCAGGATTTGGCCCTTGTCATGCAATCTCTTTTTGTCATAATACAAAGTGCATTGTGAATAACTACTCATAAATAATCAGAATGCGAAAGCCAGAATAGGACTTCATTATAGCATTTGTTTTCTTAAAAGAAGAAGCTGAGCATATTCCTACAGAACTGATAAAACTGAAGGTTCTATCTTCCAGGCTCTCAGTTCAGGCACAGGTTAGTCTGTGATCTCAAGGACTCAGAATAGACATAGTGTTAATGAATGAAACTCATACTGGCATTATCAACAAGAAATTAATTATGTAATATCTTTGCAAGTGTATTTCTTGGGACTTTTAGTGTTCAGTCAAACCATAATAAAATAAGTTAATTCTATTTCTGTATTCTGATTTTTTCCTGGTAACAGAACAAAGACCTGATGCCAGGTGTTCTTGGTCTAAGCCAAGCGTGCCATGCTTGTAAGTTCAAGGCAGGCTGGTCTTGCAGCATCCCAAGCAGAGACTGCAGGCTCTGCACCACAGCTCAGTCGTAAGTGCAAGTCCACATAAAGTACAAGAGTTTTCTATTACAGTCTGTTCAACCAGAAAGTGCCGCTCTTTAGTATCATAACATATGTTCCCTTGTTTACTTCAAAATAAATATACCCA
Organism: Pampusana beccarii; assembly: GCA_013399365.1. Classification (NCBI taxonomy): domain Eukaryota; kingdom Metazoa; phylum Chordata; class Aves; order Columbiformes; family Columbidae; genus Pampusana; species Pampusana beccarii. The sequence goes on along the minus strand of VWYH01003950.1, from coordinate 262,199 downwards.
AAGCTTGACTGAACCAGTGGCTCCTAGGAGAACACTTGACTGATTCATGAAATGCAGCAGCTGATTCCAGAACGGATGTTGCTGTTCTCTGGAGTACAGCTGTCACTTAGTAGTGTTTGCCTTTCACTCTTCATAACTTTTCGACATAAAGTAAATTTCTGACAGGCAGAGGTTGGACTTGAAGAGAAAAAAAAAAAGACTGAGAAAGATGAAAGAACATTAGAAGTGGCTTACTAATTTTTGGTATGGTAGCTCAGCTTTATGCACACTTATTAGCAAGCAAGAAAAGAATTGCTTTATCTCATTGGGGTCCTGTAATTCTCCTGAGATGGAGCCAATTACAGATGAAACTGTGTTGCTGAGTTTATATGCTAAAGGAGTCTAATCTAATGTTTCACCTAATTAAATTCTAGCAGTATAAAAGAACAGCACTGCTCCCTAGAGATAAGGGTGGCTACATATTTCTAATATCCATGTATACTATGCACCACTGACTTTAAGACAAGGCTTGAAGTAACTGGGTAGAAGTTCTGATAAAGCTGTCTTCTATCCAGATATTCAAGAAACCTTTCCTATCTCTTTCATCAAATAATTGTCTCGCCTCTTTTGTCATAACCCTCACCATTCCACTCTCAGTAAAGGAGAAAGACAGGTTCTGACTGACAGAATTATAATAGATAATTCTTTGAAATTAGGTCAATAACCTATATAGAGCAAATATCCCACAAATATTCTCCAGATGACACAAATCAAATAGGCAAGAGAGGCATCAAATGTAATGCAGGTTTTGGCCAGTCTTTCATGAGACATCTTGTGAGAGATTTACAGCTGACCCCCTAAAGGACATTGTGTTATCCTGTCTCATGCATGGCTCTCCGTGCACCTGTGGGGAGAGCTGGGAGTGCTGAACCAGATTTCAATGAAGAATACCCAGATGAGTTACATGTATTAGGAAGAAATGGCAAGTATCAGAGCCTAGCTCTGTGGTAAAGGAGGAACTAACGCTTTTGACAGCTCCGAAGTCACAGTCTTGAATGCTCCTCTGCTAGCAGGGGCTTACACCAGTTCTGTCTTGCAAAATCCTGCACTTACAAGCCTTGCTCTGACTGCAGCGTGTTCATACACAGATGCCTTTGGAAAACAGGCAATGTTTCCACTGGGATTATGAGTAATATTGGTAAAGATGTCATCCTTGGAACTGTACTAAAGTTAGAGCAACCCAAACCTTTGTTCATATGTTTGAAAGTGAGGACAAGCATCAGCTCTAAATACATAAACCTGGAATGTCAGGTTTGCCATGTATTTGTGGTAGTTTGTAGCATACTGCTTATCTGTATATTAATATATCTATGGAGTCCTATCTGTGACTTACATTTTATAGGTACATAACTATAGAGATAAGCAGTGTGCCACAAAATAGTACAAATATGTGGGAAACAACACCTAGGTACTACAGTTTTATTCTGGTGTTGTTTTTCCACAAATTAGCAGCACAGTCTTTACGTCTGCTCTTGATGTGATCTGACAGAGTGAGAAGAGCCGCTCACAAACCACTCAGATATTCACAGATATGTCTCACAAGTGTACTTGAAAGAATGTGCTATACTCAACACCATGCGCTTGCACCTGTCAGCCACAAGATGAAAGCAAACCTGAAGGCTGCCAATATCTTTATGAACAAGTATTTGCCCAGCCACTGCCCAGTTGTTCTGCTGTCTTGTATCTTCTTCATCTGCAGCAAATAGATCTTGAAAGCAATATTTTCATAAAAACAGAGCATCCAGAAAAGGCTGCCTACTCAGGCAGACTGACTGAAGCATGAGTTTGTTTGCCACAGTTTATTGTGGAACACAGAGAGAGACCACTTGAATCTCAAGTAAAAATAGCAGTATTAAAAGGTGATTGATGTCTTAGAATCCTTTTCTTCGATGTTCTGGTTTCTAAATTTCATGAAACATAAACAGAAATAACTTGCTGCTTTTTATGGTTCGTCAAGTGAGATCTCAGTTGACTGAGGTGAAGTGGGAAATCAACAGAAGGTGATGCCAATTTAGTTGTTCAGGTGTTTTCAGCCAGTATGTTTAAGTTCAGTGTTATTGCTGTGTTTTTCAAAGGATCCGTTCTGACGAGGCACCACTTGTTCAAGGAATGAATGACAGCAAGAAAATTTCATTAGAAAGGAAAATTTTAAATTTTATTTTAAGAGAATGCTGTCTGTCAAACTTGGCTTTTGAGTCCTTGAAAATCCAGATACCAGCATATTTCTAGTGTTTGAGTACAACATTCCAGAAATAGAATCACATCCAAAGCCCATACTTCCATAACTGAAGCCGTTTGGAATAAATTGTTCTCTCAAAAATTGCTAGCGAACCTTTCCAGACTATAGCTGTCCCAGTAAAGAGTGTCATGAGAAGGATGTGAGTATATGAGAACCAAACACCCGTCCTGGAGTCAGTCTGGACAGCAATTCTGTCTTGGATTCGATGCCGGTTTAGTACATAATGTTGCTCTTTTTTTGGACTTCAGCTTCCACACCTGAAAAACGACTGTAGTAAGTCCTGCTGCATTTTCCAGAGTGTTTAATGGGATCAGTGAACTAAAATGTGAACCATGCCTAGAGAGGTGGGGCTGGCACTAAACTTTCTTGCTGGAGTTATGGTGCACATCTTGGTTTCATGTCAAGGTAGCAGCTTCTGCATGCTGTGGCAAAGCTGGTGCCATGGGGCCCCTGCTGGGACTCCTTCTGGTGCCACTTCCACCCTAGGAATGACTGGAGAGACCTAAATCCAGGCAATTGGCCCTAGAAGTTCCTCATAAATGGAGATTTGCAAATTACTCACTGTACCAATGCAATATTCAACAGCATTTAGCTCAGAGAAATGCAGAGAGTCTCCTGTCTTCTTCACTCCTTGGCACATTTTTGCCTTCCTGAGAAACTTAATGCCACCATTGCCACTGTGCCCTAGTTTTCAATATTGCATATTCCACTGTGCCCACTAATGCATTGCAACTGAAAATAGATACACCTGTGAAACAGAAGGATAAATTCTGTCACAAAGCATGCAATATATAATTGCAATGCAAGGACTGTATCAGCATGAAATGGCAAAGAATAAATAAAAACATTGTCAAGTCACACATTTCTTTGTATTTATTTGAATGATGTGTAAAATATTGAAATAACAAACCTTGTGAAGTAATACTGATAAATTTGGACTGCTGTTTGTCTATTACAGCTTCTTTCCAGCAACACTTCTAAAAATTTAATTGTAATGGAAATTTTTTCCACAAGGATCAGAATAGACCAGGTGAAAGGAATTAATAAAAGCTCAGTTCAAAAGAGCTTGAAAGGGTATTGGAAATCTTTGATAGAAATCCAGCTTCTGTGGTGTAGATTCTTTTTTAAAAATGAAATGGGAATTTTTGCTGTAACCAACGAACAAATTATTGCTTGACCCTTTGACAATAAAGTTTGGTGACACAATACAGTATTTTATTTCTTGTGTGATCTACAGGTAGCTCATTTGAGGGATTTAATCTCATAAAGCTACATTGTAGTAAATTGTTATAATTTATTTTGTGTATCCTAAATAACTGCGTATACATGAGATTGTAAATATATTTCTAGTCTGAATCACACATAACTAATAATGAGCCATTTTGTGTTCTCTGATGTTGCTTGGATTGTTTGTCTCAAAATGTTTTTTCTGCCTGGTTATTTTGGTGGACAATGCCAATTTGTTGAAATAAAAAACCTGCAGGAATATATACATTTCAATAATTTTCTTACATGGAAAAGTTTATCAGGTTCAGGATGGACCATTGTCAAACAAACAAAAAAGGGTAACAAGACTGCATGTCTCTGCTAAGACTGAGATGCATGAGATTGTAAGGGTCTAATCTGAATCACCTGCAAGTGGTAGTGTTTCTAATATTCCCTCTTCAAAAATAACATTAATGTGAAAAGACCAGATTTTGCAAGTGTCATTCAGAGAGGGACATTTAATATTCCTGGGTCCATCTTTTACCTTCAGGCATCCTTTGAGAGTGTCTTTGCAGAGAGAAGGGAAGGGAAGATGCTAAGGGGGACAGAACATGCACTTATAAATATAACATTCATAAGAAATCAGGCACAAACTTATTAGCATAATCATTTGAGCACACTTGCTTTGTGCTCTAAACATTAAATTGCTTAGAAGTGTTATGTACCAGAAAATAACATCTACAAAAAGAGAAGCATTGTTTCTTTTTCGTATGATATTCTGCTTTTCCTCAGAGAGAAATGGACATCCCCCACACTGGCATTTTTGGTAAAATATAAAGCAACAGCTTTCTTTATTTAATTACTGCTGTAATTTGTATCACTAGTGATGTCAGGCCAGTTCTGGGAAGGGATTTTGTTGAAGGTAACTGTGCTTGTTCTAATATCTGATTACTCTGGATGTGTCTGAAGTACCATAAGAAAAGAAACTCTGTCCGGATCCCACTACTTTTGCTCATGCTGAGGTGATACCTTGAATGGTGATTTTGAAATACATGTGTCTGCTTGGGAAGTAAAAGGCTCTTTGGCATGAGTCACAGTTTCACAATTCAGACTGAGGATTTGGTTTGTTATGTTGATTAATCACCTTCCTTAAGCATTAAATTAAACCTGCACACTTATCTCTGGGTAAGGACACCATCATAGTTGTCTCACGATAGGAGAGCCTTTGGAATGCAACAGTGACTCAGACTAACGCTACCTGCCATCCTCTTTTGTTTGCTCTTGAGAAGGAATTTGTTGCAAACCTGCATCTGAGTATGTTTTTTCTTTTCCCCGTCTTGGTTAGTACACTGCTGCTAGTCCACTGAAGTGCTGAAGCCAAGTCTCCAAGTTCCATATTCACCTCCTTTAAGAAGGAAAGGTTTTGGATGCATCTTCTCTGCTTGTGTCTGAGGTGATGTACCAGCACTACCAGCATTACAAAAGGTAGAGGTGTAGGATTTCAGAGGTAACGTTAAAAAAAAAAGCAAATGGAAATACATTTAGAAAAGCAAGGGATAGTAAAGTCCTAGTAGTATTAGACCCTCATATTTCTGCAAAAATCGATTCCTGCCACAGAGGTTTTCCTACTGCTGAGATAATGGACCCTGCTGTGATAGCTAACTTTTGACAGTAATTTGCATTTCATTGCTGTTACACATTGCTAAGCTATTCCATTTGGCAAGATTTTGCTTGCTATGAAACCAATGTACTGACTTCCTGTACCAATTACATCTCTGTCTCCTGTGAAACATAGCAATAAGGGGTGGATAATATAAGGTCACCATTATTTTATCAGTAGGTGAATTTCCAGGCATTCGGCACGAAAAGGATTTAGGACAGGATACATACTGTAGCTATGATATAGTAACCAAGACGATGAACTAGAATAGTTTACATCTTCATTCTGGAAAAAAAAAAAAAAACAAAAAACAAAAAACAAAAAACTTACTTAAGCCATTTCCTTTCCTTAGCTGGGAAAACCCTCCAGTATATAATGAGTGGGTTACAACATGCTTAACATTTCAGAGGGAATGCAGAAATTAGGCTGTGAATCAGTAGTCTCCATGTAGAGATTCATTTCAGAGTTTGTAATTAAAGCCCAAGGAAGATTTTTGATGACCGCTCATCATACTTTCATCAATCTGGACATGCATATTCTTAGATACAGTTAGGGTTTAATTAAGGAGCCAAGCACTCTATAGAAAGTGTGCATTGGCCTAGCCATTTTTCTCTTGAGTTTAAAAAGCAGATCTCTACATACAGTGGTAGTGCTGCCGTGTATGTGATTAACTCCCACTTACCTATGTTAAAGGATGAAGATCTGTCCCGTTATGTTTCAAATTGTTCATCTCTTGTGTTTCCAAGGCAAAGATTCTGTGTGGGACTGCAGGACTGGTACTTTATTATTAGCACTGATCTTTTTAAAAAGGCTTTGACATTGAACTGTGATAGCTTCCGAACAGTGCAATTTAGTTGGACAGATATACTGGCAGGAAATTGAATAAAGCACATCAGTGTATTTTATAAAGCCACTGAAGCAAAATTTCTGTGCTGGTGATTCACTTTAGCCTGGATGTACAGAAAATATAGTTATCCAATCTATAGTTGTATAACTGAATTCATAAATAAACTGATCTTGAGGGCTCTGACAGCTGAATTAGGAAGAAAGTATAAATTTGTTTAACAACTTAATAAGAAATTAATGCTTTGAGGAAATCTCTTCATCTCTCTTTGATCTGCTGCCAGAAAGAATTCTTCTTTCTTGGTCTTTCCAGGCTTTCCATGGCACCGCAGCTGCTGTGGTGCCACTCCATGTGGTTGGCAGCCCAGGGTGGCCTCACTGTTTGCATTCACTTCCATGGCGTGGGCAGTGGACCTTTACTCTCCTTATACAGTTCTTTCCTGGTACTGCTTGGTATGGAAAGAAGCACTGATCAGCTGCTTCTGTGTAGGCATGAACTTATATAAACACAGGTGCACAGTCCTGAGATGCTGGCCCTGGCCTTCTCCACCTCATGATGCAGGAAGAAACCAGATCAAGAAGCAAATTTTCTAGATGAGGAAGAGGAGAACTTAGTTGGTCCCCAAAAGAACTGGATTATCCTCTTGTCGTTGACACCCCTCATGTTGTTCAACGCATCCTCCTCCATGTGTAAAGTGAAGTAGATGATCTGGACTGCTGTTTCTCTTGCGAGCATTAGGAATGACTGCACATCAGAAATTAAGTCATTCTCAAATAGTCTACCCAAAGGAGACAAAACAATTTGTAGTCAAGATTAGGAATTCAGACTTTGCTGTGCTAGCTCAGATCCATGTTTCCTCTAGTCTGGGGGCTTGTCTGCAGCTTTTCCCAGCAGTAGATGTTTCAGAGGAAGCAATGGTTGCCGTCCTCCAGGAAAACAGCTAAATGTGGGCCAGAGGCACAAAGAAAAACTTGTGCTGGTTTTGTTCATATTGTGTCCAGAAGGGCAGGAGTCTTGCTAACATCCATGCATTGCCCTGCAACTTGTACCACAACTTCTGTATGCAGAATGCAAACTGGATCCTTTCCTCTCAGATTAACCCCAAACCAATCTCTTTTTATAGCCTTTCCCTGTGCCTTTTCCAGCCTCATCAAACGAAAATAAGGTTTTGCAGAGTGTGAGAAGATTAAATCAAATGACACCAGGAGATTCACCACTCACCTAACTAAAACCCATCTGCATCATCTGAGCAGCACAACAGGAGGAAGTTTTAATGTGCCTCCTAACAGTGTCCCTGTTACTTGAAAGCACATTGGTGAATGTACCTGGATACATCTGTTGGTTCCACATTACATACAAAGGGCTGTCCAAAAACATGGAGAGCTGTATGTGTAGCACTGGGAACATGTAGTAGTTTGCAGATAGAAGTATAATAACTTTTGACTATATTTTTATAGGTCAATTGAAATTTTAATCTAAAAATCAAAAAGGAATATCTATACAAAATGAGAATAATTCATAGGGAAAGCAATATTTTATTTCTTGGGAACTAAGGCTACTCTGATGATGTTGTCTGGGTGTACGTGTATGAACCTTCCTATACTCTGTTAAGAACTTTTGAATCTGTTTGTCCATTTCTCCCAAACTGGGTGTGACTCAAGGATCAATAGATTTCCTTACAAATAGGTAGACAAGTAGATGATGGAAACCCAGTATGAGTGTCCTGTGAGTCTCCTGACTGAGAAGAATACTGCCAGTGTGAGTTCTTTGTTAGGTAACAGACTACCTGAGTAGGGCATAATAAATGTCTCTGCATCCAAAATATCTGTGTTCACACTTTGAGATCAGTCTTAGGACATGGAGTCCTTAAGAAAGAAAACCTAATTAATTCTGGCTCTTCAAGAACATATGTTTGCAGTTTTCTCCTTCTGGGTGTATTTTCAAGGGGCAGTATAAGGATTGGGGGTTTTTTGGCATTTAAACTGGTTTTACTATTTTGGTTAAATTAGCTAAATAAAAAATTGCATGTCAGCTGCACCACAAAAAATCACTACATTTGACTGTAAAAAAATGTTGGTTTGTTCCACTTGGAAAAAACAAAGTGAGACTTTTGTGTCTTTCACTTGGTTTATGTTTATTTGACCATTTTTTTTTTCTCTCAGCTGTCTTCCATGTGCGTTTGTTAGAGAAAGATATTACTTGTAAAGAGCATGCTGGAATATTTTTCCAAGGAGAGATAGAAACCAGAGTTTACAAGAATTTCTTGCACTGAATAAAATATAGCAATGCTATTTGTGTTAGATGTTTAGTTCAGTAAAGCTGATTATTTAATGATAATTTAAACATACTTTGGTCTTAGTTTTATGTTTGTGGTTAAAATTCACAACTCTTTGTATCCTGCCCTCTATTTTTTCCACTTTGAACAGGTGTCTTTGTAAATGTACAAAAAATGGATCAGAAAAATACCACCTTTCCCACCATCATTCCTTCCTCAGTCAGAACCTCTAGCTAGCACCATGCCCCAGTATCACTGCTGCCCTGAAGTAGCCTGTTGCTTTCCTTGTGTAGAGAGAACTGTGAAAAGTTTAAGGCTGTTGGAATATGAAGGTAACACATAATTTGCATCCTCAGTCCCAACCCTTCAAATTCCTCTTTTCTTTCCTTGTGGCTCCCAGTAACGAAGTCAATAATCTTCTTGTTTTTATACAAAAAAATGTATTAACACCGCTCCACAGAGTACAGAAAACTGCAGATCAGGTCTTCAGGTTTCAAATGTTTGCCTTGCTTCAGTTCCCTGCACGCTTAAAAGAGGGATTACACTTGTCTTGACATTAATTTCTAAATCTGTAGATGTTCGAGGCACTGTAGGCCTGAACTGTTTCCCCTCACTCTGACATAAAACAAATGGAAATTAAATGTCTGACTGCTAATCCTACAGCAGTGCCAGTCAGGGATATTTGCTGTGCTTAAAGAGGCATAAAGTTGTCCCACATAGCTCTGTCCTGAGTACAGAAAACCATACACCCAGCTTGACTCTGGTCCCCTCTTCATATCTTTTGTGTCTCTAACTGCATCAAAGGTGGTAGGATATACACGTTTTATATGGCCCTTACAGACAACAGGAAATGTGGGAGAAGAGTATAGAGTAACATGAAATTGAAAAGGAACTTTGCAGATGCCATTATGACGTCTATTGTAACTGTTTGCCCTCCTTGGGTGCACCTGTTTGTGGCACCAGTATGGCATGCTGCTGGAGTAGCCTATTTAAAAACCTGTAAAACAAAAATGTGTGGCTTGACCTGTGTGGAAAGACAGAACAGTATATTCTTGTGGAATATCTGTCACGTAGGTGGAGAAGGCATTCCTCTCTCAGCATTCATAACTTCAAAGAACATATTGTGTACTTGAGTCTCACGTATTTTCTGCAAGAATACATTTTTGGTAATAATTACACAAGCTGCCTGATGTATTTTCATGCATCCCAAAGCAAATGTTTCTCTCTGAAGTCTGTAAATAGTATTATAATGTTGCTAATTCCAGTGATCTAATTCCTCAAATGAATTCCTCAAATGACTTTAGTGACCAGAATCTCTGGGCAGGCTGCTGTACCTGAGCAAGATATATATGTCTGTCTGACCACCTTTGCCACGCAGTTTTTTTAAAAGTGCAGTTGTACCAATACGAAAATAATCCTTTTATTTTCAAGGCAAAGTAAGAATATTGCATAGTTTCATTAAAAAACGAGCCTGAAGGCAGAAAGGACAGTCTGTACATACAAAATTAAAAAGCAGTTATCTAAGCTCAGATTAATTTACTTTAACTATCAGTACTGATAGAGTGTGTTTAACATTATTATCTGATGGAGCTGTATCAGTAGAGAATTGCATTAGTTTTCACAGTAATACCTCATTCCCATTTTAAGGTTTTGGGTTTTTTTTCAATCTCAAGGCTGGTTGGGAAGTTTTTCCATTGTATTTTGCTAACTTATCTTGAAGTGAGGTGCAATGTCCTGTTCAAGCCGTAGATAGTAAAGCGAAAAAAGTCCTTAATTTGTAGCCAGGAAAGCAAAAAAGAAACAGCTTATCTTCTGTGTCGGCATTAGGAATCATAATTGTTCTTTCTGATATTACACTGTCACAATCCACAGGGTTTTTCATCCTGTCTCTTCAGAATAAAAAAGGTTATTTCCAAGTCTGACAGCAAACTTTGGTGAGTTGCCAATACACGAGTTTGGCTTCTGAAACAGAATTTCAAGAAGCAGCCCAATGCAAGGATTCACAGAGATACATCTGACTGTATGAGAAACTTGCATCCCCAGAGGCAGCTTCTTCCCATTATTTTAGCAAACAGCAGGAACTAAACTCTGTTTTGGTTTTGGAGCCTCTGTTGGGCTTTGTTGGAACTTCATCTTGTGTAACGTGTGGAAGGAGTAGAAGGAGTTCAGAGGGGGGAAGAAACTTCTGACGGAGTGTGATGGTAAAAATTCTGTACGGACATTTTGTTAAAGACTGTAAGACTTTTAATTAAACCAGGTATTTAGCTTTCTCTCAAGCCCTCTTTATTAAATTTGATTTAAGGAAGGCATGGTTGTTTGTGTGGACAGTGTTGTGTGCCCCAGCTCAGAATCACAATTATCAGGGAGGATGTTTTAGTAAGAAATCCGTGATGAGTAAAATGTTTGTCTTTTTATCAGCTTTGCTCACTGTGGGAGCCTGCCCTTCTCTTTGCAACAGCACACTTTTTCTCTCTCTGCTACAAACTTCTTTTCACTGAAATCAATACCAAATATTGACTTTGTTTGAGTGGCACCATTGGCCCGAAGTTAACCTAAAGTTAAATCAGAACAAATATTTCTTATGGCTTCCAAACTGATAGCAAATAAACAGTTATTGCATTTCATTTACAATGTACGGGCCAAATGCTTATTCCTATTTAGTTAGCAGAATGTAATATTATTAGTGACTGAGATCTGGAATTAAGTCCTGAAACAGCACTCAGAAATTAATCTACTTCAAAATATTTTTCACTTAAAAATTAGTTCAATTAAGTGCATATATTGATTTGTATGGAAGTAAATAAAACAATAATTTCTTCCAGCAAGTTGCCCGTATTTGGGGCATTTTGCATGTCCAACAGTCTTTATTCTGCCTTCACGAATTTAGAGTCAGAATTTCAGCAGCCAGTGGTATTGTACATGTTGTGAATGCTGCCGTGCAATGTTCAAAATCCCAAACTCAGATCAACTTGAAGAACCTGATGTTGAAATTAAGTTGGCAAACAATCTTGCCCAAAACCGTTACTTCTATAATTAGAATGTCACATGAGATACTTATTTAGCTATAAAAGTCTGCTTGAACCACTGACCTCTGTCATGGCACAAGAACTCCCAGTGAGACCCGTTGTATGTGGTACTGACAGTATCACTTGTCTTGCAATGGGGGATAACTCCTGTTCAAACAGAAATATACAGACTTGCAGCCTGAAAGGTGACAGTCCTGCTCTTACAAAAAATAAACCTTACCAAGTAAGTATTTTTTCCAAAGAGCTGTCACTGCAGCTGTTTGAGAAGGGACTCAGTGTTTAATAAAGGTGTAGCACTGGGGAGTTCTGTGAAGAAGGAGCTCTGCTTTACTGAGTATCCAGCATCCAATGCAGCTCTAAAACAATATCATCACTTTGTTTTCTTTCCTTTGAAAATAAAAGCTGAAATGGAAATGCAGCGCTATCAGAGTTAAAATTACAGCACTCAATATACATCATAGATTGTCAACACATACAAACAGAAGTTTCTTAGAAAGATGTCAAGGTCCATTAATAGGCAAATGTTTTTTAGTTGCTTTTTTGTATCTGCCGGTAACTCCTTAAGTATCTCATCAGAGCAGAGAAATTTGATGTTTTTCCGATCAACAGCTATAGAAATAAAATAAAATAAAATAAAATAAAATAAAATAAAATAAAATAAAATTTAAAAATTCAACTTTTAGAAAGATACAAAAAGCAGACCCTTTAAGTAACTATATTCACGACAGAAAGGAAAAGACTGATCCAACATACATCTTAAAATAGGTAAGGTCAATAGAGATTAGCATCTACTACTAACGTTTCTAATTTACTGTCTATTATGTTACTAAGATATCAATAAACAGTGAGATTGCTGATTGGACAATAACACCTTTAGAATAATTTTTTTAATCTGGAAATACTACAAAAGTCAGGTCTCATAACCACAGGCACTGCAGGGCTGCAGGAATTAGAGCTCTCAGCTGACCAGCACAACAGAGTGCGAATGTGGCGAATGTGCCACAAGGTAACGCCAGTTCATGTGCAATCTGAGCCCCAGTCTCATACCTTTAATGTCATTAATTTCAGAGGAATTACCCTAAATGGAGAAGGAAATATATGAAGTCAAAATATAACTAGTAATATTTAGCTGAAGCATTTGGTGTTGGCTTGGATCAATACAAACATTTAAATGAGCTGATTTATGAAATATCTTGCTCTCATTGTCTCTACTCAAGGGTATAATGCAGGACTGCTTGACCATGTCTAGGCTAATACTATATGCAATCATAACTACCTGACTAAAAGAATAAGCCTTGGTTATGCAGGAATAAGACCTGAACTTACCAAAATCAAACAATGTATTCCTCTGACTTCAAAGGGATCAAAATCAGCTACTTTAATCTGAAAAATAAATAGGTTCATTCATGTATTATTTTAAAATTATTGAGCATTGTACAAGTTACAGTACAGATACAAGACAAAAATTTAAAAGCTAGTCTTTAATGGAAGCCTTTAACTATCTTAGGTGAACTCAGTTGTCTTCCTCTGTACTTCACAGAAAATAAAATTTTAAAAAGGTATCATTACTTTGTTTCAAAAGAGATGTGTAAAAGTCTTTAATCCTTTTTTTAGTGATTCTTTCAGAAGAGTTGGGGAATTGTTCCTTTGCTCAGTTGTTTTTTGGTTTGGGTTTTTTTTTTTTGCTATTGGTGTTTTTGCTGTTTCATGTAAAAGGTTTTCGAACGATTGTGGGATTCCTCATTGATTGCAGCTGAACCTGGATTGCTGACCCCATTCATTAAGAGAGGAAGTCAAGTTGAATGATTTAGACACGATGTGATCCCTGGAGTAGAAATGTATAACCAGAGCTCAATAAGTCTAGCCTAGTTCTGTAGCAAAGGGATGAGGATTTTGCAGATATAGTATAGCCAGCTAGGTATGCTGTAAACGTTTAAGATAAATTCCACATGTGTGTTTTACTGAATCAACAAGAAAAGCAATTAGCACAATATTAACTGACAGTAAACTAAGTTAATATTGCACCAGTTTTTCCATTCTCATATGCTGTGGAGCTCTGTGCTGTCAGTATAGGACTGCATTATGAATATAATTAAAGAAGATAGGAATAGTATCTTCTGGAAAAAAAATGCAGTAGGAAAAGAAGATAAAGGATAGCAGGAAAGTGCTAAGTACAGGGAAGAGAACTATGACTACAAGGTCTGGAAGAAGAGGTTTTAGGACATAGAGCCATGGAAAAGCAAGTTCTGCTACTCATGTCTTTCCTGTAAGCTGTACACTTAAATAGAAATAGTCAAGATGTTTTTCCACAGCTGAAATATCAGCTTGTTCGGCAAGACTTATTCTACAGAAAGGCTGATTTTTTAGAACCTGCAGTTTCTTCCATCTCAAACAAGACTACCTGTTCACTATAAGATCCAGGCCACAGAGCTATGCAAACATACAACTTTGTTTTCCAGTGCCAGTCCTGCTCCTGAGTTCATTTGTTGCTTTATGGTGATGTCTTCCTTTATCAAAAGCACTGCTTTTTCTTTTCCTTATAGCTCTGTGAAACACCTACTCAAATGGGATCAATGAATCAATGAATGAGGCTACAAAATTAGCGTATAAATCTTCCACATAATAATATCAAATGTGTTAATAAAAAACCTCAAAAGTTAAAATATAAGGATAGTTTCTCATAATAAAGAAAAGAACATCCAGGTGCTGTTTGCAGTCCACCAAAAAAAAAACCCACCATGAAACAAAACAAAACAAAACAAAACAAAACAAAACAAAAACAAACAAACAAACAAAACAAAACGGAAAACAAAACAAACAAACAAAAAACCCAAACACCAACACCACACTCTTGTGGCTTTTACATTGCATTTTTACTTCTGTATGTGCAATATGAGAGCTATATGATATGCAAAACTAGATCTTACTTCAAGAAACTGGAGTTGTACTTCTCACTACCTTGGTGAAGGTGGGTACCTAAGTACAGTGCAGAAGATTCAAAATGCAGCAATAATCAGAAATATTTAGATTGTTTGAGAAAAATATTCTTTAGCTGCTGTTTAATTTGGTGGTGCCTGAAAAACATACTTCATGGAAAGACCAAGTGCTTCCTCAGGATGAATATTTGGCAAGATTTAGAGCTTATAAGCAAATAAAAACCTGAACTCCGCATCACCAGAAAGCCAAATCAACACCAGAAGGGCAAAAAGCCTCAAGACACAACCTCTACAGACCACATAAGAGCTAGGCTGTGTTAAATTCCCTGCATCTTGAGATTTTGTATAGCTCTGCAGAAGCTTACACACACACACACACGGACACATGCTTGGATTCAGCGAGACTATCAGGATGCCAAGCAAGGTCAGCCTTAGCTGCTGTTGAATAGACTGTGCTGACTTCTTTCCAAAGCCATTAGAAATCTTTTCTGAATCTCAGCACTCATCCAAATAGGCTTCCCTTTCGTCCTCTATCTGCTATATGAAGTACTTTCCATATGAAGGCACTTTGTCTGGCAATGTAATTTATGGAAGAGATCATCTATTATTTTTCCACGTTAAGCTTTTGATCATGGATAGATATTTGAAGTTATTAACAACACAGAGAGGCTAAAGTTTCAGGTCTTTTTACTCGTTGCCATTGAAATAAATACTGAAGTTGGCAACCCATAGTGTAAGAGGAAAGGTCTTGCTGAGAATTACAGACTACCTCCAGGTTTTTATTTTGAAAAGCCTTACAAATAGGCTGCTATATTGGACACATTTCCTGTTTAACTTTTATAATTTGTGGTCCAGATTATCCTCTGCCTCTGCATCTGGATTTGGTAGGAAGACTTGGGGCAACCCGAAGCCTGGCTGTTACATAAGTGTTCAAGTTGTAGCTCTATAGGCTAAACTGGAGAACAGCCCCATGGCACCTGCACAGTTCTGGGTTGTGCTCAAAAGAGCAAAACTGACTCTGTATTTTCAGCTGACTCAGAACTTGGAGGCTGGTCCTCATTAGTGACTTCAGCTGTCATTTTGGGGTTGGTTTTGAATTCCTTGGGTAGTGGAGCCAGTTACTCAGTTCAGCAGCCCCAGCGAAATCAAACCCTCCTAAAGGTACACTTTGCCCAATGTGTATCAAGATTTTACTGAAAGCAAACCTTGGCATAAGGAGGCATTCAGAGTTAGTTTTGGCAGCCTTAAGAAATCCATTATGTTATAAGTGATCATAAATTGGCTTTGACTGACTTGCTTGAAAATTGCAATGGCCCCAGAGGCTCTCAGTCCTAACAATGAAGCAGTTGAGAGCCAGGCCACGTGATGCTTTACCCACAGTGTGTCTCACTGGCCCTGGCTAACACGATGCTTCAGAGCAGGCCCTGTTCCCCGCTAGTGCCCTGTCCAGCACAAAATTAGGATACGCATTCTCCGACTAGAATCTCACATATAAAATGCATGGAAGGAGATAAAAAACAGATACATGAATTTGAAATAGTCACAGTAATAGCAAATGGGACAGTGACAATGCCAAGTGGCCAATAAAAAGATCTATATTGCATTTAACGGGTTCTAGGGACCTCACATTGATGACAACAAACCATTCCCAAGCTATGCCATTTTCCTTTCCAAAGTGTAGAGGTTAGCTTCCCAGTACTGTCTCAGAGCTCCTCCTGACATGTATAATGGAAGAAGGAAAACCCAGGGCTCACAGAAAGGCAGTTCTGCTGCTCTGTGTCTATGTTGCAGCTTCTGCTGAAGGCAGTGAGAACCTTGGTGCTTTGGAGGATCAAGCACTGATATTACCCTCAGTATAGTGGGCAGCAAGAGCAACGTGTCAGTCAGCAATCTGTGACAGACAGCCCAAATTCTCATTGTTGTCCTCGTATTGCAGGATAGGAAGAGATCTTCAATAAATGCACCTTAATACAAGCAGAGCTTCCCTGACTCCTCAAGAACTTACTAATAGTAGCTCATCTCAGCAGAATGATGCAAAGACCTACAGATCCAAAGTCTGTGCTCTGCTTTTCCTGTCTGGCAAGATTGTGGAGAAAGGGCTTGTTTCTCTGTTGTACTGGGTTGCTCATGCTCACGATTTTTCTTTTTTTGAGGGAGAACATTACATTCACCTCTGATCTACCAGAAAATAAAGCCTTCTTCCATGGACCTGGATACTTGGGTACGAATAAAACTTCTGTGATAGGTGGTTGACCATTGATAGTCATGGGTATTTAGCATCTATGAGAGATCTTTGTTGAGATTCTGAACACCACAAGTGGTTACAATAATTCTGCATATTAATATTTATGAGCAGAGGAAGAGGTCACCAGAGCTGCTGTTTACATGGCATGGAGTCTGGCAGCTGATTTCCCAGAAAGGTCAAATCTAATGTTGGTAGCAAGTAATGACAGACCTTTCAATTCACAAGACACATGCACACATTTCAGCCACAAAATTTAACCATCTCCTGGGGTTGTTTTCTTGCAAATACCTTGTGTCTCACCTGGACCCAGCTATTCCTCTGGGACACCTAGATGAACCCTGGATTCCAGACTGCAAGATTGGAAGGATGTTTGGGACAAAAACTAACCTTTTATAAAGTTCTCTAGGAATGAGTGAGTGAGTTATACCGGTAATGGTTTGTCTCACTGTTCAAGTAATTTCCATTCCCTCATCTGTATCTCTTGTTAAACCACTCAAATTTACAGAAGAAAACAGGAACCATAAAGAAAATACCAACAATCTCTCTGCAAGTCTCTGGAAAGACCCATTCCCTCCTTTACTGCAACCTAAACGCGTGTGTCCACTACGAACCTCACCTGCCGAGTTACCGCTGAAAGTAAATCTCTTCATGTATGTTAGTCTGGAAGTCTTCCAGAGAATTTTAACCTAAGTGGCTAATAGTTACCTCTTTGTAAAATGTTGGTTCCTAGTAATCTACCATGTGTAAATTGCCTTGTTGAATTTTTATAATGGATGTGCAATGCCATAGTGAGCAATGTGTGGATTTTGCCCTAATTGAAAGTGGAAATTTAGACTGTTACTTTCAGTCTAACCCTTTACAGTGTCGTAATTCCTGACAGGCATAACACTGTATCCAAGCACTACAGCTGTGATAATTAATATGTAATAACTGATGGAGCTATTCTTGTTTTTACTGAGCTACCCCTGTTTCCTCGTACCGCATCATTAATTACATAATTATATCTTCATTCACCATTACATCAGTGATAAAAATGGTCTAAAATGCAATGACAGCTTCTGGTCACTTTTCTATTTATTATAGTGTAGATGTGGTAACAGAAATATCAGTGTTGCAGTAGATATAATAAAGTGCACAGGTAAAGCAAGATTTACCAGCAGAGGTAATAACTCTAAGTAGACCAATCGGTGTATCTGTAGAAGTTAGCCAAGACCTCAGACACACAAAGCTTTCTTCAAAGACTGTCAAAAGAGGAATTGCATGCCCCAAAGACTGCCTCTCTCTATTAGGGAATTTAACATATTAGATGTTAGATACAGACCTTCCAGATCAACAGTGACATATTCTGACTTCAAATCCTAACCAGAATTTCTATGTGTTATTAGCAGACCTGCTACAAAATCAGAACCAGACTCAAGAAAAAAGTACTATCATTTCAACACAGGCTCATTTTTGTCAGGGAAGGAATTAAACCTACATCAAGCTGTAGCATGGGCTATTCTGCTGACAAATGGGAACAAAATGCTTTAAATGTGTGTCATGTCCATTTGATCTATAACAATCCACTCACAGGAATTTTCACACTATATATGATTTATATAAAAACAGTTACATAATAAGAAAGTATGTTTTTCTTGTTTCTTTGCCCACCCCATAAAATATTCACTTGCTTCAAATAATCTATAGGAATGTATGGTTACAAAAAAAGGACCAGTGGGAGTTTGCCTGGGGAAGGATCAAAAGGAAAACTGAGAGAGAATTGGCCACAAATAAATATTAAATAACTATTTTTCTTTCCAGTATATGCTGCAGCCAAAAGAAAAGAAAAATAACAAAAATCACAATATATAGAATCAAAAAAGTATTGATCCAAAAAAGTATTGATCCAAGAGGGAAGAATGTGACATATGAGGTTACATTCATACACTTAGATGAAGATTCTTCCAATACGATGAAGAAAAAATTTGGGAACTGGAATAAGGAATGCCAGTACATTCAACCTGTATCCTGCAGCTTTTCTTGCTTCTCTCTAATTCTTCATGAGTGCTTCCAAAGTCCATCCAGATCTGCTTTGTCATTATATTCCTGTTCCACTGAACTCAGATACTTGCTAGAATATTTTTTAGTGTATTGATGCACATAAGACCTAAGCTGTATGTACAGTGCAGTCATGATGCTGGTCCAGTTAAAGTCATAAGGCAAGCATGGAGGTGGCTTTTTCCTTAACTCTGAGAGTTTTGACTGAAGCTGTGTAATATATTTTAGTTTATTTATCAATGTTTATGTAGCTGTACCCCTCACGATTCTCACTGTAAATTATATTGTTATTCATGATAGCCGTAAAGGTTATTTTGCAGGTGGTTAGGACTGTGAAAACTTTTTTCTCTGAAAAAAAAAATTAAGAAAATTATACATACAGAGTCATACAAAATATCTGCTTTAATTTTGCAGGCTATGCAAAAGATTATAATCTGACATAAATGTATGCAATCCCTTTGAAGTCTTTACCCTACAGCAGTGTAGTGTTCATCCCAAGCTTCTGGATGTGTTCAAGATGCAGTGTCACCGAGATTAGATAATTGCATCCTTACTCATTTTACAAGCACTTCTGCAAAGCCCTCTAAAAATTACAAACACTTTTGAAAAGACATTTCACAGCTGTGCCTAAAAGGCTAAAATTACACATGCTACTATGTGAGATGCTAAATCATAGCTTCACAGTGTAGTAAAATGGTGAGGAACTGTTCTGCTTTGTGGAATGTTCAGTGATGAACTTGGCATTCCTGGAGTGTGAGTCTTTCATATATCACTTGCTAGACCACAAGCCAAAGCTGTTTCATTTAATCCCATTATTCAGGTAGTCTTAGAATAGCAGAAATGCTCTGCTATAGATTTTACTCCTCTGCTTTGTTACTTGATAACATTTACTGACATTCAGTAAGCATTTTTTTTTAAAATATTGATGGTTCTATCTTGCTATCCATTACTGAAAGCAGAGCTAGTAAAATCATATGTAATTCTTCAGCAATGTAGGGGTTTTATTTAACATTAGCCATAGAAATCTGATTGTAAAACCAAACAAAAATAACTGCTTCAGCATCTGATATGGACAATATGATATGCCAGTCATATTCTGAGCTGCATAAAGAGAAGCATGGCCAGCAGGTCAAGGGAGGTGATTCTGTTCCTCTACTCCACCCTTCTGAGACCCCACCTGGAGTCCTGCAACCAGCTCTGGAGCCCTCAGTACAGGAAAGACATGGACCTGTTGGAGGGGGGCCAGAGGAGGCCACAAAAATGATCAGAGGGCTAGAACACTTCTCCTATGAGGACAGGCTGAAAGACTTGGGGCTGTTCACCCTGGGGAAGAGAAGGCTCCATGGAGACCTTACTGCAGCCTTTCAATACTTTAAGGGGGCTTATAAGAAATGGAGAGAGCCTTTTTTACCAGAGTCTGCAGTGACAGGCTAAGAAGCAATGGTTTTAAACTGAGAGTAGATTTAGATTGAACATAAGGAAGAAATAATTTATGATGAGGGAGGTGAGACCCTGGAACAGGTTAATCAGAAATTGTGAGTCCCCCATCACTGGAAGTGTTTAAGGTCAGGTTGGATGGGCTTTGAGCGACCTGTTCTAGTGAAAGATGCCCCTGCCCATGGCAAAGGTTGGACGTGATGATCTTTAAAGGACCCTTCCAATCCAAACCATTCTATGACTCTTTGAAGAGTGCTAAGAGCCTGAGTTAATTCTTATGTGAACCATTATTGTTTTGTTACAGTGAGATTATTTTAAGAGTGTATCCTTTGAATAGTGATTGCAGAGGACAAATTCGTTTTCCAGAGGTGTAGCGTGATCCACTCTCTGTATTGCATTATGGCTCGAGTACAAGTGTAATTGCATGTGTTGTTGCTTCTTTCACTGCAAAAGCACCAAAGTCTATTATCTTTTAATTTCAATTTCACAACAGCTTAAACTGATCTATATCAGGACAGATGTGCTGTTGTTACTCACCATCTCCTCTGAACTTAGTATTTCTACCCCCTTCCTTTTACCACAGCTTGTATCACCAGAGTCTGCAATAAGTTCAGAGAATTGCAGAGGCAAAAAAACCTTGTCACTCACGCACTCCAGGGCTCAGTTTCTGTCTGGGCCACGTCTTCACAACAAGAGCACAGGGGAGGGCTAGAAACATGCAGCTGAAGCACAGTACACCAAAAAGCAAGAGGCGTGTTATTTATTGCAGCAATAAATGCTTATTACTTATATCTAAAGATGAATTTTACCTTTTTTTTTTTTTTCAACAAAGATGATTCTTCCTGGGATAACTTCATGTCCAGCTTAAACCAGATGCACATTCCTAAGATTACGAAATAGGGTCATATACATTGTTCAGACAACTATTCTTGGGTAAAACAGAACGATTTTACCAATTTCAAAGAAGTGCAATGAGGTACAAGGAGTCCTGTAGAGGCTAAACTCCAGAATTGTTTGGAATGCCTCTTTTCAAATACTTCTGTTAATGCTTTGAGCTAAAATACTTCAAGTTTTACACCTTCCTAGAGTACATTTGAAAAAGATAAAAACTAAAGCTTTTAAAAGAAATTACACAATCCAGTCTTTGTAAATATTTCAAACTTTGGCTACCAGTAAATCCCCTGAAATACTTTGCTAGTCCCTTCCTGAAATTTTCTTCGCTTTTGCTTTACATAAAGCTCCTTGGCCACCAGGAGGGGGATTAGGGATGGTTGAATAAGTACTGAAAAAGTAGTAATTTTCTTGGTTACTAATACATGATAGGAATCAAATGCCAATAATAGCCATTAGAGGATGCAGATGTAACGTACTCAGATCTACATATAACACAAATGGGATTAATTTATCTTCGGGGACCTAAAAGTTAGGTGCCAGCAATCAGCTGGCTACCTCAGCTCCCCATCTAGGTAATGGAAACCTCCCAAGAGCCATTCATCCCAGGTACCTCTGGCAAGGGGAAGGAATCAGCTCCTCTAACTCCTTAAAAACTTCACTGTCTTTTATTTCATAAAAAAGTTTAGCCTTTTCTGAAAACCTTCTGGATAATTTGGCTTGTATATTATTAGAGTCCTAGGTAAATAATTTTCATTCAAAGCATGTTTTCTTGTATTTTTTGTTCTTTCAGAGTATATTTATCACTGTCATGTTACCCAGTCTAACAATAACCATCTTCAGTTTTGCCTGTAGTGTGTATGATCACATTGGCTGCTCGAATATGTAGTGAGGGGGCTTTTCAAAACTTTGTGATTACCTTAAAAGTAAGCACAGACGAGTTTGTAGCTAGTTTCTGTTTCTTTCTATTTTTGTCCAGTTTCTTGGCAAGGATTTGGTTAATGGGAAGCCTAAGGTACAATATCCCTTTCTGGTTGACTGGTTTTCGATGGCAAGATGAAGCATCGAATATTGCAGCTCCGGTGTAATCCAAATGAATCGATAAAGCAGATTTATTTGATCACTGGGTCTGTGTAGGTCTGAAATTGCCTATTTCCAAAGGGTAATAGTTTCAATCTGTTAACAAGGCACACACTTATCTCTAAAAGACACAGTTCACCGTCTCCACCAGGCAAGCTAATGGAAATTAATGGTGATCTGCTTGCATAACAACTGACTAGTCATCACACAACCGAGTATTCGGCTCCCTGATAGTGAAATTATCTCCAAGACTACCAAAAGGAATGAGATAAGATGTACCAAGTGACCTAGGTGCCCACAATTTTCATGTAGCAATACCTTTAGGTACCTGACACCTGCATTTGAGAATTTGGATCCTGTATTTCTCAGGAGATTTTCATATGAAAACTTGAGGAAGGTTAGACAAAAAGGTCAAGGATCTGTGTAAAGGTAACCAATAGAGAATACAGCAATGCAAGACACTAGACATGCATTCAGCCTTACCTCATCTTCCTGGACACTTGAGTAGAAGCTGTAGGGAGGCATGTCTCTCCACCTGGGATTGACAGTCGTCAGCTTTCTGGCATATTAGGAAGAACAGAGCAGAGCTTACTGTTTCCCTTGGTTGCCCAAAGATCCTGGTGCCAGTGAAACCATTTACAGACCACTGCAGGCTAATGGCTAGAGCATGTGCTTGGGAAATAGGAGAGACTGGCTCTGTTCCCTTCTCATGCATGGGGATCACACCTATAGCATTTCCTCTGCCTGAAGGGACAAGAGCTACAGTGCTGGTCCATGCAGGTCCTGGGATTATAAAAGTGTGATGTACCACTCACTCCTGACCCAAAGCAGTAGCCCAAATTAGGAACCTAGAGGTAAAATGTCCAGCTGGGAATAAGGGCACAATTATAGTACTTTCTCGCAGACTGTCTGTGCATTTGACAAAGCAAACAGGCCTGCAACCTCCTTCTTGAATTCAAATTCCCTAAATGCTCAGCAGGGATGTCTGCTGGCTTGCTTCTGTCTTGCCCAGGTGTCTCTGCCCTGTGTTTCCCCCTCTAGTGTTAACATGGGCAGAGTGGGTTGGTGCCCTTCTGTGATGAGTGGCAAGGCTCTCCCTAGGAGGGTCTGCAAGCCTCTCTGCTAGTTCAGAAATCCTCCAGACCTTGGAATTGGAGGTGGGTACACAGCTATCTGCCCTGAAAAAGCTTAATGAGGTAGAAAGGAAGCTGTCTAAGGAACTCTCAGCCAAACAAGGAGGTGGCAAGTGAATTTTTGAAGTTTCTGTGGGTAATAGACCAACTAAGAAAGAGACATTTTTGCATCACACTTCTGTACTTAGTCACAAACCTTCCAAGTCCTGTTTTGTGCCGTTAAAACCACTTCTTCCTTCAAAGGTATGTCAGCACTATTGTGAAAGATGACGTTGCAGAATTATCAGAGCAGAATAATTAAACAAGAAGTCTTTTCCAGTTCTTCCTCCAAAAAAGCCTTTCTTTCTTTCTTATAGTTTCTTCAGACCTCAGCGAAGAAATGTTGCTCTACTGCCCTCTTTTGATTCTTCCCCCTTATACCCTCCTTTCTGACTAAATCTGATTCCCCTTGTTGGCCTTGAGCAAATGGCTGTGTAGGGAGGGTTGTCCCATCTTCTGGGTAACCCAATGGTAATTGTTATTGAAGCCCTGTTCACCTTAGTACTACAGCTGTAGAAATCAGGACAGAGGCAAAAGAGATGTCATTACTAATAGAACGTTGTGCTTATCTTTAGATGAGCTTCAGGACTAATCCCAAGGTGTCAATAGTATTACTACAATAGCTAAAGCAAGAGGAATATTTTAGCACATAATGAGCTATGCTACGTTTAGGAAGAAAGAAAGAGCAATGTTATAGTTTAAAAAACAGATGGGGATTTCATATATAGCTATTATAAGCAACAGAAGGTGAAGAATTAATACAAAAAAAAAGTACTGGGCTTTAGCAATGTGCTTGTGATTAATCACTAAATATGGATATTCTAACACTGAAATGCATGAAGCACATTATCTTATCATGGAGTAAGGACATTGTTTTACTTACAGAAAAAGGATGAATAGTATAGAAACAGGAATCAGGGCAGCATCTAAAGCATGCTTGAGAACTTCAGTAAATGAAACAAAATTTGAGGTTATTGTAAACTGTACTAAATCTCTGTAATAATAATTCTTATATTAGCTCCAGTGATCCAAGGACCTCTCAGTACATTATCTATAATTTCTGTTGGTTTTTTGTAATAAGCATAATCTCAGGAAAACCTCACACATACCTTGAAACATCTGCAATGAAGAGCCATCTAAAATGCCTATGCATAAAACAGCTTGAAAGGCTAGAATTTATTGTTCCTCCATCTGTAACAGCAGAAAACATGTATTCTATTCTAAAAATGTGTAGCTGAAAACTAATTTCCTGACCTGCTTCATAGTGTGGCCCTATAGTTTGGCTGTGGGGGTAGCACAAGTCAGGTGGTAATAAGCAGCCAGAAGGAGGCAAAGAGAAACACCTTTTATGAGTACTGTCATGAAAACCAATGTGTGATTGAGTCCTGGTGTGAATATGTGCCAGGGACTGGGCTCATTTCTGATTTCTCCCCATCTTCCTGGTAGCACAGCTCCAGTGCAACTACACATTCCATGAGGCTGCTCTGGGCTGTCCAACCTTCCTTGAGCTGCAAGCAGGCTGTCCAAGGGCAGTGGTGTCAATTGGTGTGAAAAAGTGATAGTTCCAGCACGGAAGACCAAAAAGCCAGGGCACTTTACTGCTTTGCACATCCCAGCATGCCTGTCATGTCACACCTGGACCTGGAGCACTGGAGATGGGGGAAGAGCTATGGAGCTGCTGCTCTGTTCCTCTGTCTGGAGGCTGACAGGGTCCATCACTTGGGGCTCCCCTTAATGCCTCCCTTTTGTCTTTCTGCCTCCCTTTTGTTTCTGTCCTGCCCGTTGACCAACACTTTTTACCTGTATGTACCTTTTCATCTCAATGAAATTGTCATCCTTGATCCAATACTGCTGTCAATTCAAGTGTGCTGTAGTCCTATGAGCCATTGTAGTGAGAGAAAAAACACTTTTTGGTTAGGGGTTTTATACCAAGATTGTAAAAATATTGTTGTTTAACAATTATTTAAATTTTTGTAACTGGAAAATACTCATTTTGAAGAAGAAGGAAAAAGAGGTACCGGATTTTGTGCAGGATGTCATCTATTCCTGTGTTAGAGCTGGCTAAAAAAAGAAAGACTACATAAAATTTAGTGTGGGAAGTAATTCTTACCCATTTACTCATATGTACTATCATATGGCACAGTCATCACAGTTAATATAGGGGGAAATCAAGTGTTAAATATTTTACAGATGACTTACTTTTTTCAGTTGGGACAGAAGCAAGAGACATTTTCAATAGCTCTTTCACTACATAGTAACAAGTGCTTACAAAATCTCACAAGGATAAGATTTACCTGCAGCTACAGCTATAACCCAACATAGTTCTGCAAGCACTCCCAGCACAAAGTACAAGAAAAGTAGATATATCACAAGTAACTTCAATTGCTATTTATTTTGCTTATATTTTCTAGGTCAAAATATCTCTGTGCTATTTGTGGAAAATTATGTGTATTTTAAAATTGTTGACAGTTTGTAAGGCCTGCTTTTTACAAATCCCTATGTGACGGAAGTAATGAGGCTAGCAAGAAGAGTGGAGGCACCTACCAGACTGGTCTTACACCACACTACAGAATGCTTTACAGTACAGTACATAACTATGAACACATGTATTTGTGCTTGTATGTCTGCTCATTGCATAGCTGACCAAGCCCCATTGTTTATTTGTCCATGAATCTTTTCGGCAGTTTTAACCCAATACACACTGCAGTGAATAGCCCGAGGAAGATGTAGACAGTTCCAGGCATTTTCCTTTGATCTAGCTGTCCAATTTTTGCTTCAATTGAGTTGTCTGTCATCGCTGATCAAATACAAATATGTGGCTGACAGCATAATTACATATTATTTCTGTGTCATTTGCCTGTCCCATTACCTCTAGCACGCCAGAATGGTTCTGGTAAGGCTCAGATAATAATGAGGCTACTTCTTATTAGAGGTAAATCCTTTGAATCCTCTTTTCCATCACTTTGTGTTTTACGTAATCTCAGTGACATATGACGACAACACTCCTGCGTGGATCTGGTAAGAGAGTACATCCGCATGTGCTACGACGGTGGACAGCAGGATGACCATGAGCCAGTGCTGTGTCCTTGTGGCCAGTAAGGCCAATGGCATCCTGGGGTGTATTAGAAGGGCGGTGGTTAGTAGGTCGAGAGAGGTTCTCCTCCCCCTCTACTCTGCCCTGGTGAGACCACACCTGGAATATTGTGTCCAGTTCTGGGCCCCTCAGTTCAAGAAGGACAGGGAACTGCTGGAGAGAGTCCAGTGCAGGGCAATGAAGATGATGAAGGGAGTGGAGCATCTCCCTTATGAGGAAAGGCTGAGGGAGCTGGGTCTCTTTAGCTTGGAGAAGAGGAGACTGAGGGGTGACCTCATTAATGTTTATAAATATGTAAAGGGTGAGTGTCACGAGGATGGAGCCAGGCTCTTCTCAGTGACAACCAATGGTAGGACAAGGGGCAATGAGTACAAACTGGAACACAGGAGGTTCCACTTAAATATGAGAAGAAACTTCTTCACAGCAAGGGTGACAGAGCCCTGGGACAGGCTGCCCAGGGAGGTTGTGGACTCTACTTCTC
Source organism: Pampusana beccarii (assembly GCA_013399365.1). Classification (NCBI taxonomy): domain Eukaryota; kingdom Metazoa; phylum Chordata; class Aves; order Columbiformes; family Columbidae; genus Pampusana; species Pampusana beccarii. Next base: position 235,537 of record VWYH01003950.1, on the reverse strand, counting down.
TGGAGACATTCAAAACCCGCCTGGACACCTTCCTGTGTAACCTCATCTGGGTGTTCCTGCTCCAGCGGGGGGATTGGACTGGATGATCTTTCGAGGTCCCTTCCAATCCCTGACATTCCGTGATTCTGTGATGAAGTGCCACACTGTTGAGATTACATATTTCTCCTTTAGATGAGGACAGCTATGACTGAGCTCATGTTTTTCTTCCCCTCTGAATACCAGTGGCTTTCCAGACCATTTCAAGATGAGAAAAGCTGTTACAGTGCTGTTGCAGAGACAGATATTAGACAAGTGATTTTGTGTCTCACTCCATGTAGACTAAGCATTGAAGTCCATGTGATGTTTTCCCATTAAATTCCTTGGTTTCAGATATGTAGAGTGCTCATGGGATTTTTGCGCAGGTAGAAAACATCTCCCTCTTAGTTTTTAAGCTCTCTGAAAAATAAAGGTATGGAGTGCTTGCTGGTTTACTGTGGCCGAAGGTGATCCACAAGCATGTTACTCAGCCTGTGGCATCTGTAACCACTAGCGGTCCATGAGACATCAGAAGGCAAAGAGTTTCGCTTGCTTGAGTTCCCAAAACTGCAAAGAAATACGATGATAGAAGGTGAACTCTGGATATTTTTCCCAGAAAGGCCAGATGGGTATTGATAAGGAAAAGAAAAAATCCAAAACCCCAAGTCTGCTGATCCATTTCCCTCCAGGTCTGTGGAGTCATGGCCATCCTCTGCCCCTCCAGTACTTTGTGTGGCTGAAGCAGTCATTCTCAACAGCCTGAGGATTACTCTGCCGTGTGTCTATTCACAGTACAGCAGAACAAGCTGCATTAGGGAGCATGAAATTCAGTGGTGTTGTTCCCACTTTCTCTTTTCCTGCCACACTTGCTTGTCGACCCAGCTACATATTATCCAACCTCTGGCTTTCTCTAGCCCTGCAAATACGCCTTTTGAGCTGCCATTAAGCCTATCTGCAAACTAAATCTTTCTGGGTTTTTTAGATAATTTTTTTAATTTCCAGATTCTTTATAGGTCTGCAGCTGTATGTGTAGGTTAGAAGCAGATGGATCAGGACAATCGAGTAGCCTCCACAGGAAAAGACGCAGAGCTTAACCCAGATCTGATTATGATGATGTAGTATCATGGAGCTGTACACCATATAAGCTGAATTTAGCACTAGAGGCCAGTGGAGGAGACCCAATTAAAAGCATACCCATAACCAGCAAAATAAAACACAAGGCTGGGGGCACACACACATATGCAGAGTCCACTTTAAGTCTAAAACAATGCTTTTACACAAAGAGAAGGAATTTATCTTAACAAATAAAGTCTAATACTGCTTTTGTTCTTGTTGTTTAATTCCCAGAAGGGTCAGCTACAACGTGTCTCTCCAGGAAGACTCCACAATGAAAAAAATAACCCACAGTTGTTTCTTACTGATCATACTTCTAATTGTAAGTACAAGAAAACTGAACTGCTCGTGACACCTGCCAAATTTATACGTGTGGTGATATCTAGAAAAATGAGTACTGAGTTATATTTGTTTTACTGCACAGGCAAAGGAGTGAGTTCTCTTACTGATAAATTTCAAAGTAAGGTTAACAAAGTTTATAAATAAGATATCTCATAAAAGTTTGAACTTAAAACCATTTTTTCTTGATGAGACAGAACTGCACGTCTGAAGAAGGTAATGCATGTGATTTTTCATTTCTGTGTTTTACAGGCTACAATGTATCAGTGGCACAGAAACTTATGTGTTTGAAAACTTCCTTAACATTGTTGTATGAGACATAAACTGACTTAAGTAATCATGGATTTTCACTCTTTATAGTTACTCTGCTATTAGGAAAGCAACTGAAATGGGAAATAACAGTATAAAGTTTAGTTATTCAGTTAATATGCTATTTTCAACTGTTTAATATCAATATTAAAGTTATTTAAATGTATGAAACATGGCTGAGTAGCTGTTGTTCTAAATATGTAGTAAATGAATTGCTGACTAAATACCTCTCATGTAAGTTGAGTGCTTTCTCTGATCTCTACTTGTGAAACCTCAAATTGTTAGCGATTATAATAAAATCATAGACATTACAGGTAGTCAGAAATGACTGCCCAGAGCCTCAGTTACAGAACAGTCAGAGTATGCCTGAATGATGCCACTGGCAACAAGCACCTCTCTACCTTGATGTGGTATGAGTAACTTGTGTGCCAGATCCCACCTTATTCCGCAACTAACTATTTCTCTCTGTGTTCCTGAAGAAAGCTTTGATTCTTATTCTTCTTATATTTTGTTGTTTAGCTCCTCATGCCCCTCTGTTTCTCATCTTAACTTCCAACACCCTAATGTGGAACATTTGAGCATGTCTCCTCATCAGCTCACATTTTTTCTGGCTGTAAGCTGTAGAAACAGGGCTAGAAGGCAGTCGGGAAACAGTAGAGACTGCTCTCCCGGGTTTGTTTGTTGAGCTGTGTCCCTCTTCTTTCAGCCTACCATAATTTGCTCACAGTACTGTTTGGAAATGGGTGTGGATAAAAAGGAGAGAAGGAAGGTAGAGAACAGTAAACAAATGACGAATAGAAGAAGGTAAAAAGAAAACAACTAAATGACATCAGAGAGAACCCAGGAAAACATCAAAGAATGCCTGATTTTGGTAAAATACTGAATTCATGGTTCAGGATTAGGACCCTCAACCAAAGAAGATCTGGACAGCAGGAGAAAGAATGGAGGAGAGCTAATACATTTCTGATAACTTGGTCTCAAAAGAATTTGTCTAGAATTATTTAATTACTTGAAGAATCATCCCTGTACTTGGCAGAAGTCTTCTACCTTGAGGTATATTGGAGTGTTCTGATATTTGTGACCTTTTGTGGCTGTTACATGTAGCCCTGAAAGGGATGCGCATAGCAATGCACTGGCTGGGACATCATCTATGGTCAGAGATCCTCTAACCTGACAGAGACCAACTTCCTTGGTCTTGGTCCTTGAATCCCAGCTGATCTGCATAGCCTAACAGGGGCCTTGGCAAAAAAACAGTGCGCCTTCCTAGAACAAGCCAATGCTGACTGATGGAACAGCTCTGGATTATTTTTCTTCCCCAGTCAAGTAACAGGACTGTAAGTATTCCGATAACTAAAATTGTTAACAGCATTTCTGCGTGTCTGAGGTGCTCTGACCTAACAGCATAGATTTGTAGGTCAGCCCTGAAGGACTGGGGTGATCCTTGACATTTTGCTTACAAATCTTTTAAATCTCTCACCCATGACAGCATGTGTTCAACGTTAGTTCTGTGCTCATTCCTGCAGTACTCCAATGCCAGGATTTCTTTAAGAAACTCTGCAGTGAGATATGCATCCCCTTCCTTTTAGGTGTGTTTGCACCACAGGACTCTCCAACTTCTGATCTCATTGGTTAACTTAAGCACAAATTTCCTTATGTTTTCACTGCTCCAATCCCTACATTCCTTCTTTCCTTCCCTGCTGCAGTGGCCAGACTGTGCTCTACTTAGACAACTCCTAGACTAATTTATCTTTCAGTAAGGGAGAAGCAACAGTCATAGAAGTAGACCATGAACAAGCTCTGTTTCCTTGATGACACTTGCCAGAACACTGCTGTTAGATCAAATATGAAAAATATTTGGCATCAGTCATTTTTACAAAAATTTCCCCACCAGTAGCTGGTAGAAAACGTTCATTTTTTTACATTTTATTTGTGATCTGTAACAAGGAAAGTGTGTCTTTCTTTCTCTTCCAAAAAGACTGTTCCTGCTCTGTTCGTTCTTCTAATCACTCCTCTGTTCCCAGAGCCATGAGCCCCTGGGACTTACATGTCAGCTGCTGTCTGAGGTTCAGGAAGATACAGTAATTAAAGTGGATTGTGACACAGGGGTGATCTCCCGTTCTTGTTCTTTACCCACCCCACAAACAATCTTCTAGATCTTTTTTCTTCGATGGCTTTGGTGGTTTACTGTCATCCTCTTGTCTGTGTCCTGCACTCCCAGCTGGTAACTGCAAGTTACTGCAAAGCAACACAACCTTTTGAGGTCCTTGCTTTCCCCTCTGGGCTCCAGGCTCTCTGTTTATGCCATTTGTCCCGCTCTTGGTACCAGATTCCTCCCATATCTCTTGAATGTTTTGTCCTTAGACTCTAGTTACAATATATCCATAGACCACCCCTCCCCAAAGTCTCCAGCCTTTAGATCCGTCACCAAGGGGTTTTGGCACCTTCTGACAGAATCCAGGTCTCTTACACATGTCATTCTTTGTGAGAATAAAGAGCCCTTCACTCTTATGTGTACAAGTCCATAATAATTCATCTTTGCCAAACAAACACTAGAGCACCAGTTACTCCAAAACTTAATTTAGAAATAAAAGTAATTCCTTATTGTCTTCCTCTCTAATGGCTTCCCTTGCTTTTGGATACACAATAATGACAATGCTTGCAGCATCACCAGATAGTCCTCTACAATTCAAGGTGGATTCCATTGGAAAATTTAACTGTTCATTATTTCTTAGTTCACTTTATTCCTGATACTCTCAAGTGGTTTGTAATTATTGAGAGTCACAGAATGTGACTGAGAATTTTTTCCTCAAATACGTGAGCCCCTGTACACCGGAGCAATTAGTTTACCTCCTCAGTGCACATTTCTCTCTGCAAGAGAGATGGAACGTCAGCACAGTGTGTCCAGGGGCATCAAACTGCAGAGAATGAGGAGGAGGAAACAAGCTTGGGTCTCTTTCCCCTGTGACCGATCGTTTTTGCAGGACATTGAAAAAAGATAATTCTGTTCTCCGCATGGTTTTGTCAAGAATTGTCATCGAGTGCCTACAAATGGTAGTTTGGTCTTATCCTGTAAATGAGGATTGATGGAGTAGTTTTTCTCACATATTCCAATTTTGTTGTCCTAAGCCAACCCCAAAGTGTTCAGTAAGGACAAAATGGATGCTGCAGCTGGAGCCCACACTTTTATTCAATTAGGTCCATTAGGCCAATATTGTATTTTAAAATAGACTTATTTTGAGTAAAAACCAAATTGTACAAGTTCATTACATCCAAATCTGTCAAATTGTTACCAAGCCTCAGTCACTAACCTATGCACAGTCTGGTACATTATGTCTGCTCCTGAAAGACTTGTGAATAATTCTCATTCACAACACATGGAAAATCAGTTATACAAAACCCTAAATGTAAATTTTGGTAACTGCGCAAACTGGCGTGTTTTGGAACACAGTTGTAGTAGGTTCAAGTCTGCAGAAGCCGATCAGTAGAATGTTATGAGGGCACTGCTCATGGTGTACCCACTAGATCCTCGCAGCTGGGAGTGCAACACGCTCGGATGAGGTGGTGCAGCCATGAGCCCCCCTGGCCTCTGCCATCTGCTCACCTCAGCAGCTCTCACCACGAGCCTCTAAAACCCCTGTCTGTGCAGGCACCATAAGCACAAGCCTTTTCCTGCTTAGACAGCGGCTCTTCCAGCATCTGGTCCAGAGCTGGTCCCACCCTTCGGTGAGCCAGAAGAGCTGCTGAAGATGTGTGGCAGATTCCCTTGGCATGCTTTGTCATGCTGCCAGGAGCACAGGGGCTTCCCCAGCAACTCAGAATGTACCCCTTGGACTGTCCAGCTGGTCAGAGGAGCTGCATCGACCACGTGCATCAGACCATTGGCTCCATGTGCCTGTGGGTGACACAGGTGCTCGTGGCCTCCATGCTCTCTCAGATTGGCAGAGATGGTTTCATCACCTGAGCCCATGCCTTTGAAAGCTGTTGTTCTGAAGTGTGCATTTCCCTTTTTAACTGTGGGTTGCTTCAAGCTGTAAGGAATTGGACTTGCAAGTTCTGGACCTCTCCTCGCACAAGGAAAACTCAGGAAAGCAAGCTCCCGGTGATTTAAGGCAGGGAGAATTAGTGTGAGAATTTGAGACTCAGGCTGCTCATGGTTTCCCAAGAGGGAGAGGAATGGCATATTACGTTCTGTTCACCCCAGTTTCAGGGGTGATCAGGACTCCTTGTCTCCATCTTTGCTTTTTAAAAATATGAGAATGTTGCTATGCAGCTGATTGCCATAAAGAGGCCTCTCGCAAGATGATAATCAGAGCTACAAGCAAAAATCCGTGAAGTATTCTGCAGCCTTCCCTTAAGCCCACAGTTTGCATCAGGCTACTCTGGGACTAAAGCTTCCTCACAAATCCTGCAGCAATGGAAAATAACTGTAAGATTAGTGAGTTACTTTTCATTACAAGTGCCTTATCTTCATCTGCTGTGGCTGATAATCTTGAGCTTGTCTAAACAGCTGCCAAAATCTGTGATCTAAGTCATATGGGATCTCACTGTGAGATAATTTCCATCCTACTTCAACAGCAATTGAATATGGGAAAATTTTAACATTCAGTGGTTAAGTAAAATGCATCATGTTGAAGTATTTCACCAAAGAAATTGTCTGCTGTTTCCTAGCAGATTTGTGATGGATAAGAAGTTGTTATGTTTACAGAGTACCATGCACTAATGACCTTCCTGAGGTATTACAGTTGTTTTCTCATCTGTCATAACACTAGCAGCTGTGAAGAGTAGTTCAAATGCAATCGAGGTATGAGAGGGCCTCTGCAACCTGTCTAAATCATGCTGAGCTCTCACTCAAAGTTGTGATGTATTGAAGGACAGGAGTTCAGTGACCCACAAAATGGTGACTACACGTAGCAGTTTTAAAATAAATGTACCAAATGAGTGTTTGAGTTGTTGAAATCACTACCAAACAGTTGGAGCATCTAGAATTTGAAATATATTTTGACCGAGCTCCACAGTAAATGTTGCAAAAGTACTGTATTTAGTGGAAGGAGGGAGAAAACGACAGCTAAGAAAAATACAAATTCATTAGGAGAGTAAAAGTCAATATTTAGTATACTTCAAGCTCCTTGATGGTGGAAGAAAAATATTTGGGGATGCTTGTTCATCATGTCCACTATTTTGTGGAAAAAAAAAAAAAAAGGAATATTATGTTTGCTTTATCTGGATTCTCTCTTGCAGAAATGGGCACAGTCTTGTGCAGGTTAATAGCGGGTATCTCTTACAAAAACTGGGGCACTATTTGTTTATTTCTCTGCAGTTTCATAATGAAGCCAAATTAATTTATCTAGATTCCTTTATTAATTCTAGGTATACAGCGAACTTCATCATTCCCAGCAGCCTGTTTTTTCTCTTTGTAATGATAATTCATTTTCTTGTAACAGTCATTTGTCACGTGGTGGCTTGGTGGTCGTATGTATGACGTCATTTACTTGGACTTCTAGGAGTGACATCATATGTACGGCTGCTAAACTGCTGCATGGGACATCACTTAAACAGTTTTCTTCTGAAGAAATCATACCAACTATTTTCAGACTATGAACACATCCTGATTATTAAGTTGTGAATTATTTCTTTCTCTTTAATAAAGAATATTTATAAACAAATGAGGCATTCCTTTATTGTATCAACATCATTTGTATTTCCATCTGAAGTAACTGATGGATGGATGGGAAGAGTTTTAAACCTGCAGGACTCGGAACATTCAAAATTTGTTTAATACTGCAGGTAGTAAACACGTGAAAATTATTTAATCTTGGCTTTTTTATGGTGAGAACATGTTTTAAAACTTAAAATAGGTATTTTTAAAATGCCTAGGTGCAATCATGAAAACATGGTAGCAGAGGTGATTCCTAATCATTAATTCCATGAGAGCACACACACACAGAGACTTGTGGGGCATTCCCAGCCTCTCCCATGCTACACACTAAGCTTTCCCCCGTGTAGCCATGCCAAAGCTTCTGTTCCTCTAGTAAGAGAATAATGACCCAGTGAATTCTTCCTGCCCTATTTGCCCTTTCCTGACCCCTAACGTAGGGAGTGCGAGAAGAATGAAACAAGAGTATCTGACATCACAAACGGTACCAAGATTTTTGTCTGACTGAGCCCCAAGAATTCAAGGCTGGATCATCAGCCCACTGAACTGACTTTGGGGAGACTGGGCTTTAGGCTCCGAGTCCCAGGGTGGTGGTGGATGTGTGATTCTCCTAGGCACCGTAGAAAATACCAGCATTGCAAATAGAGGTGTGACTGCTCAACATGAACAATCCAACAGATTTATTTTTCATTAGCCTGCTGAAATGGTAATCTGATTTTAAGGTAGAAGAAAGTATTGTTCAAACTTCCATGGCCAGATTTTCAAATCTAGGCAAATAAAAACGAATAATAGCAATCAAAGGGAAGGGTACTTTTAAAGGGCATGTCACAAATGAACAATACCAGTAACACACCTACATATAACCCCATAATTGGATTTCATGCACAAGCTATTCAATTATATGAAAAGTGCTTGCGTCTTTGTGTTTGGTAATAAGAAAAAAAAAAGATAATTTAAAAGACGGCTGTAGTCTAATATTATTATGTCAATCTTTATCCAAACTTGCTTTAGATTTACTATAGACCATTAAGTAATTTCTACTGATGAAGTAATTTCCATTGAGCTTTACTGACACAGTCTCATCTATATTTTTAATCTCTCTGAGTGAATTCTTGTCCCGAAAGTGAGCAATAGACATTTTGCTGGGAATTGCAGCTGGGCCATGTTTGCCTTGCTCAGAGGTGGTAGAATGGGCAGCCCACCTGGTTACATGGCTGAGCACTTTAAGCAATTTTGTGCACAATTCAAGTTGTTTATACTACCCAGAACCACGTAAACTCTCTGCCTTCAAATATTATTCATATTAACCGGTACAAAACAAGAGGCAACTTCTCCAGGAATTGAATTAGTCCATTACACACAGCAAGATGTGAAACGGACCTTTCGTTTCCAAATTGTATCTTATCCCTCAAAATCATCATCCCTAGTTAAAAGCTGTTACATCTCCAGTAGTTAAAAGATGCAAATAGAGCATTTATTTTCTGAAGACAGATTGTACTTTTGATTTCAGCTTATATGTTTCTGTAGTGTGCAATCTTCTGAGAACGGTCTGTCCTTTTAAAAACGGTGTATAAAAGAGGATAAAAAGTTAGAAGGGGGAAACGACATTCTGAAGCACTGAACAGTTTCTGCGTTTTCTATCTGTGTAGCCAGCATTTGTCGATTGTTTCACATCTGTGTTGTGCTTTATTCTGTACAGATAAAGCAAGTGAAATGGCAACTATTTATGGCCAGCAACACCAGTCTTTCTGGTCTCTATAAGTGTGAAATGATTTTGATCTTGTTTGGTCAAACAGATCTGAAGCACAGATCATCTCCTTCCTAGAAGAAAACAAAAATAAAATAAAAACATTGTGGCAGGGGAAGGAAAAATGGTGATATTTTCCAAGCATAATCAGATGGTTATGCTTTCAAAACATGTGTTTGTTGCCAAACTGGCCCAGAATAACAGAGGAATCATCAAGAAGGGAGGTGATGCCATGGATGTGTTCCTAGCTTTCTTTGACAGTACCATTATTCCTCTCTTAAATGCAAACAGCTTGGAGCTAAGGTATTATTCAAAATAAAAAAGAAAAAAATAATCATGGAGTGTCTATGAATCACTACAGAGAAGTACGGAAGCCTGCGGTGATACATGGACACAAAGGGCTAAGAGAGACCTGAGAGCATCCCAAGAGCCTTATCTGCGTTTTCCTATGCTATATGCTGGATTTAGGATGCTGCTTGACTGGTTTTTAAATGATCCTCATAGACTCCAGCTACTCCTTTTAATCTTTTCACAAGTGAGGGTTCTGTGATCAGATTTGCTTTGCTTCTGTATTTTATGTTCTGGCTTTCTACTTGCTTCATTTTTCACTTGGACGGCCAGATGAAATGTTCTAAATGGCTTCACTGTCCAATTAAATCTGTGTGTGTACACACACACATAAAATTTATATAAAATTGTATCTACCAGAAATTATCTTCCTTTTTATTCCTCCCATTTTATTTCAAGCACCTTTTTAAGTGTAATGAAATAAACTGCTTTCACTGTTCTCCTGCCTTCAGACAGTATCTGTATGCAGTTCAAAATGAAAATGTTAGTATCAAAGACATTAGATTGAACGAGGAAAAATAATTTGGTATATGAGCATACAAAAAATTAAACTGAGATGATCTGCCACAGAAATATTAAGATAAAGCAATGCATTTATTTTTTTCACCTCACTCAAACCTACTATGGTTTTGCTGTGTATTTACCAAGGTATTATAGTTGTGTAAATTGAACAGAAAGTGATATATCAATGTGATGCAATTACTTGTGATGTTCAATATGAAAAAAAAAAGTAAACAACAATTTAAGAAGTAAGATGATATTACAATTTTTAAGCCTGTCATGTTTTCAACGACAAATGCTTTCTTAAAGATCTGTGTGTTAGTATTTGGTGCTAAAAATGCCAAGTCTTTGTGCTTATGAGACTTGTAAGATTTGAAGCAGCCTGTAAATGACTCTGTAGGTGTTTCTGATGGCTTTGGTATGGTTTAGTACAGGAAAAAAGCAGAGGGTCATACAATGAAGGCAGCATTGCTTTCACTTGGGGAAGCAGAGGAACTAATCCTTTCCTATCACCTTCATGCAGAGAAGTGTCCTGATAGAGGATTAAGGCAAAACAGAATTAGCTAAAGCTCCACACTTTCATTTCCACCCTGGCTCACAGACCTGGGCTGTGCAACAGACGGATGGATGGATGAGTGGGTGGGTGGATGGATGGAAAAAAAGGATATCTGGCCTCTCTACCTGAGAATTTTTGCTTTCCAGAGGCAATGATCCTTCCCCTTTGCCATGCAGGCAGCTCAGAGTAGATAGTTAGAAAACACCAGTTGATCAAAGAGGACGTTGTTATTCAGACTTAAATTTAGGGACACTTTGCTTTGGTACTTAACTAGGAGCTATGGCCAGGTAGAAAGGTTTAAACTCTCTGCCCTGTGTCTCTATAATTTTAACAGTTGAAGGAGCTCAGATCAGGTGGTATAAAACATGAAATAATCAGGTTTTGACTGTGGCACTGAGGTATTTTGTCCGGGCAATGTGGGGAGAAGTCAGCACAAGTGAGTGGAAATACATGGATATAACTTTCGGAAGATACAAAAATTTTGCAGATCACTAAGCTAAATGAAAAGATTTTAAAGACTTTATCAAGTTTTTAATGGTCCTCTGTTTTGCCAAGAAAAAGGGCTTGATTGGAATCCTAAGTTTATAACGAGGTAAACTAGTAAAAATTCACCATTTATTTTGCAAGCATTCTAAAGCCTATCATAATGCTAAACATGTGCAAATAAAAGGCATTTGAAGAATTCATCGTATAAATTTCTGATCCTCACTTTTTTATTTTATCCTCCTGGTTTATTCACTTCTACTAACAGTTTTTCCTTTCTGCACAGAGAATGGTTCCAAGTCTTTCTTCTACTGTAAATTATACTGATCCTACATTAGAGCCTGTAGTAACTGAAAATTCAGTCATACGACAGAAGATAATAGATTCACAGTTCAAATGCTATGAGAGGATGAACAGAGCTCCTCCATACAAGAAAAAAGGTAAAAAATATTTTAAAATATTTCTTCGTATATTGCTATGCTTACTTATATGGCTATAAAGAAACATTTTCTTCTGTATACTAACCCATAGTCTTCCTTGGGGTGCAGCAGTCAAATTCACAATTACTTAGAATCCTCTTAAGTGCAAAGAAAGAAAAAAGCCTGGAATGAGCCCAGGGAATGATCAGCTCTTCCTTCCTTTCCATGCAGATGGTACCCCTGTCATCTATATTTCTGGCTCAGTGCTTTGCTGCTTGAATATCTCTTGTTCTTGCTTAGGGAATGGCATTCTCCAGAACCTTTCAGCACACTCACACAAAGACCTGCTTGTGAATGGTGATATCTTAAATATAAATATCGTTCTGCTTGTTTCACTCACTGTTTTGTTTTTCTGTCATTCGTGTATTGACTGATAGCTGTCATGCTCTGTAGCAACACAAATGTGCCAGGTGTTCAGCAATAACAGTAGCAAAAAGAGGTTTTTGAAAAGCTGGGGGACACATCTTTCCTGAATGCAAGGCACATATTAAGATTAATAAAAATGGAAATGACAAACAACAGTGGTGTTACAATGGCACCAATGAATAAGAAGCATTCCCGATTGGGACTTAGTGTTCTGGTAACTATTTCTCACAGAAAATATGGAAGGTATGAGGAGGCTAGAGAAAAAGTGTTGGAGGCACTGTGGGGATTTATGGAAGTAAAAACAGAGATACAGAAGCCATAATTTAAAAAGAAAATGTATTTAAAATAATTTTTAAATCATTACTTAAAACCCAAACTAATAAATGGGGTGGAGATAATGTGGGATTTTTGTAATACAAGGCTTGAAGGATGAAAACAACCTTGCTGTCTGCTCAGATTACTCTTTTAGTCTCCAGCTCTATAAATATGTAATTTTTGGACGCATCGGTAGTTCTTTCTTTTGCACCTTCAGCCATTGCAAAGGGCTGAAATGTTTTCCTAGCATGAGCAGGAAATTAATGTGTCTCATGACTTGAATTCCTGGTAATGTTCTCAAGGGCAGCGTTGTCCCAGGAGGACAGTGGTGGCAGACCCACAGACATCAGAAACCGCACAGCAGTTCCTGTGTTCCTTCAACTGGCAGCTAGATTTGCCATTAGGGACTGTTATGATCGTAGCAACACACACTTAATTCGTGACTGAAGATAATGGGTGACTAAGGAATTATGCCAATACAACCAAAGTTGCATTTTCAACTGAATTACGGGATCCTCACTGGCCATCAAAAATGTTTAAATTTCAAAAAGGGCTGGAGGGGTACAAGGGTCTAAGTCTCTTGGCTGCAAATTTGAAAGGGAGGATGGGATCAAATGGGAAATTCCTTTAATGTAAAGGACAACCATAAGGGTGTCTTCTGAGAGGAAAAGCCCAACACATGAGCCGAAGAGGTATAATGGGTATGCATTTTCAGCACAGACAGTTATGGAGTTCCCAGGAAAACTCAGTGTCTGGTACAACTTCACAGAGCCAGCCAAGATGTGTTTAATTTTTCCCTGACATCTCTGCAGTCCCTGATGTCACTCATTTATAGACTGGTGCAAAGGTGGTTTAAATCCCTTGTAATCCTGGGTCTCAAAGCTGGTGGCAATGAACTGCAGAGAACCGCACAGTATCTCACACTCAGAAGCCAGAGAGGTGATATAATAGAGGTGAGCTGTGGCAGCATTACAAACGGCCATATGTGTCAGCAGGGCTGAAGTAACAGACTGTGTACACACACTTATCTTGCCCATTTCATGATAGAATTGATTACCTTAAATCCCAAAGAAATAGCAAAATGTGGTGCTCAGTCACATGGGAACACCTAACCATCCAGACAGGATGCGCAGTGCACTCGCTGTCCATCCAAAAACATAATATTTTTAGCTGGTGATAAAAGAGTTCAGTGTTCAACTGTTCTGTTTTATTACTTATACTGTTTTTTTCCTGGAGCACTTAAAAACATATGTATTTCTATGTATACATATGTGTGTGTGTAAATATATGTATTTATGGATGTATGTGTGCATATAAATCCTGTTACTTACCTTGAATGACACATTCTACAACGTATAGATCAACATCAGTGATTTTTTTTCCTTTATCAGGCAAGGCAAAGGATTTAAAGCTAGAAATTCCTAACAAACCCGTTCCTCAGTCTTTCAGATGCAAGCTTAAGTTGCAAAAGTTGCAAACATTTTCTACTTTTCTGTTTCTTTGATATTATAAAATTATTCCTAAAAGTCTTTCAGATGCATCTCAAAGCTAGAGAGGAACGTGAGAATGCCTGAAGGAAAGATAGCAAACTGCTGATATGATGGTTGGTTAATTAAGTGAACAAGTAGCATTAGCACATTTAACTTGACAATGGAAAAATATAGCTGCATGAAATCTTAGCTAATGAAAAAAAGAGTGTTCATAAAAATATCTTTTTTGCTTTATATATCTGGAAAAAAAATTTCAAAGTTTTATGCTTTCAATTTTTAATCCGTAAATATTTTGACTTGAAACCACTTATTGGTGCCAATTTGAACAATCCAGACATCTTTTTACAGCTTTCTTGCTTCAGTAAGAAAGCTTATCTGTGGATAATTTAAAAAGCACTAGAAGCAATTAACTGCCCATATTTTATTAACTTTCAATAGTTACTAGACCCCTTCCATGTGATTCTTTCAAAAACGACCCTCATGATCATAGTAGAAATTTGAAACTTTCTCAGGACCAGAGCAAAAAAAGCAAGACGTATCTTCTCCCTGTATTTCATTTTAACCTGATGATCATGGTGATAAATGCCCTGCCTCAACACAAACTGATTTTAAATGGAAAATAACTAAGTACAAGGGTGTTGTTTCTTTCTTTCTTTTTTTTTTTTTTTTAACTTGAATAAATCCACAATCAGACAGGAAATTTGTTATAGCCAGCAGTCTTATAGCGCGATTTCTGTGGACTGTAGTATGTAACATCTCTGTAACACAAATCGAGAATGAGCTGTGTTCTGCCTCCCTAGTATGGCCATTGTTTCTGGGGCTGGTAACAGTCCTTGTAGGGGACACAGCCTCAACAGTGCCACCTTCCCAGGGCGGGTGTGATGAGGATAGGATCACAGCACGCCTGCTCAGTCAGCATCACCAGGCGGAGTTTGGCTGTTACAGATGGGTCTTGCACCTCACTTCACTGCACCTGTACTTATCTGACTGATCTCTAGTGCTGAGCAATGCAACAATCTCACAGGGACCTGTCTCTGCAAATGTTGCCTTGTGCAAAGATGTCCCTGAAAACCCTTTCTACCTTTACATATCACAGACTTGATTTTCAGACCTGCTGAACAGCGGGAGGTGAAATGAAAATTGGGTGCCTGTAAAGTCTCTTTGGATAACTGAGGCCCCCCTTGCCACTAGTGTTCACATTTACAGCTAAGGGTGGAAGGAGGATCAGGAAGATCAGACGCTACATTCAAAATTCAGTTCAACAGGCTTAAAAGCATTCGCTTTCCAGTAAAATTAACACCACTAACATCAGGTCAACAAAAACATGTACCTTGTGGCACCTGAATGCCACACAAAGTGTAGCAATAACAAGGGGGTTTATTGCAAAAAGAAGATTGTCTGCAGACAGCAATATTCCTTGGGAGGCTAGTACAGAGCAGGTTCAGGACTGACTGTGTGTGAATTAACTCCTGCATTCCTTTTCAATGTCCAGGTTTGTTCTGCAACAGAACATGGGATGGGTGGTTGTGCTGGGACGACACACCTGCTGGAAGAATCACTGCTCAGAATTGTCCGGATTATTTTCCAGACTTTGATCCAACTGGTACAGTATTACTTTTTATCATCCTGTCTTCTGAAGGGAATCTCCAAAACATTTGTGCCATTAAGTGGAAGCATGTTTCCAGTGGCATTTCTGCAGCATTGTGAAATCTCAGAGAGTTTGGCTGAAATTAAAATATGACAAGCTTTTGGGTTGTCTAATTTATATATTTTCAGTTTTAAAATATTTATTATGTATTTACGTTTTTGTAAACATAGCCCATGGATTTATGAAACCTAGTTTATGAAAATATGAACTATTTAGTTGTGATATCAAAACATTTATAACACCTCATTCTAAGTTTTTATAATTAAGAGAAAATGCTAACGTGCATGAAATATATATCAGCATGTTCTTTATTCATTTTTAATTGGAAAATACCCTTTTATGTAAGAAGATGAGCAGAAATAATGTTATTTTGGTCTCCAAGTTTTGGTTGTTCATTGAATTATTCTTAAAATATTAGCAGCCATACAAACTAAGAGAAACAATTCCAGAAAGTCTAGAAGGACAAATGAAAGGTAAAATCAAGGACGAAAATATTGCTAAATAGATACGAGGAAATATTGGACACAAGTATAACTCCACAAAGTGCATTGTTTGAAGAATGACACAGTTGTGTGTTCCACACTCAGGACATATTGCTTATAGATGGTGCTTGATGCCATGGTGTCCTACCAGTTGCAATTAAAACACATGAAACTAAACATTTGGAAAGAAGGGTATATAAATCTAAAAATCTTCCACAAGTTTAAACGAAAATGTGTATGCCCAACTGGAAAGTGAGGAAACAGACTATTGCATAGATGTGAATTAATTACCCAGTACAACAGCTAAAACTGTTGAATTTTTTTGTGCTTGTTGCCTGCTTAGAAACAGAAGAGGTTCCAGATTGGATCAGACCCAGTATGCAGTTTGCTGAATTCCATTTGCAGTAGCAGTCAGATTGATCAATATTTATGTTCATTATAAATCAAGCTATCCATGCTTAGAGAATTCACCCAGCAAGTGGGAAACTTCCAGTGTCAGCCCCAGTCTGAGGGGATTCAAACCTGCATCCCAACTTTGATGGAGGAACGTCCCCCTTTCCAGTGGAAGCAAGCATTGGACAGGATGGACTGAAGGATTTGTGTGCCTGGAAAGTGGGCTCATGTGGTGGTGTGACTGTCCACCTCTTGTGAGAATACCCTGAGACCTACCCCACAAATCTTACAGCAGTTTACATCCCTGAGACACACAACAGGCAACGAATTGCAGTCTTGTCTTTTGTGACCTCTTTTTGCTTTCTGACACAGTCTTGAGCTCTTTTCTGTGCAGTGTCATAGATTTCAAGGAGGAGTCTGGCAGCAGGGCCATGCTCATGACTAATCATTGGAGCACCAGGGGGGAAACGGGCTGAGGAGCTGAGGCCCCCAACTGGAGGCGTGTCTTTGACCTAGGTTTCCCTTTCTATGGATGAGTGCTTCAGCCGTTAGGCTATTTGGACAAAAGATGTCAGAAGGGCATTTTAAAAGAGTTGGACAAACTTGATTCAGTTCCCAGAAAGAAGTACTCATGTTCAGGAGAGACCTTGAGTCTCTGGATCTTGAGTTTGCATGAACCTATTCCTACATGCATGTTACACGTGCCTCTTGGACAGTGTCTGTACCTTCTGCCTCAGCCCCCAATTTGTTCATGATATCGTCCCCATGTGGCAACAGCCCCAGAGAAGAATAGTACAATTTACTACAGGGCTTCTGCTTTTGCTGCTTCCGTGGTTTCCATAGAAAAAAATGGAGCACTAACAGTCCTGCATACTTCATGTGCTGTTCAGCTAATACCTGCGAAAGTGGGTGTTGGGCAGCTCTGTGATCGCAAAAGTCTCCCCATGACTCACAGTCCCCAACCCTCAGTGTGTGGGGGTGATGACAGAGCCACTCTCACTCGCTCCCAACCCACCTATTTCCAGCTTTTCCACTTGCGCACTTGTCTCCAGTGACTTGTTCTGAATTAATTGCTCCACTACAACAGCACTCTTCAAAGTAATAATTCAGCCCATCCATGGAGAAGCTCCTCACTTCACTTGTTAATGCTTCTTAACACCAAGGTCTGTGGCTTGTACAGCTGATTGCAAATCACCCTTTAATGTGCAGATGCACTCAGCAGAGTCTGGCCCACAGTGTGTGAGTACTGTGTTTACCCTTTCTGCCATGCCTTAAAACTTGCAGATTTGGGAATTTTTGAGTGTTCCTGTTCTCTTTGCACAGCCATGGGGGAAAAAGCCTCCTTCCATAATTGATTTCCTGCTCTTCTCTCTGCTGTCATGTTTAGAAACAAAACCTATGGTCTCCTGGACTCAGCATTTTCCTCTGCCACATCTCTCTTGTCATGCATTCTGGTCAGCTGACACTGATTCACTGGCTCGGTGGCAGCTCAGCATCTCCTGGTTGAGCCAGAGCCACTTTCCTAAAGTAGCTGTTGGGTTCCCCAGCGTGTATTACAGCTGCGGCATCAAACCAGCAGGTAGGCAGACTTCGCTTTGCAGGTCGCTGATTGTCACACTGGGACTTAATAAAGTAGGAGTGAGACAAGAAGTCGTGGGGGTGACTAGAAGTCTTTCAGCTGCTAATGGAAGTGGCTGCCACTTACAGGTGGCCAAAAGCACAGGTTCAGCTGTCTTGAGAAGTCTGTCAGGTTTTGTGTCACAAGTCATTATTTCCTTTGGTAACTTCTGCCTGTTAAACAAAATACAGATAGATTTTCTGCTGAGAAACAGAAAATTCATCCTAAAGAACAATGAGTTTACAAGAAGAAAACTGCAATGCCTGTCAGATTTTGTTCCCATTAAGTCTCCATGATGTCAAACCACCTCAGCATGTCTTTTAGGCGTGCAAGTAGCCCCATGGACTTTTGAAATTAGTGTTTCATACTGTGCTGATTTGAGCTGCACTGAGATCTGCAAAATCATTTTATATCAGTTCACTGGTGGCTAAGTCAGTTTTGTTTGAGGTTGTCTATAGCTTTGAGTCCTGAAATAAAGTTAGGTCATACAGCTTTGTTTTTGTGCTTTGATACTTGTCATTTGTAAGTGGAAAATTGGAATATTATCTGGCATCACAGGATCAGATCCTCCTCCCATATTCACCTGTGGGTATTTATACCAGCTCTATATCTGAATTCCCAACAAGATTCAGTGTCGAAGCCAAGAAGAAATTGCTAGATTATGTTAGAAAGTAAATAAGATGAAATAATATTCTGGAGAAAAGGGTCCAAAAGCAAAATGATGGGAAACACACTCACTACTCCATTCATTTTGTGCCAGACAACTTCAGAACTACTAGGTGTAGTCCTGTTTATTTTACTGAACCTACAGTTCGTACTAGATAGAAATCTGTGTTCTGAAAGGAGGAAGGACCATCTAGTCTGTTCAGTTAGCCAGGGCTTCCCACACTGCTTTTCCCACCTGAGGAAGCTCTACCTTGTGAAAGGAAATGAGGATCTTAAAGCTGAGACAAACAGAAATCCCTCTCTACAAGCTTTGACAGCTTTGTCCTTTTCAACAACTGTTGCCTCTTGTAGCAAACTCTTTCTCATAATGATGATCATGCACAGTGTGATAATGCATAAAAATAAATCAGTTTGTCTGGAAAACATACCAGGACCTACTGCTTTAACTCCAGTGACAGCGGGAAATTCGTTGTCTCATCCACTCCTGACTGTGAAGTTCTGAGCAGGGTTGAGCTTTATACTCCTCTATTCTGGCAACATGCCTCGTTTCTCTTGAATTGTACTTTATATTCATATTTCATCTAGATTAATATTTGGTGTAATCCCTTTGAAATGGTTCCAGGTCATGCTGAAATTGCTAGGAATTGAATTTGATAGGAACATAGTATGTAATTCATGCAGATAATATTCTTGCTAATGAAAAAAGGGGAAATATATTGTGGTTGTAATAGCCTTCTAGCAAGGCCAATTTACTGGGGGCAGCAGGAGGAGCAGAAAGTTCCCCTGTGCTGTTCATAGGCTGTTTGGTTTGTGGCAGGCAAGTGTTACATTATCCACCTTACTCTCCCTGCATGGTTCGTTTGATCAAGATTAATTTGGTTCAGTCACATACAGAAATGGAACTGAAAGTGCAAGTTTCACTGTGGCTGCCCTGCTTTTTTGTTTCACTTTCACTCCCTTTCCTCTTTGGCAAAGAACAGTGGTTAAGAGCAGTAACTACCCCAGCAGGGAGCAAGCACAGCCTAACTTTGTGATCCAAGGCTGCATTTAGCAAAACTCCACTCAGTTCTCCACTTTGTTGGGTTTCTGTCTTTGGTTCCATTTTGTAAACCGATTATTCATAACTCTTCATGTGGCTCCAAGAGCAAAGTTTATACAAGTGCAATTTGCAAACAGATCCATGTATATCCATGAGCAATTACCTCAGAGGATGATTAATATGTTGCTACCTCTCATGACTGAGGAACATGGAAGCCTTGCCATCCTGCTCTGACACTGACTGGAGGGGGTGACGTCCACTTGCTCTGGAGCGTGGACCATGGCAGGGGAGGCAGCAGATGCACTGTGGTATTTGTGTTCTCTGCAGCTCTCTTTGTGCCATACTGTGGTCTCTGAATTGCTTTGTATTTCTTACAAAATACCTTTAAAGAAATAAGGATAAATGCTGCATGCAGAAGGAGGAGGAACAGATTGAATGGTTCTTGCAGATCGTTTTGGATTTACCAGCCGTGATGCTTATGACCACAAGGGACCGTATTTGAGAGACACAAGCACACCCTTCTCACAGCTGGCAAAATGCACAAAGCATTCAGCTGAGTATGTTGTCAAGCTGACAAGAACAGTTATTGCAGATGAGAAATCGTGGCCTTCCACAAACCAGAGAGGGAGAGAGACCTTCTGGATCACGGCAGCAGCTGCAGCTCTTTCCACCTTCCTGGCTCCTGGAAGGCAGGGAGATCACTTCCTCAAGCATCCTCTAATTCAAGCACCTTCCCAACTGCTGTGTCCACTCCTGTGTACCCAGTCCATTATGTGCTCCTTCCCACCCAGCCCGGTGCCTTGGCAGGGTGACGTGCCTGCATTCGCTGTGGGCTGCACGCAGGAGCAGCATCCTTGGTGGGCAGGAGGCCCAGGGACCTGCTGGAGCACCCGGAGCAGCTGGTCCTGGCAGAGCCCTTCTCTTGCCGCCACAAAATGCAACTTTTCTGACTCTGACTCAAAAAAACAGCTCTGGACTTCTGCTGGTCCTATTTTCCTGTCTTGCAGTGATATCATTTAGATAGTGATATATAGAAAACAAATCTGAGCTCTTTGTCCAGCTGCTTCTTTTCCCCCTACATTTCTGTGTATTTCTGTCCTGCTTCTTAGCAAACTTGACAGCTGTATTTTAAAAATCGATTCTTATTCCCACAGTGCACAATATGACTCTATTATACACGTTGCCATTCTGATGACTGAGGGACTCTGATGATAGGGATAATTCTTCACTATTAGGACACCAGAATTGAAGATTTCTAGGGTCTCCACTGTATTATATCAGATGTTCTTGTCATTTTTGAAAAATTTTCTTCTAGAATATTTTTACTGAAGATTTAAGTCAGTCATGTGCTACATGAGCTATTTCCTCATCTGCAAAACTAAGCACTGCACAGGTCTATCCAAACAATGGCAAAGAATCCAATGTCTAGTATGTGCTGAGCATGCACCGCAAGAGAGGAAAACTTCTATTTCTGGTTTATAACTCAACCATAAATGAAAAACTGATGTTGACTCTTTTAACACGTAGTAGCTATAGAGTTGGTCTAATTGTAAAAACCTGTTTGAAAGAGCTATCATGTTCGTTCCAGAGCTATTGGGTTAAGATATCTGTTATATACAAATGACTGAGTTGTTTTTATGAAAATACAAGCACTACTGGTAGCACAATCAATACCACATGCAAAACTATTACTACTGGTTAATCTTTTTAGACACTTCACTACTCCCATGTGGATGAGATTTCTCTCATCCATTTTTCCCAGACAGCTCTTGAAGAGTCTGTCTTTCTAAGGTAACTACAGAGAGCCTGCACTATTGCCTATGGATTGTATAACTTTAAGGTTGCTGAAGTCAGGTAGACAAAACCAAGGCAATGTCACTGTTGTGACATCACTGTTGTGATGCCCAAGTGGTACCCTATCCAAGATAATAGGGTACAGACAGGGCCTAAAATTAGCTTTTACGTAGTATCTGAATAGTCTTAAAGTCTACCCTTGCATTTTGCCTTGCTAGTGTTGCGTTACCCATCCTTACACACAGTGTATTTCTTCAGAGCTTACTAGATTCTTGTGGTTGTCATAAAAACCAACACATGCCCAGGTTCATAATCCCACACCTGCTACTGGGCCACTGTAGAGTGACTTGCAGTAGAATAGTGGTTGGGTTACAGACTCACAGCTTTGTTTCTGTATAAATCATAGATTTAGAAAAGGCGTTTGACCTGTCTGAGTCACTGGGGTGGACAGCAGGGAGACTTATCCCCCAGTCACATCTTCTGACAACATCACAGCAAGAAATCAGTGGGCCATGGCCGCATCCAAGCTGGGATCAGTTGTGTTTGTCTGGCTTCAAGAAAAAGCACAGAGGCCACATTACATTTCGGCAGAGTGCCTACCTAGGCACTAAAGCATAGACATGATAGATGATATTAGTGTTAAACCTTATAGCATGTTAAGAAAAGCCGTGTACTTTGCAGAGTGCACAGGACAGTAGGTACAATATTTGTAGACTGTGTTCCACGGTAGCACGATCATTAATCTTTTATCTATGACTGAAAACTTTTTTCCAGCTTTAGATGATATCTGGCAATGAGTACAATGGGAACATTGCTACACAGGAAGTCTGAGTTTATCTACAAGCTGCAGTGATGGAAGGATGAGATAACGTGTACTGTCCCTCTTGGTGTTGTTGATGCACATATTGATTTTCAGCAGCTCCCCCAAATCTATTATTTGAAACTCACAGTAATTTTGAAAGTATAATGTGTTCTGGAGGATTGTGGTGGGTTTTTTTCTTTTTCTTTTTTTTTTGTAACAGCACTATATAAAGTGTATTTCTAGTCAGAGGAAGATAGCTCAGTCTATACAATCTCACCTTGCCATATGATTGATTGCTTTCCTTAGGGTATATGGAGGGAATATGAATTTTCCAAATTAATAGAATCATTCACCATCAGAGCTGATTAAGAAAAATAAATGCAAATGTTGAACAGAACAGATGAAGTTATGTTCAAATGATAATTTGCTCTGTAAAAGTGTATTAACTGGAAATGTTGATAATCTATGTATAAATGCAATAAAATTATAAAGCTAGAATAGGTAAAAGGAAGTCAATATAGACTTTTTAGACTACATAAAAATCAGCCTTGAAATATTGTGATTTTCATAAATAAACAGCTGTGTCACTACCTAAAAAACCATCAAATAATTTAAGTTTCTGATCTTATCCTGCCTTTGTTACTCAAGCAAACTTTCCCTTGACTCCCATGTGGCTGGTGCTTGAGGGGAGGCCAAAGGAACTAATCCAAAACTTGACAGGTGATTAGCAGTGATTGTCTGTACCTCAGCATCCAGGTTTCCCAGGCAGAAACGTGAGCGTGGCCGGGAGGACACGGGCACAGCACACATCTGCAGTTCCAGACAGCGCTCAGCGCTGTATGATGCTGAGGCCCCAGTCGTCCCCCTGCAATGGCAACAGGGCACATGCGAGGGAGCACGAGCCTGCAGAGCCATGGGTGCATCGGGCTTTGGGAAAGGACACCAGAGCCACCTGTGGCACAGGAACCAGCACCAGAGAGACACGAGGAGAAGCCAAGCGCATATTCAGTCATTTAAACAGAATACTCTGCAGCCAGCTTAAATTAAACTGGAAACTTGGGGCCTGTGACAAAATGTTTGTGAGGCTGCTCCTCGCAGCGCCCACATGCTTTGCAGCCTCCGAGGAAGGCGAGCAGAGAGGCTGGGCAGGACCATTCCCCCTCTGTGCAAAGGCAGCGCTGGCACTGGGGCTGTCACCATCTCCAGCACCCAGGCTCCTGTTTGTACACTGCTTTCTGCCTTTTCCCTGCACAGCATTTTTGACTAAGTATTTCCCTTGATACCTGAAGCTCTGCTGCAAGATTCAGTTCGGTGGCATCTGTGTGTGGATACCAACATGTGTCTGGTTTGAAAACAAAAAGTTAGATTTGCATGCTAGCCTGTGGGCCCATCCATTTTCTAATATCAATATTGCAAGTTGGGACAAGATCTAACAATATGCAGACACCACTGTGTTTGCCTGCCCATGCACACTTCCATCAGGTTTGGTGTCAGGGCCTAACATTACTTTCTCTTCCATAAACAGCTTCCAACAGCCTCTTTAAATGAATTATTATTAATTCATTCAATAAATAACTACATCTGAATGAAGGCTAGGTATATACATAATTTACTGCATTCATTCAAGAAAAAAGGAGACAGATAAATGACAAGTATACCATCAGATGAATCTCTGAGAAAAACAAAACAAATCAAACCAGACAACTGTATATTAATTGCACTGTATATTAATTGCATTGTATATTAATTGCACAAGTTGAAAATCCTTTTAATTTTGTTACATGGGTATTTTATTTCCAAACATAGAAATTTTTTTTAAATGAATTTTTAAATATGTAATATGCATATAATAACTCTTATTGCAATTTTTCACCAGAGAGGGCTTCAAAATACTGTGATGAAACTGGAAACTGGTTCCGGCATCCTGAGAGCAACCGAACATGGTCCAACTATACCCTGTGCAACTCTTTCACCTCTGAAAAATTGAAGGTATGCTACAGTTAAAAAGGCAGTGTTTGCTTGGGAATGGTTTCGGGCTGAGCTAGCAGTAAGACACATATAAGAGAGGTTCAGAATAGTCTTCATCTTTTAGCTTTATTTGTTGCACAAGAATTTAATAACATTGTCCTCTTGATTTTAGCTTATTAAAATTATTTGATGAGTGCTCAAAACTAAATATAGGTTTGCTATGGGGTGGATAATTTAGTAGCAATTCATGCAGCAAGTTTCGCACTATTTTTCAAATGCATTTTTTAATTCGTATGATTTTCCCTGATTGTCCAGCAGTTATAAAATGATCCTTTAGAATTTCAATTTTGCCCTTTGCAACAAGTATCTTCCAAGCTGTTGATGTCTTCAGGGCTAGAAATATTAACACAAGTCAAAATTATTTTTCTTAAACAAAGAATATCACTCACTTCCTTTGAAAAGAAATATATAGGAAGGTACCGTTAATCCAGAAAATCCTACAAGCCTGAACACATTAAACTTTAACAGTTTGACTAGGTCATTGAGACTATTTACAATAATGAATTAAGCATTTACCTTAGTATTTCCAAAATCAGGTTGCTAAGCTGAAAGAGAACTAAATATTCAAACACCAAAAGAAACAAAGAGAAAGAAATCTGAGAAAAGCTTAAAAAACAAAAGGGAAACTCATGAAAATAAACATTTTTCAGATGTGAGTACAGCTCCAGGAAAATCTGATTACAGATTTGTGACAGAATAATTTGTGACTATTTGGAATTGTGGAAGGAAAAGAGGCAAAAACTTATTTGATTTGAGGTTTGTGTTGGAGGATCTTTTTTTATGTAGCCAAAAAGCAGTATGTGGTTATATTAACTAATGATTCAGCCCAAGGGGCCTTGGAAAAGTCTACTGGACTAGGCAGGAGGTGAATTCTAAAAGTTTTTGCAGCATGAGGAACTGCCATGGTAAAATAGGGCTCACCTATGTGGCGAAGAGAGAATAATAGTAACAATCTGAGCTCACAGAGGCATTAAATGGAAGCACCATAAAATATAATCTTTCCAGTTGTTGGCCCATGTATGGAGGCAAAAAATGTAGTTCTGTTACCCATTATCTGTGCCTTCCAGAAGAACAATTTTGAACATCATTCATGCAAAGTGCAGATAGAACACAAAGGAAAATTACACGTACATTGAGATTCTTTTGAAACAAAAAGAATGGAAAATACAGAAAGAATCTTTATTTACAGAAATGTCAAGTTAGATTCTGACCTTGAATCCAAGTATTCAAAAATAGGAGTATGTTTCATTTGTAGACTGTTTCCATGTACCTACGGATGATATATTAAAAGAGCAGGAGGTATTCCTATTAGAGAATTTTCTCCTCAAGGCAAGAATTTTAGGAGGACAAGAAAAAAACTTTTAAGTGTTTCTTTTAGAAGTATTCTAAGCCCAGGATGAAAAAAAAATCTGTATAGGCTAAAACAGAAGGAACATGACAGACTACCATTTCATGGAGTGAACAAATTTAAAATAGTTCATTATTTGTTTGAAGTTAACTGGAAATGCCAATATGCTATACTTCTGAGACAGATAACTTAAAAAAAAGTAACATTGCAGACAGTTCTTAAAAATACATATGACGGATCATATGCTTTGTTAGCTGATGGTTGATTCTGGTCTGTCTTTGTTGTTATATTTGGAAAGCTTTTTTGAGCGGTTATGACAGTAAGTTTACATGGAGTAATCAAAAATGCTATTGCCAAGTCCCAGATATACAGTTAAACCGATTTAACAGTTTTAAGCTGAAAGTTAGATAACTTGAATAACCAAGAGTCCTCTGAGGTGCCCATGGATTTGCATGTACCTATCTGGAAGACTTTCCTACTTCTACCTATTTCAGGGTAAGGGCTGTATGTATAAGATATGCAGCAGAATAACATATTTTTGAACAGTTCATCTGCAAATTAAACTCAGGCTTAAAAATTATATCAGTCTCGTACTGTGAAAAAACGTAACCACTGAGTATGGAGTGGAAGAAATGTTACATGCACAGAGTTCAAAACCTCTCCCGCTACTCTGTATTCAGAAAGTTGTCTCACCTTCTCTGCACTCTGGTTTTCCCTCTCTGGGGTTTCTTGTGCTCTCAGAACAAATTGTCAAGTATTTGCACTCACTAGCAATGCTGTGGTTAGTCCTTGTGAAGAAAACCCAGGAGAGCTAGGATATTTACAGTTAATATGCATAGTTTTCTATAACTTGGTGAATTATATTTACGCTCAGAACAAGTCAGTTCTCCATGGTCAAGATGGTGTAAATGTGACTTTGGTTTAAATCTGAATCAGATCACCACCACTTAATGAAAGCAGGACCTGATTCCAAAGTGAAAAAAAACAAATATGACGATGTGCACACCTTTGATGAGAGGAACAGTTTTGTTTTCTGGATTTTATTCATATTTGTTTTCAAATGAAAGTTTAAAATTACTTGGAAACACCAAAAAAAAAAAAAAGTGAGTGGCAAAACTGGAGGCTACAGAAAGCAATTCATCTAATCATTGAAAAAAAGAAAGTTGCTCATGTATAACGAAAAATGAACGAAGTGGAGCTAAAAAGAAAATAAATGCAGCAGAGGAACCAAAGCGTGCTATCTAGTCTTTTTTTCAGGCTGACACTATTATTAGTGCTTTCAGAAAAGAAAGCAATGGTGGAGCCTGGCATGCTATTTAGCTTCCTACAGTTTTCTGACATCTGGGTGATGCCTAAGAGCTTGGCCGAGACCAAAGTATGACATTTAATATTGCAGCATTCTACAGCCCAGGTGCTGTCCTGTGATTTTATTTCACTATTGGCATACAAAATATGGATAGGCCTATCTCAGATTTCACTGATATTATAAGAGTGAATCAGAATTTGTTTCAGGGTATGCTTTTCTAGTGTGGTAGGGGTTGAGGATAATTTTTATCTCATCTGCTGCTTTCATGACTTTGTAGGCCTTAATCATAAGCCCCCTCTGACTTATCTCCAAAGGGCAGAATCCCAGCATTTGTACCCACTTGTCGCAACACAGCTACTCTACTTCAGTTATTTTAGTAGCCTTCTTTGCAACTTTCCTAGCTCTGCCGTGTCCGTAAGATGTGCACATCGTTCTACCCTCAGTACCCCTCCTGATGACATCCAACATCTTGGTGACGTTTTGGATGTCGTTACGCACTAAGTCAATGATTCAGAGAACTGGCCAGGAGGACTCCAAAATCTCCTTCCTGAGTTTGGTTTCCAGTTCTGAGTTCAGCATTGTGTAGGCAGAGTTTAGATTGTTTGTCCCTAGGTGTATCACCCCACTTTTTTCTTTGTTAAAGCTCATATGGCATCTTCTTATCTCCTCAGTTATGTGAGGCCCTTCTGGAGTCCCTCACTATTAACTGCAAGACCTTAGTATCACCTCGAAACTTCGAGATTTCTCTACAGCAGGTCACTGGTGAAGAGGGTGAACAAAAAGCCAGCCCTGATACCAGTCCCAAGGCTGCCTAACCACTGACTCATCTCCAAAAGTGACCATTAAGCTTTTGCTCTCTGCTATTTAAGCTGCTTTCCAACCATAAAAGCTTTATACCAATCCTGAAGCAACCTATTTGAAAATCCAAATGTGTTACGTCTGCTGAGCTGTCCCAGAGCTTGGGAAAGTTAGTGACGCAGAGTGTGAGCCACTTACTTCTGTGCTGCAGAAACAGATTAACTCATGTAAGAAACACTTATCTCACACTTACACCATGAGTCATGCTATTTAATAGATTGCTGATATTGAAAGTATATTAAAAAGGAAACTTTGAAAGAAAATAAATACAAAGTAGGAGGTTGATTTGTAGATTCTTCGTCAATAAGAAACAAAAAGAACTATTGCCTGCAAATTGTTCATGTTTGCCTTTTCTTTTTGTTAAATTGCAGATGGCGTTCATACTTTATTATATGGCGATCGTTGGCCATGCTTTGTCTATAACATCCCTATTAATTTCCTTGGCAATTTTCTTCTATTTCAAGTAAGTGCCTCTTACAGACACACCCTGTCTTCTTTCCCTGAGGGATTTCAAATGGTAACCAAAGAAAAGCTCAGAAGGGGACATGGCAGGGAGAAACAGCTCATCCAAAATCCTTTTTATATAATCCTGGTAAAAAAGTCTCAGCACAGGGTCCTCTTGCCAATGGAACATCTGCTGGTGGTGTATAGCCAAGATCATGCTCTTACATTTATCAAGAGTTGGTGTAAAAGTGCAGCCCATAGGGAAATGGTGTAACGAGGGGTGCGGTAAGGCCCTTCATTTACCAGTTGCCTGAAGAACAGGAAAACCTCCATCTGATGCTGAAGGGCTGAGCTATTGATTTTAGTAGGTGCTTACAGCACTCAGCATTAAATGTGAATCTGACACTAGTGTGTAGCCTGTCATCATCATTAAAAGGGAAAACAGTGATGGGCTGTGACAGAACTTTAAAGGAAACTAAACTGATAATCACAGAAAGCATTGCAGCTACTGTATGGCGACTTAACTGGAAGATTAAAATCTTGTCCCTTAGTGAACCTGCCTGCACACTATTTATTATAATGTGTCTGCAGTGAAGGAGCAGAGTGAGCTCAGATTTGCTGTCAGACATGTATGTGCAGCTTCAGTCGCAATCAGTAGTGAAGGGCTGTCTGTGAACAGTCTTCAGTTTTCAGCTCAGGGAAATGATAAGCACTGGAAGACATCAAAGGCGATGGGGAAAATCTTCAAGAATAAACATCCAGAGCTAGAATGGTTTGCATAAGCTAGCTCTTAAGCAATCTTTTTAAGGTATTTCACTTTCGTAATATTACTACAAACTACAAACTTCGCAGACTGATGGCACACTCAGAAATCAGGGTTGCAATGTCTGTTCACAGATACTTTGATGAAACAGAATGATACATACAGTATAATGACCCAAATGGGTGGCATCTTACAGATTTCAGCAAAAGCACATCAGTTACTTGCAATCAGATAGCCGGAACATCAGTTCATAACCAGAGGTAGGGAAATGCTCACCATCAGTATAGTACATATAGAGATAACTGGATTGTGAGATGCTGGACTGTGGTCTATCATCATTTTCATTATCTGAATTCCTGAGATGTGTTTTTTTGGCCACAAATACACACATGAAGATTTGTAGAATCCATCAGTACATAGCAAACACGAAATTCCATCCTACACGTGCACAGTAATTGCATAAACTTGGGGATAAAAAGAACCTCTTGCTGAACATCAATCTCTAGTGCACAAGGGAGGTTTACCTTGCTTCAAAAATCTGTAGTGAAAGGTGCTCCACAAAACCCCAAATGCCTCGTGCCAGTGCTTAAATCAGTTCTAGCCTCAGAGTCCCTGTATTATTTAATCTAAATCTTACATGAGGCACCTCAGCCTGTTTCTGGTCCCAATTTCGATCTATGTGTACTACATACATATCTGTGGATATGTTCAGGTTGTGTGCCTTCTCATAGTAATATTCTTAGTAACATTATGCAAAGCTCCTCCCTGGTTACTTCATCTGCTGCTGGTCCCTGGAAAGGTACACCGTGGATAAAGGTGTCCATATAGGCTGGACAAGGGTATACTTAGTAAATTGAGAGGCCGGAAGAAGGTGGCATGAATCTTAGGGTTATACCGTTAGGTGTCTGTACCTCAACTGTCAGACAGTAAGGGTAGTGAAAGAGCAAGTTCCCAACATCACCGCCACCAAGAGTGAGTCTAGCAAACACAAAAAAAGCGAAAAGGTTGGACTTTGCAGAGACTATAAGTGTCTGTAAGATCACAAGCTTAAAATAGGTGGATCCAGAATACAGGTTGTGAATTCTGCTGATTTCCAGAGAGGCAATTTGATGAGTGACTGTGATAACGTGCAGTAATCAGATACAGAGATAGCTAGAAATGGATGTATTCCCTTCACATCTAGGTAAAGATAAAGAGCACAAAACCACAGACACGGTAATGCTTTGAGGAGACTGGGAAGAGCACAATTTAATCTGATTTGGAATCCTATACTCAGGCTTCAGAGTTCTTTGGAATAGTAAAGACAGGATCTGGTTAAACTGGCTGCCCCAGATGAACCAAGAAGGTGATACCTCGCAGCAAGCAAGGCAGGATGAGTCTGTCTGACTCACTCCTGTCTCTGACTCACGGATAATGCGCGATTCTGACCAGTCCCAGGACGCGCTGGAACACTCATCTTTGCAGCAGCCTTCCAGACAGTAATACATCTCCTCCTCTCTTTCCTTCTCTGCTTTCCCTTCATGACTAATCCATGACACAAAGGTTACAGGAAGAAGTAGAGAAAGGAATTAAAACGAAGTGCCACAAAATGAGGAGAAAGTGGAAGCCAAACCACGATCATAAGAAAGTGAGAATAAAACCGTATGGGAGCAGGGTTCATGTTGCCTCCAGTTGTTTTCTATCATCTCACTATGACAGTGATAGATTATTTGACCTTCAATAGAAGGCAAGCTGTCAATCAGACAGTCAATCAGACAGCAAAAGATGGTTTCAGGGCCATATAATAGCCTTTGACTACAGAGGCAGCAACGAATAGCTTGCAGAGGTTGCTGTTTCCCACATGTAGGTCTTTCCTGGCAGAGATTCATTTTCCTTTCAATTTTGGTTATCAGGGTTCATAATGATCACAAATGTTGCAGTACTTTTGGAAGGGAATACTGAATCAGTAGTGATGAGCGTCGCTAAGCAATACTAACTCGTAACAGCAGACAGAGTATTCATAAAATAGGGTCTCTAACAGTTACATGTATCGTCACATTACTGCAATATTTTTATAATTGCAAACTGAGACCTCATTATCTTTTATGATAAAACACAAAAGAAAAAGGGGACTTCTAGCTCCAAATCACTTCCAAATGAATTATTAAAACAAATACATTTGTATAATCAGATAGGGAGTACAATACATCTAGATTTGCCAGAATAGATGTTGTGAATGCACCTGCAATCTAATTGTTTACAAGGCTTTTAAAAGGATTTGAAGAAGGACAATGAGTGGAAGGATAAATTGTGGAAGTTTGTTGGGATCTTTCCCCATGAGTAAGGGAGAACATGGTAGAAAGCACAAAAACAATTTGAAAACTAAACAAGTGGGTAGGAGGTGGAAATAGCTGTCTGAGGGTGAAAATATGTATTCTCGATATTAATGAATGAGAAGAAAAGACATATTGAAAGTGTAGATCTATGAAGAAAATAATGCTAAAACCTCCTTGGAAGTCAAAATATCCTAGATGCAATAGAGAAGTAGATATAGGAACTCAAAAGTAAGGGTGACTCTGTGAGTAGATAGGAGGACTTATCTCTGTCAAAGGAAATGCAGAAGACATAGGATAAATGTGAAGCATGGAGGGACCATGAGAAGCACTGGAAACTGAAACTCCGAGACAGAATTGATAAAGGCACAGTGACTCAAAAACCTCACAAGTTTCAAACCCTGATAACTGTCTTAGTGATGCCTTCTTCCATATTGATTAATAAAGTAGATTAGGGAGCATAAAGAAAGATGGGTGGTGTGTGAAAAGAAGCCTTCAAAAACACCACAAAGGAGTAATTAGGAAATCAGGAGAGAGCTAAGAGAGATTGGAGAAGGAGATTACACAAAGAGGATGAATCAGGTAAGGGGTTTGGATTTACTAGAATGTTCTCCTCTTGGTGTCGACTGAGTCAAGCAGGTGCTAATGTCATTTTGATGGCAAATACTGAAGGTCAAATTAAAAAGCGAGGAGTAAAACTAAGAGAGGAATGCAGGTAGGGAAAGGAGCTTGGACAGCAGAGGAAGACAACATGCAGTGAAGAACAGTCCAATTTAATAGAGGAGTAAGATTGACAAAAGTCAAGTTGGGGAACGAAGAAGGACAGGAATGGGAGTGAAGGCACACGTACCTGGCAGAGATTGTCATAAAAGACTATCTCTCTGTACTGGTAGCCATGTAGAGAGACAGCTGGAGAGACAAGGGTCTGCATCTCTGTGGCCAGAAGCTGAAGAGACTACTCTAAGTAACAGGGAAATTTTTATTTATTGGGAACAAGAATTGGCATTGCACCAATCCTGTTACCAGGACTGCAAGAGAAAGACAGAGGCAGATGGGCACATGACAGCGTACCAAGAAAAGTGGGGTCAGTAGCACAGGCAAAGTATAGTGATGGAGAATGGGAAGGAAGGAAGGATGAGGACTGGATAAATACCACCAGAGCTTAGGAGCAGAAAAGGAAAGTTAACCCGGATTTGTGATGGGAGCAAATATAGATGGAATAATCATAAGAACACAGTGTAGCAAAAATAGCTCCAAAGCATGGTCTATTTTGCCCAATAACCTTTCCAACAGTGGATCACACTGAAAGTGTGCCTAGCCCTATATCTGGTACTCAACAGTTGCCAATAGCTGGTGCTAAAGTAAGAATATAAAATCAGGGCAAGTGTAAAGATATATTCTCATTCCTAGACCCGTGAACCTGCATCCCATGGACATCCTGAACCAAAGAAGGTGTCAGGTCAACAAAAGTGATGAGCATCACAGAATGCTGATGACCATAACCAGAAACAACCTCAAGCTGAAGGGAGGATTCCATCTAGTTACTCAGAAAGTAGGTGTATGGAGAGCTAGGAATAAGTGACAGGTGACCAAGGAGCTAAACAATGAAAAAAATAAATAAACAAACAAGCAAAATAATCAGAAAAGAGTTCAGCTGGTTAAATTAGCTCTCTGTTTTTAGCCTCCATACGCAAAGCATCAGAAAGTCACAACCTGTGCTCTATTCCAGACTGAAAAAGACTCCTAGTGTGGAGGGGGAGGCTTGCCTCGCTGAGACAGTGATATTTGCTCTTGGCTGTTTTTTACCTACTGGTTTTGCCTGCTTGCTCTCAGTGATCACTGGATACAAACATCACAGCATTACCTAACAACAGCATGATTGCCTTTCTGCAATCACCTTCTGTCAGCCCCAGGCTGTGCTCTGGGGCTTGGAGTGCTGTGGGGGTTTTGTTCTCTGCGTCCGGGGTAGCTGAGGAGGTGGCATGAGAATTTGGGCATTAATTAGAAAGGGGAGATGGTTCAGGTCTGAAGTTGCAGTCATGATTTGGTTGCACAAGAACCCTGTGAATTTCTCTCGGGAAATTCTGCTACTCACAATAGCAGATATCCTACCCTCCCCAAAATCAGCCATTCCAAAAACATTAGTGCTCCTTCTGAGCAGGAAAACAACTTCTTCTGGTTTGAGATCTCAGCCGGAGTTAGAAACATGCAGGATGACAACTCAAATCCCCCTGTAATTTAAGGAGAATTGTACCCAAAGTTCCCATCCTGTCTCACCACTAATTTGCAAAGTAGCAAATAATTTTAATCTGAATATCTGAGAAACTGAGTCTCCAGGGAAGAGTTACTTATGAAGCACTATTCCTGGTGTTGATTACTATTATCCTGTGCAGCTTAATTCTGAGTTCTGCTTCAACACTTAATTTCTCAATTACCATGAAATAAAGAAAGGCATCGAGGGCTGAGAAAGTAGCTGGATGGCTCTTTACGCCATGGCCTAAAAAGCATGTGGTACTAAACAGGTGTAAAAACAAGCCCAAAAATTTGTCAGAGGTTATGGCTGCAATGCAAGGCATGTATTTTCCAATTACGCCTTGCCAAAAGGCATTTTTGAGAGAATGTTGCCAGAAAGAGCTTGTTAAAGTGACATCAGAAGAGAAATACTAATTTACGATGTGTGCTACATATTTTTCAGGAGCCTCAGCTGTCAAAGGATAACACTGCATAAGAATTTGTTTTTTTCTTATGTGCTGAACTCCATGTTTACAATCGCCCACCTCATTGCTGTTGTGCCTAACCCAGGCCTTGTAAAAAGGGATCCTGTAAGTACTGCATGACTCCTCTCCATCTCAACACCCAAGTAAAATTACTATGGCCACTCCAAAACCAGATGTTCCCATTCACCAGTTAATAATAGCTGTCTGGTAAAAAGTGTACAGAGGCTGCAGATTCTGAGAATTTCACTCAACCTTGTTCAGATCTTTCCCCAAGCAACAAAAATATTTGGATTTGATACAAGTGAGAGAAGCCCCAGACTTGCTTCAGCCGACCCATCCATACAAACATGTCAGATCCCCACTGCTCTCAGCACTAACTTCCTGACGTTTCCCAACAAAGCCCCTGAAAGAACAAGTGCTCTTGGTGGTCACCTGTTCTTTCTCACAGGCACACACATTGTGGGGAGGCAGGGAGCAGGAGTGGAGAGAGGTATGACTATTTTCAAAATGCCTCCCCAAAATATCTTTTTGCTGCATTATTTTTCTTGGGACATGGTAAATCAGGGCAATGGCTTGCTTCACTGCTCTTAAATAGTGATACAAATTGTACCGGCCCCTCAGCTGATAAATATGCATGGCAGACCTCAGTTACCCAGCTCTGATCTTGCTCTCTAACAGAGCCATCACACTGTGTTTGCCGTTGTTAACAGCAGCCCTGGCTGATGTGAAATTAAAGCAAGCCTGGGAATCTCTCAAGTTATGTCACAACACTGATCAGCTTGTCTTCTAATAAAATTGTTCAATTACAGTTCAACCATTTATCCGCTTCTAATTTTATGGAAGCAATTAAACATTAGCACCCAAGATTATCTGATCAGGTGCGTGTCTCTCAAATGTGTCTGGTTAAGTAAGCTAATTAAAGCAGGAAATACATAGACTAAAAAAAATCACCAGTTCCAAGGACCATCTGGAGACTAAAAAATAGAAGAGCAGAAGAATAATTACAAAATCACACATTTTGTTTCTCCTTACTGCGTAAGCACCACACAGACGTAGCCTGTGCAAGAGATGCAATGAAAATACACTCGATATTTGAAGATAGAAAGCTGGCACATGATATCAGGCACCTAAATTGAAGTAAGATCATTACCTCAGGGTTAAGAATGATGCTTCCTGACAGCACAAGTAAATTATTAGAAGTGCTTTAAACTAAAAGTTGAAGCTGCAGCAAGGACTCTTGTGCTCTAAGATTTCATTAAAAAGCTGTACCTAGTGCCTTTGGGCTGGATCTTTTTTTTGAGTGAAATCTTGACCCCAGTGAAGCCAATGACAAAACTCTCAGAGGCTTCGATAAAGCCACGTAGCTGCAGGACGGCTACCAGTATGCTGAGCATCACCTGATGAAAACCCCAACCTACGTTGCTAAGGCAACAGACACTATAGAAATGACGTAAATGGTTACCTTTGAAGACTGGGGAGCTCCAGACAAGCAGAGAGGCTCATGTATGCAGTCATCTTTCAGGTCTCAGGCCAGGCTATGAAGAGGACCCTTAGTGCTGAGTACAGTCACAGAAATCACCCAGGCTGGTGCCTTTCCGCTGATGTTACTGAATATGGCCATGTTGGCAAACCTAGCCTCAGCTACTTAGCTAAGCACACACTTGAATGAACAAAGCCCTTGTTTCGCACTTTCTTTTTCAGAACAGAATTTGCATGTCTTTGACTTAGCAGTGAACTGCCGTCTAGAGGCAAGGTACAAAGCTTGGGGCCAGAAGACCTGGGGCTTCCTGGTTTTGTTCTGTTGTCAAATATGGGATGAGGGTACACTCACTGCTTGATCTTGCCTCACTTTCTAGATTTCCCTTCCTTAAAAAAAACAAACAGAAAAAAGGAGGTGAGGTGACCTGTTGATATGTTCAAAGTGTCTAAATATTACTAGAAAGTGTATTCTGTTATTTGAGTAACGTAATAGACCTGTAATACATGATTGGGAAAAGAAAACGAACTGCCGGGGACAGGCTTTTAACACATGGTGAAGATACATAGGGACTCCATATGAGTATATGATGACTTAAAGGATTTATGTTAAAAGTTTACTTATTCCATCAGGTAAATTCCCATAATATTTTTATTTTAATGCTGACTAGAAGAGCAAACAAAGTTTTATAGCTTGTTCTGGTTTTCTTTTCTTTTTTTTTTTTTCTGTCTCTACTACACCCTCTGTTTTATTAAGTCCATTTTAAGATGACTACCTCTACCTTCCTTCCTATAGTTTTCTGCATTTATCCACTTTTCTTCTGTGCATCTCCTGAGCTTTACAGGCTCGTGTATGTGTGTGGCTCCTACTTGTGATCTTTACAGAAACACTGAAGTGTGTAGAAGGAATTTTAAATAGTCACAGATACCATGCATGTAATGACCATATACAGAGATGCACTTGGTGGCATTTATTCTGCAAAATAATAAATGTGTTTCAACCCAATAGATCCTGCACTTTTTTTTTCCTGCCTAAAGTTTCACAACAGATTTTAAGTATGCAACACCATGGGGAAAATACTTACAGTGAATACATATTTATGAAGATATCAACAAATCCATATAATTTTGAAACAAGAAAGAAAGTTCTGTTAAATAACAAAGAGAAAAGACAGGAGGATCAAGAGAGGAAATTCATCCCTAGTACCAAGACACACACGTTCTCCCTGTATCCAGATAAAAAACATCTGAGACAATCCAAAGCGTCATTTACATGACAAGAGGTCTTACTGCATCCTTACTTGCATATAGTTTGCTACACAGAGATAAACCCTTTGATCATCATTCTGGTCATGTAAAATGGTAAGTCAAGCCACTTTATCAATAGATCTGAATTTTCTTTTTTTACCTCATTTTTTTCCTGCTTCCTGGTTATATAATTTTCTCTCTTTCTCTTTTTCTTTCTGATTTGTCTGGATCTCGAATGATGGAAGCGAAAGATGCGAGCTCATGACCATACAAGAACCAAAGCAGCAATGAAAAAGGTTCAGGATCACTTGAACAAAATAAACAGGACACATGTATGAACACTTATCTACATACACTGAAAAATGTAATGTGAGCTAATTTTTTGAATGTTATGTCTAAAGTACCAACTGCATTAAATACACTGTTACTGGAGGAAGGCATATCTTCTATCACCTTATTAAATGAGACTGACCCACAGAAGAAGGGTGATCTGTGAACAGCACATTGTGTTCTCCATTAAAAACCCTGGAAATGTAAATAAAACCATTGCTGCCTGATCTTTTAATATGGTCTTTCGCATCAGATCTGTATTTCTCATTTTTCTTATTCCACAAGACTAGT
This sequence comes from Pampusana beccarii, assembly GCA_013399365.1. Lineage (NCBI taxonomy): Eukaryota > Metazoa > Chordata > Aves > Columbiformes > Columbidae > Pampusana > Pampusana beccarii. The sequence goes on along the minus strand of VWYH01003950.1, from coordinate 198,260 downwards.
AATTTTAATAATAAATAGTGATGGGTGTAAAGGAAGATACAGCTAATGACTGGAGGGATAGTTCTACTAATGAGAAACTGAATAATTGATCAGCTCCATGGCCACTAATATAAATATGTTTATAGATAAGACTATTTGGTCACAAATCAGTAGTAGCTCGATAATTGGAAACTGGTCCAGAAAAGCTTTAAGAGGTCTTACTGCATTTTTATCACTTTTCTGTTCTGGTGGAGATACCTGTTCTCATATTTCTCCGGGCTGTTCTGTAGCATCTTCACTTTTCATGTAGAAGATTCACCCTTGCTTCTGGCATTATGTGGAGCAAAAGTTGTGGGCTTTCATGCTTAGCCATGGTATGTCAGAGAGTAAGGACCCAGCATCTGTTCAGGCGTGCTCCAATCTCACTGTCAAGTCCCAGCTTTCTGCCACACAGCTTATTCTTGCCTAAATGTGTAAATAACCTCTTCCCCCTCTTGCATGGGTACAGCAGCAGAGCCAGTAAGGGACAATCCAAAGCAACCCATGTTTTCTTACAAGCACAGTGATTTCATTTTCTCAGCAAGGAGGGATTGAGCGTGGGCCAGGCTGAGCCTGGAACAGTTCTTTCCACTAGCAGTATCTGTAACTCAGCTCTTGTTGAGGTGGAAAGTATCTTAGACGTGGGGCATGATATGCTGAAGCCTGTTTTGGCCTCCTTATACAGATGTAAATATTCTTTAAAGATCTTGAGGTAGTTTACCACTGTAGCTGATGGTGCAGCATGCATCCTCTGTCTCTAACAGGACAGGCAGCACATAGTCTGTCCCTTTCTCTTCCCAAGCATTTTGCTGAAGTTGCTATCACTGTGAGCATGAGGTGGGATGGCAAAATGCTCTCAGTTTATCTGAACTGCCCGAAGCCCACCTCCTGGCAGGCAGCAAGCCTTCAGGAGAAACCACTAAGCTGCTTCCCACTCAGCGTTATTAGTGAGACCAAAAGGAAGTGAGAAGGAAAGCACAAAAGCTGGTGTCCACTAGAATTAGAGTCTTTAAAGCAATGCCATGATAGTAGTGATATTAAAAAAATTCCTGTCCTCATTGATGCTAGAACACTATAAATAATCTCACCATTGACTAATTCAAGTGAAAACCATGCCTGCCCAAGCATATTAGGTGTTCCTCCCTATCAGAGGAAAACAGTAGAAATAAAATGTTGAGTTGTGTGGAAAGATTGGGAGTATATAAAGGGTAGTCACCGTGATTTATGGGATTATGATACTGGTGACTTCCCCTGTTCTCAAAGGAATAAACAGGGAATGAGACCCTGGAAAACAAAGGAGGTTCACGGCATTTCAAGAACAGTGTTAATTTTAGGTCTTTTTACCATATCGATGCTACCTTCCTCGTCTCTTGTTTTTTATTCCTTCTGATGTATCCTGCCAGAGACTGGTGGGGATTAAAACGTATTTTTCTCAAATGAGAGGCCAATAGCTGATAACAGTGAAGATAAATGGAAAAAGCGCTGCCCCATGTGACTTGTGTTTGCCTCAGCAGTCCCAGCGGTTCCCACAGTGCTGCCTTGGCTGGAAGCAGCAAAGGTGGAGCTCCACAAAGAAGTGCGCTTTGATCGTCTGAGTTGTTTCATGTATTATGCTTGGGATAGAGCTTCAGGAGCCTCCATTCTTGTTAAATTAATCAGATTCTTTGTTAATGTAACTATTTCCAGAGCTTTCCTGTCACTCTCAGAGCATCTCCAAAGTCTTTCATCTTAGTACATCTGTTCCTCCATCCTGTTTTCACTAGATTACTTACAAGGGCCTCCACAGCCTTTGTTTAGCCACAAAGAGATGACACTCTATTCTAGAGTTTCGTCTAGATGCAAAAGTAATCAAAGACCAAACTTCTAACAGGGAATTACTTGCCAATGCCTAGCAGTCATGTCTCCTGAGTGTATCTCCTGTCCTAGAAGAGGGTTGATATTCTTCTGAAAGTTGTCATCATCTTGCCTAGGAGTCCTTAGTCTAATCCAGAGTCCAACTGGTTGTTTAAAACATTGAACTTCTGCTGCCTCAGGTGTAGGAATGAGGCTTGGTGAGACTGAGTCTAGTGTACATCTGTGAGTTTACAAATTGTGTAATTTTGTGCATTTGCAGATTGTATTTGTACATTGACTTTGCTAGTACAAACTGACTTGGCAAAGTTGACCTGAGAGAGTAAAATGTAATACTTGCTTTTGTGTAAGTCAAAGAGGGCCAAAGTCAGCCTCCAGTTGCACCCATGCCAAGGTCTAATGAAGTCAAAGGTTTGCCATTAGTTTTGTGCCTCACCACACCATCTTGAGTGATGAAGTTCTGACCTTTTTTTGTTCACCTCTAGAGTAAAACATGGCGTAAAAGTTCTTGGTTTGGGTGAGTGAACTGAACCTTTTAATTCACCATTTACAAGCAAAGGACTGAGGCTGTGCTTTATATTTTGCAGGTGTCCCAGACTACTTTTTGCCATCTACAAATAAATAACCAGATCCAATTGCTTTCCTTTGCCTGAGCAAGTCCATGAAGACAAGCTTGCATCTCCCACCTCTCCCATTTCCCCTGTGACAACTACCCGTCTTGTAAATAGTTATCACCAGTAAAGCAGAGAAGGGTGGGTGTCTGAGTGGCACAAGTTCTTTCCTGACATAGCAAATGCTATACCAGGATAGGAGAGTCACAATCTTTTGAAACAGCAATGAGTGGTCACTAACATTCTTCTAAGATCCATTTAATTTTGGTTGTTGTTGTTTTTTTTTTTAAACACAAAAAGAATGTCACTGGTAATTGGGAAATCAATAAAAAAGAGGGAGAACAGTAAGGTTTGGCTCTAATGCTCAGGTTTGGAGAGAAGCTGTCCCAGCTAAGGATCATTTCTGAACTGGACTACAAAGCACCATATCCCATTTTCTGAGGTTCATAGGTGCAATGGCAGAGCCTGAGATGTGCAAGTAAGCACAGGGGGCTCACCTCAGGAGGTGAGGAAAGGAAATTTCTGCTCTGTCTGCCTCTGCCCTTATCCATAAAACAGAACTGACACGTGGAGAGAAGAGTCACTCCTCCTGCCGTTGCATTTCTCCAGTATTAGCAGAATTGCACTTCTGAGGATATAATTCTTTGCTTCCTAACAGCATTTGCTGTCCAGACTTGCTAAGCTGCAGGGACAAGGAAAATGGAGCAGTAATGTGCAGGATTCACAGGGACGGGATCTCCTGATTGACAGCTCTGGAACCCAGATGCAGCCAGCATAGGATCATCGACGGTGTCCTGTGCCTGGGAGCAAATCCAGGTTTCCCTCCAGGGGAGTGTGACCCTCCTTGACTGTGACTTTGGTTCGGGAACATGTGTTCACTTTCAGGAAGATGAGGTTTTTTTATGCTTTATGCTGGTGAATCATTTGTGAATGAAGTTTCTGACAGCAGTAAGCTGTGCCAGGACTGTGCTGCACCAGCTTCACCCTCATTGAAATCGCTGGATTGCACTGGTGTAACACTGCAGTAATGCAGATGTAAATCAGAATCTCTCCTTCCATCCTAGGAAATATCAAGTCTTCCCCTACCCGTGAGGTTCCATGAGATTAAGGCAGACTAAGGGACATTGTGAATTCAGAACCAGCCAGTATTCAAAGAATTCTCAAAAATTTTCAGTCTCAAATAATATCTGCATTCATTTAAAGACATATGTGTCAGAGTATTCCATCATTTTTCTCAACGTCTTTATATTCTTGTTTATATTCTCAAAAATCTCGGAGTAATGAGGGAAAAAAGCACCATATAAACCTGGTAGTGTCAGATGCACTGATCTGATGTGGTATGCCATGCTCAGGATATGAAGTATGGATGATTAAAGGACATTCTCAGCATCCATAAAGGACACTTCTGTGAAGAGTATTTATGGTTTATGTGGAACAACTGAATCTAGGCTGCAAATATGTCAGTCAGTCATCACCTCTGAGAAAGATCTGTGCTTTCTCAACGATGTTATTATGGTTGCTTTCTCAATGGGAAGGCGCCATCCAATTAACAGCTGTGATCGGGAGGCGAAAAAAGACGTTTAAGAGTCTCAGAATAAGTATTTATTTTGGGACAGACTCCCACGTCTTACTTTCCTCAGGAATTATTATTCTGCCTACATTTCAGTTGCTTGCTCTTCTTTTAAAGCAGTATCTGTAAGTAGGTTCAGGTTTCTCAAAACTGTTGCAGCATCACAAAGGGAGGGATGATAGCTTTCGTGTATCCCAGTCCCAAGGTATTCCATGTTGAAATAACCCAGCTCTATTGGATCCTGTTGCTGGTACTTCAGCAGTGTAATCCTTTTACACTGCCTCTTATTTAGAAGGCCATTTTCTTCAGAAATGTGATTCCAGAAAAGACCTCAGACTGCCAAATGCATTTTGGTCCTGAAGCCGAAAGTATCAGGCCCTGGGGTTTGTTCCCAGGTTTACGGGCTGCATTTTTTCTGCTCAAGTGAGCATCATACCTGCACTATCAGCCACAGCAAGGATGGAGGCACACAGCACACTGGTCAAACTGCAGTCTCTGTGAAAAGTCTGATTTAACCTGTCAGGCTGCTTAATCATTGTGCACCTGCACCATCTCTGAGCCCTGAAGCTCTGAGATTGTGGCAGTGAGAAGTGAACACTCATGGGACAGTTGTTTTCAAAATAAACAAAACCTCAGCTTCCCTGGTCTTGCTGTCATCAACTGCAGTTCTCCTGTATGGCCACAGAGGCCATTTGCGGCCACTGGGGCTTTTATATGAGATTGTCTTAGCAAAGTATGCACTGTCTCTGCATGCTAAATGAGTGAATCCTGATTTGCTAAAATTCATGACATGCCTTCAGAACTGCTGCTCAAGAAAGGTGTACTGCTGCAGCAGTCCCTGAAAGACTGTTAGTCATTCATGGTGTGGAGTGGTGCTTGACTAAGTCCTGACATTAATTCAAGTCTCCATGCTTTACTGAGGTTTTTCATACTTTTTCCCACTGCTTTTCCACAAGAGATGAGACAGGTTTGTAATTACAAAGTGAAGATGACCTAAAAATGTAGGGTGAGACCCAGGTGACCATAAATTTCTGTCAATTGCACTGTCTCCTACGCATCTGAGAGACTGAAAGGTAAATAGATGATGCATCATATAGATCCTAAAAATGCAGGCACTGAAATATGTCAAGTAACGTCGTCTTCTTAAATGTCAGATCAACAAGTACAAATGCTAACCTTTGCCTTTTTGGTGGATTCTCTGCAACACTGGATGGACATGGCATCCCCTAGTGAGCTGCTCCTGTACTTTCCACACAAGGCCTCACGCTTGAACAGTACATTTAAAGCAGCTTAGGTTTTGATATTTTTCAGGTAACATAAAGCAATTATGTTTAGAGACTTTGCTGCTCTAGATACAACTACCAGTTCGGGATAATTCAAATTAAACTTGAGGTTCCTCTCCAAGTTTTCTTTAGCTTGTCTTTAAAAGGATCTGCCTAAAATGTGAGAAATTTCAGAGTGAATCGCCTGGAAAGTAGATTTTTCAAAATCCCTCAAAAGATGTACATTTCCAAAAGGAATTCCCCTCAGAAGGGCAGTACCATAATGTTCCCAAAACACAATATTCTCCCTAATACCATGCTGCTATAGCTATTTTCCCCGCTGGGATTTTTCTGATTAAATGGCACTGCTGCCAGTGCAGGCAGCTATGTCTGAATACAGGAGACCATTCCCCTTGGTCTAAGGCAGATAGCTAAAACAGGCCAGGTAAATAAAATGCACTGCTCATTCCTCTCAAGCGCCTGCTTTAGTCTATGCATCTATACCATGAAGTCAGACATCCAGGTTAGGTGAGATAAATGCCATCTGTGCTATTTCATTGCCCTTTGGTAACTGCTGTGCAGACCTGTATTATTGCCTATTTTCAGTCATGACCCAGCCACTCTGCTTCTCTTGAAAGTATTTAAGACCAAACAGAAGTAGCCTGAAACAGAAGAGAAATGAATGAAAGGGCATCAAAGTGTCTTTACAGATGACAGCCAAGCACATGGGGTAACACTACAGGAGAAGAAATAGTAATGACTTTGAGCAGGAGAAAAGGGCAAGAGGCTTGGGCTAGTCATGTACATAGCCTTTAGCTTTAGTTGGCAGAATGATCTATCAACCAATAATAGATCAGTTATCTGGATGATTAAGCTCCTTTTCTTACCATTTCACCTCTGAACATCCTATGGTTGCATACACCCAACTGACTGTTTTCCACATTTCCTGGTGCCCTCTTGCCCCAGCACCCCTCAAAATGTTGGGCGCTCCCCCTGGCAGCAGGTCAGGCAGTGCCCAGAAAAGGCACTGGAGAAGTCTGAGTACATCTAGAGAGTTAAAACACCCATGAGCATTTGAGGTCAGGTATGTCTTACATTTGGACACCTGTGTTGTACATACACACAGCTGAACTAGTCACCCCACACACCTTTTATAGCTAAAGATAGACAAAGGCACATTCAGGGCACAATCTGTCTGACTTATTTTAGATATCTCATTTAGGATGAGGTAGTTTTTGCTGTAATCTCCATCACCTATATTGACTCATTATCTTTTGACTACAGAAGAAACGGCTTAGATGACTATATTTAGTCTCACAAATCCCAGTTGTATCATTAGAAAATCCATGGAGCATTTAACTGAATTATGAAGTAGTTATATCCATGCCATCAGTTATATGTGTATCTAGTCCCTAGTAAAAACTTTTGCAGGTCTAGATCTTACTCCTGAAACTTAAGCATAAGTACAGTCAGCTGTTAGATGTACTCCATGTAGTCTTAAACTGGCCTGGCTCAGTGTGCAACAACAACATGCCCAGAGCTCAGGTATGACTGCAAAATCAGCCAAGGCACCGCATGAATGTCTGATTAACCTCTGCCTTGTCCTATCCTCCTGTGCCCAGTGACTCTTGCTCAGTTGTGATGAAGGAAGAGAGGTGCCTGAGCTAACTCAGACCCAAGGGAACGGCAGGAAGATATGACCTGAGAGAATGGCAGTAAGATGTGCCAGGGGAGGTTTAGGTTGAACATTAGGAAAAAGTTCTCCATGCAGAGGGTGGTGGAGCACTGGAACAGTCTCCCTCAGAGGTAGTCATGGCCCCAAGCCTGGCAGTATTCAAGAAGCGGTTAGACAATGCCTTCAGACACATGGTGTGAATTTTGGGGTTATCCTATACAGGGACAGGAGTTGGACTTGATGATCCTTCTGGGTCCCTTCCAAATCAGGACATTCTATGATTCTATGAACTGGAGCTCTTACCCGTTTTCATTGGGGATTACCTCCCATCACTGGGAGAAGATGGCAGCAGACCTTGTGAGCACTCTGACTCCAGGTCAAGTAGCTTCTGGACTATTTTTTTAGTCTACCCTGACTGCCCCCATTTTCTTCTTAGGGCCCCTCTCTGACAGCTTCTTTGCCCTCATCCATCTCTCAGGCTCATACTTAACAGTGCCTTCCTGAACAGCTGCCTCACTCCAGCAAGCCCAGCTCAGAAACCAAGTTAATAAGCCCCATCGGGGGCAGCAAGTCTGCGTTTTGCTCTGCCTTGCACACTGCATAATGCTTACCAGGGTGCACCCTGCTGGCGCTGGCAATGCTGGATGTGCCGCGGGAAGCCCACGGGAGCCCAGCCCAGCACAGTGCCCTGTGGAGAGCAAAGCTACAGCCCTGGGAGAGCCATCGCTGCAGCAGCTGGGACTCGGGGACGTGTGGATGTAGCCGGATTAATTTCTGTCCTGAATGCCTAATTCTGTGCTGGCTGCTTTGCTATGGAGTAGATATAGACACAGATGCTGTTCTAAAAATATCCCCCGTTGTTTAATTTCATATTTTGCTTTCTTGTAACACAAAACCTAGGATCCCTCTGAGCAACTGTGTACATTTTGTTCTGTAAATGGTTTAAAAGTATATTAAAACATTAATCTCAGCCCAGGCCCCCGTGTGCCAGGTTTCTGACTGGAACACAATTTAATGGATGACTCAGAGTAGATATATTGTATAATGGTATGACGTTCTGATAGCCAGTAACTTACAGCTACAATAGTTAGCAATGTCTTGCTTTGGAAAGTCGTTTTATTGCTGATTTGTGTAACATATGGATACTTGGAATTTAATAATTTTTTTGTAGAATAGTGTTCAAATAACCAGAAAAACACCCAACTAACCAACCAAATAAGCGTGTAAGGCAGATCACTAATCAAACTTCAAGCTACTCTTTTAAAATGCTGAGTTAAGAATATCTGAGTATACATTTTATTGCCTTCAAACTGAATTTGAATAAACTACATCTGACCTCTGTGGAAAGCAGTACAAACTCTCCTCGAGGAGGGTCCTTTGCTGCTGTGCACAGGAGAGGTTCAGAGAGGTGAGGAGGAGCTGCGCTGACTGACCCTCAGTAAGGTCAGATGTGTTTATTTCCCTTTAAACAAATAAATGCACAGCTATAGTGCTGGCCCATGCATCTGGCTTGCTTTGAAACCAATAACCTTAGTTGGCCTATTCTTAAAGATTTATTTCTTTGAAGTGTCATTTGGCAGCATTTCAATGGACAGTGAGCATTTGCAGAGAGGTCTCACCGTACACACCGATGGTCTACCCTGCCCTCGCTTTCCACAGGGCAGGTCTCCAGAGCTGGTAAGGACTGGTGTAAAACATGGACCTCCTTACTTGCCAGCCTGTGTTCCTTCACCCAGGAAAGCATCACAGGAACGAGGACACACAGGAATCCGGACAACTTTCTTGTGCCAAAACTGAGTCAGTGCTTTTGCTCGGACTGAATTACTGTGAAGACCTGCTCAAAAAGCAGTATATTTCACATTATATTTTGTTACTATTGTTGAAGATAGTATTCTGGGTTTTATGTAGTCTGAGTGTTTTGGTTTGATTTGCCCTAATGGGTAGTGATAATAATTAATGCTACGGCTTTCTATCCAAAAGCTATTAACCAATAACCAAGGAGAGCCTTAAAAGAGAAATGACAGGTAAATGTGATGAGGGGCTGCTAGATTAGCTGAAGAGTGTGTCATGACAATTACATCACTGCGCAATTGCAGGGTCCTGCGTAGGCAGACAGACCTTTGGCACTCCTTTGACAGAGCTGAAATATTATCAGCATTTATAATACACCAATATATCCTGCCAAACATCATATAGACACAGTTCTAGCTCCTTCTTGTAAAAGAAGTATAAATTATTTTATTTCTTCTCTGTGAAATGGTTCCAGCATCCTTTTGAAATACCTTTGTTACATGTTGCAGCTGAGATGTTCACAAGAGTTACATGACTCTTAGCAAGATTTGCAAGAAAGACTGACTGACTGTATTCCTATTGACCCTTTTTGCCCCTGAGTAGTTAGCTAGAATTTAAGGCCATTGCAGGTTGCTTTCATGAGGAAGGAAAATTAACAATAAAAGAGATTTCTTCTCGGGTGCTCTCCTGCAAATCCATAAAGAACTTTCCTGAGCTTTTATGTTCATCAATGCAGTGAGAACAAGTAGCAGGAGGCAGCCTCCTTGCCTGCAGACTGAGTTTCTTGCCAGTCTGTATTCTGCCAAAAAATAGTTTACTCTTGGCCGTCCTCCTGGAGGCACAAAGGAGCCGCTTTCTTAGGTGGTTACCCGACTTTGCAGGCTGTCCTGATAATTGTACCACACTTTGCTACATAGCCACCAACCTGTGCAGTGCAATGCTGTCTCCAGGCTCTCGAAGAGTGTCTGTTTATTCCTTTGTTTAGGACACAAGCATTACCGGGCTGCACTAGAAAGGATCAGCTGTTTCCTCTCAGCCCACCCTGTTCACAAATTAAAACCCAATAGCTAAGTCACCTACAGACTGAAAGCTCATGACATCTTGCTCTCCTTTGTAGTGTGAAGGTGCTGTGAAAATCCTTTGAGTCCTGGATTTGACTGTGCTGCATATTGTATAACAAGGTCAGAGCTGCTGCCTCAAAGAACTTGCAACAAGACACATTTGACTTCAGCAGAAGGCAAAACCCCTAGACTTTTTTTTTATCTCAAGGTTAACAATCAGTCAGCTGTCAAGCATGGAAGTCATGGAAGATTTGCTTCTGTATCATCTTGCAGTTTTACTTGTTTCTATGAGAATAAACACTTCATAAAACTTACTGGTTCTGCAGTTTTCCCAGCAAATATACACCAAGATGCTGGTTACCTTTATCGTGTTTTATTTGTACCATGCATTAATCCATTTCTCATAAATAACAGGTTCTTCTCTTTTACCTGCTCTGATTTAAGAAAAACACTCTCTTTTTAGTGTAGGAGAATATTTTCACTGCATCACTTAGCTACAGATGAAATATACTGCATTTCTTACCTCATTAAAAATATATATATATTTGCTGTAGTTTGATTAATCTAAATTTAACATAATTCATCTCAATGCATTGTTGTGCTTAAACTCTTCATGCTAACTTTTTCAGATTCATTCTCATATTAATGTGATGTGGATCCAAGTACTAATCACACTCATCCTTCATGCCTTGCCAATGGTATTCTTCTTTAACTTACTGCATAGAAAATTATAAAATTCTTCAAAAGTTATGAGCTGTCTCCATGGCCATTACTCTAAAAGATAGGTATATATTTTCATTTTAAATGCCACAAGTACTAGTTCACTTGGAGAGTATAGGAAAGAAAGAAATGTTGAGGAAATGAAGTGAATGAAGTTTAGATCTGTAGTTCTCAGGCTGCTTTCTATGGGTGTATCCGAGCTAGAGATGAAAGTTCTAGCAAAGAGGGATTTAGTTCAAATGAAAGTTATGTTCAGTCAGTCTCTGCTCAGAGCAGCAGTGAACAGTGCAAACAGCTGGCAAAGAGAGGCAAGGGTACTCCATATTCATCTCCCTTTCAGTTCGGCAACGTGAGATGCTGAAAGCATTAAGTTAAAATGACAGGTTTGAGAACATAGCATGGATTTTGTTGCAGAACTCACCAGCCATTCTCTGCTCCCCTGCAGCTGCCAGGCTGCAGCACGAGACAGTTCCTAGAGCCCCGCTGGGTGGATGGAAATCTGGGGATGCTTTGGCACCAGCGGGAGCAGGATCAGCCTGTGTGCAACGTGCAGGCACCCCGAGTCCCGCCTGCCACAGCCATCGGGGAAATAACCCACTGACCTGCAGCTTCTCCAAGGAGATCCCCACAGGGGAGCTGGGGCTGGCCCAGGCCAAATCTGGGACACAGCAGATTTTACCAAGCCTGTCTGGAAAATTGCTGTGATGGCTCAGAAAGTTTGCTGAATTTTTAGAGGCTGGGTTAACTGGCTGATGTCAGGAAGGGTTACACCTGAACATGTCTGCAGCCTTTGAGAAGAACCTGTCAGTCAAGGCAGCCCTTGTGGGGATGGGTGATCCATAGGGGAAAGCTGCCAGCTGGGAGGCTGCATCAGGCACAGGCACAGGAACAAGGCAAGAAATATATTGACCCAGACTGTGAAAAACAGTCCAAGGATAATTTAGGAACCTTAATGAACACATTTGACAACAGAAAAAGGAGCAAATACTTCTTCTTATGTTTGGGTTTGTTTTTTTGGTTTTGGTGGGTTTTTTTGGTTTTTTGGTAGTTTTTGTTTTTGTTTGGTGGTGGTGGTGGTTTTTTGTTCAACCTTTTCAAACCACTATACAACCTTTTTTGGGCATACTTCGTAAGAACTGTTCAGACACAGTGTGGAAAAAACATGTGACTGTCTGCTCTGCCCTGTGTGGTGAGCAGAGAAAATAAATCACCCAAAATAAAAATCAGTCTTTCAAGTCAATCCTGTCAGAATCCTGTATCCTAACCTATCAATAATCCTGTGTTTTCATGAGCACCAAGCTGCACTGCAAATATTGAAAGAGAACTAAATGCACGTTTGGGCAATTGCTTTGGGAATGTTTCTCAGCAAGAGAAGGTGGTGCACTGGATGACTAACAAGCTTTTCTGGTCTGGAGTGTCAGTCTGAGCCCCTCAGGCAGCCACAGAACATGCAATCCTCCACCTGCTGAATTGTCAAAATGTCTGCTTAAAAAGACAAGTAAATCTTAAAAACATCTCTTACAGCTCAGGTAATCAGCTTGGAAAACTTTTGCAGAAGTTAAGAGGAAGGAGTATTTTCTTGTGGCCACAGATTATGACTGTCACTTTGCCATCATTCCTGTGACCTCAGATTTCCGAGGAGCACGTGGTGCTCCCCAAGGAGCAGGGGGTGTCTGCTGGCACAGCCATGCCCTCCCAATCCTCCTTGCCCTCCTGGGTGCTGGTGACATGGAGGCCATGTGGAGGACCTCATTGCCTTCTCTGAGGAAGCAGATGGACGTGAGATCCTCTCAGAAAAGGAACAGCATTGTCCCACACCAGCTGGCTCTCTGGTAGTGGACACGATGCACTTCTCTCCACCGTCTGCCCACCATCTGCCAGCATCTTGAAGCCACAGTCTCTTGCCAAGGTGTATGTCTGCAACCCCATCTGAACCACAGGTGGGAACCACATCCCAGCTTCACCAGCTCTGTTTAGGTCCACAGGTTGCTTTGTTATTTGGACAAAATAAAGTTACTCTGTCTTCTCACAGAGGGGTGAAGCCAGTGTCCCTGACACCCTACCAAAACAATCTCCACTGACAACAGCACTTGCCGTTCCCAAAGAACTGAATTCAGAGCTGAGTGACTCTGGCTCGGATGGGCAAGCTGACAAGCCTTGGAAGAGTTTGATTAAAAGTAAAAGAATTCACCCAGACTGGAGCTCTAAGTTACTGTCTTCTTCACAGCCTTTCTTGTACATCTAGAACACGTTGCTTGTTTCAGTTCCAAAAATAGTCAGATTACCACATTTTGAAGGAGGTTTTTTTTATGTGGTACTTTTTAGAGTGCTGTTACAATATTTTTTCTCCTTTTGTCGGGGCTGTTTGTTCCATTAATCTCCTTTATAAAAGTTTAAAATCCCTGCCACTGATAGGTGCTGAAAAAACCCAGCAAGAGCTGGGGATTCTTGTTCCACTTTGTTTTCATACAGCCTAGCAGTAACATTTATCTTTGCCCACTTAAATGCAAAATGCTGATCAGTTGTGTGACATTATTTCGTTTGTCTAACAGGTAAGCTGCAAAGTGCTGCAGTTCTTTCATCAGTACATGTTGGGCTGCAACTACTTCTGGATGCTCTGCGAAGGCATTTATCTTCACACGTTGATTGTGGTGGCAGTGTTTGCTGAAGAGCAGCGTTTGCACTGGTATTACCTCTTGGGCTGGGGTATGTATGTAATAATTTGTAGCAAGATGGTAAAATCTTTCAGAGGTTTGATTTCTTCTGGCACTTGTACCCCTGAATTGTTGCATTTATGCCACGAGATCATGTCTTAAGATTGAATTATTTGGTCCTAAATTTGAATGCATTTATTTGGATGCACCTAGAGACTTAGAAAATTCAGCAGGGGTCAGTATCCATTATTTGCTGCATCTTGGGATTTGCTGAAAGGAATGTTTAAGTTTTGTTAAGCAAATCTTTGGGAGAGAAATAGATTTCTATGTTTTATCCAAGCACATCTCTCATCTGAACTAAACCTGTCTATTTTAATCACTTATATGCAAAAACATTAACATGTGACAGTACCCATAAAGATATATTTAGTCTGTAATGAAAAGGAGGGAAATCAGTATCTATGTCTCTCAAAGTGAAAAAACACAGCATGTAGAAAGAGGAACCAGAATTTCCCTGGAACTAAACGCAGTATCAGATATACTTCGGCAGATATAGTTTTAAAGGAGAAGATACAATTTTACCTACACAGGACTAGATAATGCTCTGCGCTCAGAGCTGAGATAAATATAACCAATGTGTTACAGTGGAGTGCTGTCTCTTTCACAGTTAAATCCCTATTGTAAATCCAGTCCACATCAATGTTGGCAGAAAAAGCTTTTTCCTGTTTTGGGAACCATGAATCTCTGGCCTCATTCCTGTTTCTGGTGAGCTGCTCCCCATATTTTGAAACCACTGGTGCAGCTAAGCAGCAGATTATGGGCCTTTCTCTGCACTTAAGGATGTTTGCTTGCATTCATATCTTGCAATTCCAGTCTGAAGCAGATAGAATTTATTTTCTCCTTCTTGGGAGATGTTATACTTGTTCAACATTATTTCATTTACAGCATGAAAATAAATAAATATTTCTACTTCTTAAAAAAAATAGGAAATAACTAGATCAGAGAAAAATGAGCCAGTTCTGAATGTTCTGAGAAACTTCAGAATTCTGACTTCAACCACTACTTAGACATCCAATATCAGATTCTAAACAGGCAGTAACCTCAAAGTGGAAAGTTGTTCTTCCCCTATTTATATTTTCATCTAAGATCCTAGTAACTTACTTTATTCTTATGGTATACAACTTAGTGTTCTTTGGATACCTACATTAGATACCAAGAAAACTAGCATGACTTTCTAGTTTATATGGATTATTGTGCCAAGTAACAGTTTCCAGGCATGTAAGAATTTTTTTTGAGAATGCCATCATGCACTCTTTTTTCTTACGAGAATGGCACCTTTTCTGAGAAGACAGGGACCTGTCATGCTCTTGGAATTAAAGTATGTGCAACATCATCAGCTCTTAAATGAAGACAACATTGCTAAAGAACCCTAGATTGAGTCAAGGTTTCTGGACTGTCTGTCAATCCAAATAGCTGAGCCCTCTTGGAGCAAGCAACTGTGTTAACACAAAGTTTTCATAATTCAGAATATTTGAATATAAAAAGTTTGATAGGGCTTTGCTTTTGAAATGGCAGCCCTATGTGAAGAGTCATTGTAAATGTTTCCCTGCCATTTTGATGTCTTGCAGCATAAGCATTCCCAAAATAGCGTAATTCCATATCCAATTATGTGGAAGAAAAATGGTCATAAACATATTTTTTCAGGTGGCATTCAATTAAAGCAGTGAAATTTAGTGCAACTGGGACACGTAGCCTGCAGTGAAAGCTTATGAGCTAGCTGTAGTATTGCAGAGAACAGGAGTAGCATCACAGTGGGTAATTCAGTGAAGTTATCTGATAAGATACTCATCGGTATCTGCAGCACTGCCCAAAAAATAAACAGGGTGGTGGCTGTGGCAATAGGGTGATGATATCTTGAGAAGGAAAAGATTAATAAAAATAGACACAACTTTTTGACTATGAAGTCCACAGCCTTTTTAATGAAACTAGATGAATACTTCCACAGAAATAGTAATCATTAGCATCTCCTAACTAAGGCAGAAATAATTAATAGCAAAATTATCTAATTAGGACTATCTGGCCACCCTTAAGTTTGCATAAATCAATGTAATTCCAGTGATTCCAGAAGCAGTAGTCAGCCTAACTTTAAACATCCAGAGCAACGAGAGCAGGTTGTGCTCTGAATTACAATTCAGAAGATCAAGGTAAATGTACAGCACAAAATGAATATACTCATTATTCATTGTTATAACTAATCTCTATGCAAGAAGATCTAGATTATTTTATTTGGAAAAATCACTAATGACATTTGTAAAATAACTTTACAAGAAAAATCAAAATCTGAGCAAATATAAAACACTTCTGCAAAAGGTTTGAGATGATGGAATGGAATCTGGCATGGACAGATGTATTTCAAGGCTGATGCCTTCAGGTGACCACTCCTCTGGCGACTGCTGAGAATGTCATTTTTAATTTGTTATTGTTTCACTGGGTCAGGAAATCACCCTTATGCAGGGCAAGAAAACAGTATCAAATATATGTACCCAGCTACAGTCCACTCTGACAGCCTTAGGCAGCTCCATCCACATAGAAATGAAAAGCAAATCATTTATTCAGACAGTGCTGAAACAGATTGCCTTCCAAATTGAACTGGAAATACAATTAAGCATAATTGTCTGTTTGTGCCATGAAGGACATGGCATGACCTAAAGGGATATGTCGTATCTTCTCCTGGGATGGCTGGGGTGAGATCTTTTCTACGTTGCTCAGTGCTGACCACACGTAGATGATACTCCTGGAGTGACACATGTTGTGCCACCGAGATCTAACAGGCCTTCTTGGTGCTCTACTTCCCATCACCTCTCTGATTTTTGGCCCTTTACAAGGGAGGAGCAACGTCTAGCCCTGTGGACCAGCCTGCAGCTGGAAATTTGAGCCATAGGCAGTCATGAGCTTCTTACCCTGTAATGAAATCTTTCCATCACATTCTCAAGGTTTGCTTGTGAGTTTGTTGAGCCAACTATCCTAGGCTAATGCATTTAACAGAACAAAAAAGGTCCCTTGGCATCGTGTGGAGCACTCTATTTGTAATACTCTGGGCCAGAGCTTTCAGATTAAGACTTTTTGCTATTACAGAAAGGCCCCTTAAAAATTACACTTCAGTCTATTTGTCAACAAAATTGGCCCAGATTTGCTCCATTTTCCAAACAAAAAGGATTTTTTTAAGCTGTCAATCCCATAAGCTCATCCTGAGGCTGGGAACTCCTTTCTTTTCTGAGCTTTTTGTTGTTCTACTATGCGTCATCACCTAAAAGAAGGCATTCTGAAGCCAGAGGCCAAGAAATCATTTTCTAACAATATATAAAGGAAAAGGCAATCCATTTTGTTCTCCCACAGCTGCATTGTCCTCCCAATGTACACTGCAGTAAGAACTTTTTTTGGCAGTAGAGTAAGTAGCTGTTGCTTAAAGATACCTGGTGACAGCAGTGTCCTATTTACATACTTTTTTGACCTTGTTCTCACTCCAACCTTGACTGGCCTGTGCTCTGAGGTAAGGTTTCCCAAGAATTTGGGTAAGGATTCTCTGTCTTTTCTAAAAGTGTTCATGAATTCACTAACACCCAAAGAAACCAGGAGCCATATTCATCTCTCTGTGACTAATCATAGTATCAGCAGGACATTTTCACACATTTTTATTTATAATTAGAGAACATCCAAAGCTCAGAAGAAATGTGCACAGTTTATAGGGAACAGGCAGCAGTAACACTAAAGGTGTCCAAAAAGCTCTCTGCACAGGAGAGAGAAGGCAGTAGATCATCTCCCCACTGACCAGCTGTCTGCATGTAAAAGATTGTACAAACTGGGGTCAGTATTATAGTGTGGACTCCCCAGTTCCAGGTTTCAGCCTCCTGGAGAGAGACAGAGCATACAAACAAGTTGAAGGAAGATGGACAGGAGTGGACCAGATTGTCACTTCTAATGTCAGGCTAGGAATAAGAATTTGAGGCTTCCAGTTTGTTAAGCATGACTTGTTCCCAAGTTTTTGGCCCGGTGCAAATTTCCTCCTGGAATCTCCCTGTCAGAGCAGTGGTCTCCCCTGAGGCTTCATTAGCAAGTGAGGAGATGTGGATTTATGGTATTCACAGCTCCACTACTAGCTGAGATAAAGTTGCATGGGGTGGGCTTGGCTGCACTGAAGCTGGGAATGCGCAGAAGACATCCCAAATCCCCATCCCCAAAAATCCTTGCTCCTAAAATTTTCTCTTGTCATAGGCTCCAAAAGAGCAACTCATCACTCTGTTGTTTATTGCTCCATAATCTGTCATGCAAGTTAATGTGCCTTTCTCTTGCTCAACAGTGATTTATATGGTTTTAACAAGTGTCCCTGGTTTCCCGAGGGAATACTCCGCTGGGAACCAACTGATCCCTGCCTCCCTCCCACGCTGCCTGCTCACACCCTTCCCTGCACAAGCTGCAGCAGTGCAGGAGAGCCTGGCAGCAGCCCCAGGAGAGCATGGCCCATAGTTTTTGCTTCTCCTTTCAGCCTGCCTTGAGCATTTTTCCGTTTTGCATCTCACCATTGAGGTAATGCTAGGGCCCTGAGTGAAATGGGATTGCAGTTCTTTCCTGAAATCTATGATTTCAAATACATGTGTTTTATGGACAAGAGATCTCATAATTGTGTGTGACACATGAAATTCAAGCTAAAAAAATACCGACTGATATATCTATTTAATTGTTTCAGGGTTCCCTTTAGTGCCAGCATCTATTCATGCTGTTGCAAGAGCCAAGTACTTCAATGACAAGTGAGTAGTATACCTTTTTTGAAGGACCTTAGCATTATTTAACTGTGTAACATATAATAATACATTTTAACGGTGTATTTCTCCTCCAGTTGCTGGATGAGTGTTGACACACACTTACTCTATATTGTTCATGGACCTGTAATGGCAGCTTTATTGGTAAGAATATTATTTGCTATCAACAGTTTAATAATTATTTTAGAAATGCTGCTAACCTGTAGAGAGTAGAAGTTTCTGTACTTTAAGTATTCTGGTCAAAACTCAGAAGTAGCTAGAGGTTTCCAGTGCTAAGATTACAGATTCACAATACTTTTCAAAAACACATCCCAAAAAAGAATCAGATTTTGAGGCAAACAGAATCACCCACTGCTTTTGAGAATCAGGGTGGTCACTCTTCCCCCAGTGTAACTTTTTTGACAAAAAAGCTCTGCATTTGTGTGACATCGATGAGGTATTTGTTTATGCCCTAGCTGGGGTGAGCTGAGTGCAGGCTGGTCATTCAGCACAAGTTCTATTGGTCACAGAATTGTTATGGTCCAAAGGTAGGGAGACGATAAACTAGTCCAGGGCAGGGACCGGACTGTCTGAGTAGGACAACAAGATTCAAAGTGCACCTTGGCAATGTGTGTACATATAGCATGTTATATGCCAGTGGTGCTATTTGGCACGGTAAAGCTGATCTTCCTGGAAGGTGCAGAAAGGGCTTTATTCAACCCAAGCCCCAAGCTCACCTCAATGAATCACCCAAAATGCACTTTCATTTCAGCTTTTGAGCTGTCTCTTGCTTGCAAACATCTGCATGGAGGTATCTGCAATAGTTTCCTTGGAAATTAAACAGTAGAGCAGTGAACAATGGGAACACCTTTGAATAAAGAAACAACCTTCCATCTAATAGCTGAAAAATCTGGAAATCTTTCCACCCTTTCTTGAGAAGCAGTCATGCACATCAACAATGTGAAGAAGCCCATCATAAAATCACATCTCTGTGGGTTTACTGGTTCAATCTTGATTGTTTCTGCTGTTGTAATGCCAAATAAATTCTAGGAAAGGCCATCAACCTTTATTTTTATCGCCATGCTCTAAGTCTGTACATCTTAGCTACAAAGGAAAAAGGAGGGACTGGGTTTTTTAATGGAAAAAGAGCAATCTTCAACTGTTTTCAGAATAAGGCATTATAATTTTTGCCTTGCACTTACACTATTTCCAGTCTTATATTTCTTGTGAAGATGTCAGTGTCTACAGAATGTCCTGCATGATTTGCTACAAAAGTCTCACAGTGACAGACTGACTTGGAAGAGCTGAGGATTTTTACATTTGTAAAGTCTTTTTTCCATTTGGCATAGTTACTTCCAGAAATTCTAAGTGAAGGTTAAGCAGAGTGAATGAAGTCAGAGGAGGATGGAGAATAAGGTTTAGATTTAATGCTGAATGGGATCTCAGAAATCATTTATTATTCCCTTTTTCCAGTAGAGCACAAATGTAAAACAGTTGGAAGGTCTCTCTGTAGTTAAGAAGTGATGAAATGTTTTACTAAAGCTTACTGATTCATATTTTATTGTTCTGAAAGCTTCCACTGAAATTTCTTACATATCTATTGAACTTAGACTATTAAAATATCTGTGTAAGTTATGCAACTTACATACTTATTTAACAAAAATCATCTGGAAAAAAAAAAGTCTGTTGAAGTCCAGTAACATAGGTGCCTGCTGTTACTGTAACAGAGTGGGAAAGAGTGATCTGGGTACACTGAAAAGAGAGGAGGTCTGTGATATCTAGAGTGTCCATAGGGTACCCTCTGGGCTCATTATCAGCCTGGGTTTGCCCTCCCTATTCCTTCACTGGCTCTCAGCACATCCCACCAGAAGGTCTCTGTGAATCAAGAGCAGGTTTCCATGTTTATAAATATGTAAAGGGGGAGTGTCACAAGGATGGAGCCAGGCTCTTCTCAGTGACAGCCAACAGTAACACAAGGGGTAATGGGTTCAAGCTGGAACACAAGAGGTTCCACTTAAATTTGAGAAGAAACTTCTTCTCAGTGAGGGTAACAGAGCACTGGAACAGGCTGCCCAGGGAGGTTGTGGAGTCTTCTTCTCTGGAGACATTCAAAATCCTCATGGACACATTCCTGCGTGACCTCATGTAGGTGTTCCTGCTCTGACAGGGGGATAGGACTGGATGATCTTTTGAGGTCCCTTCCAATCCCTGACATTCTGTGATTCTGTGATTCTGTGATACGCTAAGTACCCACAGATGGAATCAGTTTTCCAGAAATGACTGCGATGAGATGCTCAGCTGCTCGACATAGCTGACCATAAGGGGCAGGGGCAAAACTTTCTGAAGTGTTTGGCATTCTTGCCCTGAGCCAGTACGTGGTAACTTTTACTTGTGGGTAATATACCACGGGGTCCATGCAGTTGGGTGGAGGCGATGGGTAGTCTAGGTTTTTCTCAGGACCAGCCTTGCCTCCCTGCTCATACACAAGCCTGAAGAATTGGCCCATGAAAGCTGGAGTATGTTCCTCAGAGAAATCAGTTGCCCCCATAGGTCCCATATGCCCAGGGACACACCGGGGTTTCTCTCGCCTGGCTGCAGACATCTTCAGTGCCGACTGAAGCAAGATACTTAGGTGACCTTCAGACTCAGAAGAGAGACATTGTTACTCTTAAGGGACAATTCATCCATCCTGTTTGAACTTTAGACATAAAAATGAGATTAATTGTTCCCTGGAAATCTTAAATTTGCTCACATCAGTATCAAAATAGCCAGTGCTTCTTGGAACTGATCCCTGCCTTCCGGAAACATCCATGAAGGCTTCCTAAGGGAAGCATGTAGAGCAGCTTAACATCTCTTTTCTGAAGATATTCAAGGTACTTTCCAAGGCCTGACTACCAAGGAGTTGCCCATTATCGTAGGATCATAGAATCATTTAGGTCAGAAAAGACTTTCAAGATCATCAAGTCCAACCATTAACATAGCACTGCTATGAGGTAAAATAAAGCTATAAAGTTACATTTTACTGCCGCTTATATGTTTTATGTATTTTTATTTTGAATGGCTGTTTAATTTTAATGCTTTCACCTATAATGGCTTTGCTTTTGCAGGTCAATTTTTTCTTTTTGCTTAACATTGTCCGAGTTCTGGTGACAAAGCTAAGAGATACCCACCGTGCTGAGTCCAACATGTATATGAAAGCTGTCAGAGCCACTTTAATCCTGGTGCCCTTACTAGGAATTCAGTTTGTGATTATTCCCTGGAGACCAGAAAACCGGCTTGCTGGAGAAATATATGATTACATCATGCATATATTAATGCATTACCAGGTATGTTATATAGTAGCTACTTCAGCTTAGCTAAGGTCCTTGCTGTTGATTTAGCAAAAGATGCTGTTTCCAGTTGTTTTGCCCTGAAACTGAGCACGACTGTGGTTTTGCAGTTCTTTTCCAAGTATTTTCACATTATTGGATTATCTGCCTTGGCACGAGTAGCCTCTCTGCATAAAGAACAACAAGAAGATAGGGGAAACAACAAAAAAAAAGTAGCAAAAATGATCAGATAGCACTATTGCTAAACTAAGCAGAGACTTAAACTGAGCCTGTAAACTGAGATTACTGAGGGCTCTTACATTCAAAGCACGATTTCTGTTGAAGTGCTCTAATTTGTTTATTTATTTATTTATTTATTTATTTATTGAGAGGTTGATATTAGAAATAGCTGTGTATGCAAACTGTTGTACAGAGGGAATGCCATTACACAGAAGAAAAAACTGAGACAATGAGGCTCCATTTAGGAGTTAAAGTTCTATTTTTAGGCAGTTTAAATTCAAATGTAGCACTGACATTTTCATGTCAGGAATGCTTTGAAAATACAGCATCATTCAGTAAGCCTGGTTTGTTTTATTTTAAAAATAAACCAAAACAAGCCTAAGTGATTTTAAATGCTTCATTATTGATTGTAATATATCCTGTCTTATATTGACTAGGAATGGCAGATTTCTATTGCATTTGTGAGTAGCAGTCAACATGGCCGAGTGCAGTGACACACTTCTTGTTTCATTTCATACAGAAGCTAAATGCAGAAGTTATTTTAATGCTGTAGTATAAAAACAGCTAAAAAACAAACCAAAAAAACCCAAACAAACAAAAAACCCAACTGTGGTGCTTTGTTCCTTAAATGAAGTGATAAAGTTACCAAAATCCATGCATCCTGTCATCTTAGATTGTATTTTCTGCTTGTCACCTTTGTCCCTTCAAATCTGTGGATGTGCATGCTACTGTGTGTGTAGAATAACTGAAGTTATAGGTCTGTTTCTTCTATTGTTACCTGTGTTGTTACTTCTTCAGTCTCAAGAGCTATAAAGGAGCATCTTTTTGGTGGCGGTTTTTTGGTCACAAGTTGCTTGAAGTTTTACCAAGTTAGGATAAGATGGTCTTACAATAATCATTTTACTCTTAAAGCTTCTTCCAAATCCTATGAGGTTATTGGAGAATTAAAGAAAAAATTAATTACGTTAATTATCAATCCTAATTATGATCATTATGCAATAGAAAGTCACCAAACTGGGGTTAAAAGGGAACTGGAAACAAACCCAAAGTATAGAAAAACTGTTGTACCGACGGGTGGGATTAGATGAGAGAGGGATCCAAGGAGGCAAAGTTTCATCTCCAGCGTCTCCATGATCAGGAATGGGTGTCTCTTCATGGCTTGTTGACCCCAATCACCCCCTGCCAATAAATTTTGTCCCATTTCAGCGGTGGGGACAATGCTTGGGACACCAGCATGGGTACATGGTGGAGGCTCCCACTGCCGCTGTGTCCAGAGAAAGCCAACCGGGCATGTCAAGGTGTGACAGACCACCCAGAGTTGTCCCCCAGCCAGGGCAGGAATCCAGACCTCACAGAAGAGCTCTTGACACTTCTGCAGTATAATCTCAGCGTGCGTCCCACCAGCACAGAAAAGTTGTTCTTTTGGGAGGGCTAAGCAGTTGGCTGCAGCTGACTGTGATGCTGCCTTTTCTACTTAGGGTGGACTTTAATTGTATTCTAAAATAAACTTGCTTTACTATCTGCCAGACATTCCTTGTATCCATATTTAAGAAAACCAGCTATATAATTACTCCTCTGGTGCCATTTTCTTCTAGGACTGATTATGTAATTAGCAGATACTGTATTAGCTTGTGTAATGGCTATATTTCCCCGGTACCTATTGCTCTCTCATAAACCACAGCGCAGCCTCCTTCTCCATAAACTAGTAGCAGTCTATTTGTTTTCACATCCCATGGCATATCAATTGTATACAAGCAGGCACCATGGGCGCAATTATGATTTTTTTTTTTTTAGTGGTAGATACAATACATTTTCCATTTGTGCACTGGTTAAATAATTAATTTTTTATGCCTTTTCTAGAATAGAAAGAGAGAGACAGTTTTTCAACAGCACATCACTGCTTTAAGAGAGCACACTGGTTTGATATATTAGTTACATTGTCCATGTACACAAAAATAGTGCAAACAGCACTGCAGTCTATTGTAAAAATCAGAGAATTGAAGATGATGAATATGAAAGAATTTGTTCCCATGAGAAACTGTGTAATGGTATTTGTTTCAGAGAACGGTTTTCCCAGTTGAAAAATAATGCATCGAGAGGTCACATGCTAGGTTTCCTGTGCTGAAGGCACTTTTGAACTACAGAAGCCAGTCTGTTTTTAATTGACCTGCTCTTTTTGAAGTGCTGTCATCAATGCTCACCATTTTAAGCAGAAGCATTTTTTTCAAATATGACTGTATGAGCAATTTGTAAATACTGTATATGAACAGTTCACAAAAACACTGTATGTCTATCTCCCATATATCAGCTTGTGTCTGCTTCATCACACAGACCAGATTCTTCTGAACAGATCTGTAGAGTAAATGTATAAATGATTAAAAAAATGAAGATTGGCTTTTGTGCTGCAAATATGTATGCCTGTACTTTTCTAGCCCAGCAAACCAACTTCCCATGGATCCTGTAAAAGTAAAGATTAGTATCTCCCTTCACCATCACCAATATCGGTTCTTCAGTCTCCAGACTCTGCTGAAATGAAGGCTGCACCAAGCCAAAGAAAGATAGTTCAGCCCTTAAGTGGAACAACAAATGCAGAGAGTGGGGTGCTGTAGGTGCATTGCTGAATGCACAGTTAGCTTATTAAGCAGAGCTCCTGAAGTAGGAACCACAAAGCAAACATTTGCACTCCACAAGAGCCAGTGAGATGCAGATTTTCCTAGAGGACCTGCAAAAGCCTCTTAGGTGATGCTGGAAGCACATGAAAGCTGTAGTCTTCCTCAGAGGGTAAAACATTATGGTGCAGGATGCACTGGCTCCTTGCACACATCTGCTGTGAAAACTGTCACTTCAAAGCCTGAAAAGTCCTATTGTGCTGCCCAGCAAAGATGAAATGGTTACACCTGGGCAAAGAGGGTGCCTTCTGCAAAGGAGTGAAGCAGCAGCAGCCCTGTGTCCTGCTTGTAACTGCACTCAGGTCTCTGCAGCAAGAGAGGGCAGGAGGGATGTGGCTCATGCCTCACAACACGACAGGGCCGCCTGCACCCCCCTTGGCCCTGGTGCTGCTGCTGCCAGTTCCCACACCCTGGGAACCACTGAGCATCTTTTGAGGAGTCCCAGGCTGCAAAGACATGAGGGTGCTGAGCTCCTGTCAGAGGGTGTGCTGCCAGTGAGGACATCCCATTATCCCAGCTTCTGATCCCTGACATTGGTCCATAGCAGAGGCCTCACAAGAAAAAAAGGAGAGTAGAAAAATATAATAACCCCATGATACATCAGTTAGCCCCACATATAGACACCCCTCCACCCCCTTCCCACACCAGATGCTCTCAAACAAATCCAGTAATTAGCACACTCCTGATTGAAAGCTTCTTTCATCAACTGTCCCCTCTCATGGAATTCTCTCCCCAGCATCTTGTATCTGGGTTTATGGAGGCCATCACATTACCTGACATGGCTCTCTCTCTATGCCAGAGAAGATTTAGCCTTGGAGGTCCCCTTGGTGGGGTGGAGAAATAGCCCCTGAATCAACAGCAATATGCAAGCACTTTAAATTACTCTTCTTCCTAATACCTTGCTGACTGTGGCCTTAAATATGAAAGCCTGCCTCTAATGATAAATTAAAATGTTATTCAGTATAAGGACCTCGGTTCTTATTGGCAAATAAGGGGTGTGGTTTTTTAATTAAATGGAGAATAATCAGTTTTCTTGCTCCCCAAGTTAGGTTACTTCTGTTTCAGTCAGCAGCTTCCAAGCAGCACCCTCAGGCCTGCAACACCTGCCCTGCCAGGCAGGATGATACAGATCCTAGGGGTTACCTTTATGTAGAGCTTTTTGTATTTTTTAGGCATGGGTTTGGGTCACATGTACATCCACCCTGCCTCCAAGTTGTAAGTTTAACTTTCTATGCAGCTTTATGCAGAATAAAATTAAAAATCTAAAAGTAATGTCTTAAAAACAGCAAGATATTTCAATGCATTTTAGAAGGTATTCGTTTCATCTGTTTCTCCATTTAAAGGAAAATAAATATCCCCTGTGATGCCAAACCACACAGATACATTTTCTCCTTCTGTGCAAAGTTACGGTCATAGGACTGCTTTTGGCAACATACGTGATTTTTTTAATTTCCTGTTCCTTTTTTTTCTTTGCATTATTAGTAATTTCAAAACTTTCTAATATTTTGGACCAATAAAAGTTGGGGGAAATGGGTCTTTTGAAAGCTGGATATTATAAAGTGCCATTTCTGTATGAAAAAATCGTGTACAAAATTACAGTAATGAAACCTCCAGCAGAGAGAGGGAGAAGAAGCAGAGCGTGAGCTTTGGCTGATGGGATGCCTCATTTTGCAGCAAGTGGGCTGCTGTCTTCAGCCCCCTCATGACAATCTCCTACCTCAGTAGCAGCAGAAACCACACAGACACATTCATTGCTTTGCTTATTTTTTTTAACCTAATATAAATTAACACTTTATAACACAGTCATTTACCTCAGGGCTGCTGTATGAATGTGGTGTAAATTAAGATGATGAGGAACATAGTATTGTTATTCTCAAAGCTCTTTATCTTTGCTGAAAGGAAAGAGATGGGGATGGGAATGGGAATCATTTGAATGAAGGACTTGGACCTTCAGATCCAGAAGTGAGAAGTGAATGGACATGGACCAAAGACCACATAGCAAATCAGAAACTGATTGTTTGTGTTATGGCCATGTGTACACTTACGTGTGCCATCATCTTCTACCATTGACAATTAATGTATCACCCCACTAAAGCCTGAATGGCAACACAGTGTGTAATTAGTACACAGAGAGTAAGGCCAGGGACATGGTCATGAACAACAGAAATAAGCATCTCAATATATGCTTTATTTGTTTTATGGAGGCATAAGCTAGAAGAAAAACAACTGAGGTATCAGAAACATGTAAATTTGCAGTATAGGTAGTTTTGTTTGCTTCTTTTTGACCCAAGCAAATTATTGGAACTTCTCTTGAAGACACTTATGACCTCTTAGAGAGTGAGATACTGATTAAATACCTGCCAAGCAAAGGATGTCCTTGAACCAGTATAAGCACATAAACACAGGGAAAAACTCACTGCGGTATCAATAAGGTACATGAAAATCTGAGAGCTGCTGACTCTGGGCAATCCCTAAGGCACGATTCAGTTGAAATTCTCATTCACCTAGTTTTCTCATGGTCCAGAAATAATGAATTTCAGAAGCAGCCATTAGAGGCCTTAATCTCAAAATAAATGTATTCTTCATCTCTACCTTCAATACCACAGCCAATTTGATCCTGTTGGCAGCAGACAGTATATCACAGGTCAGTTTTACAACTCCACACAATGGCAGAAAGATAAAATTGACCTAGAGATATCATCCTCAACAAGAATTGCACTCTGAGCAAAAACCAGCAGCCGTTAGAGAAGCTATGGAAGACATACGTCAAAGAGATATGAGAAATAAGCTGTGGGCCTTACACGAAATTATTAACTTACATCCAGTCTGTCATATTTTGTAATAGATTCACTATAAAATTATCAAAATCCCAAGACCTCCTGGCTCTGAAGAGACAAAGATGGTGTCTGCTACTGATATCTCTGTAGTTTTACAGCTGAAGATAACAACAGTACCCTGAACTATGGGAAAAACTTTATGTATTAATGGAAAAACAAAATAGAAATAGAAGTTTAAGTAGAAGTAGAAGAAGAAGTAGAAATAGAAATAGAAATAGAAATAGAAATAGAAATAGAAATAGAAATAGAAATAGAAATAGAAATAGAAATAGAAATAGAAATAGAAATAGAAATAGAAATAGAAATAAGAGCCATGAGACTTATATGGGACAAACTAGAGTCAATATTTTCTTCAACCAGATGTACAACATCCATGGTCTCAAAATAACAAGGAGCCAGATCTGCTCCCAGCTCACTCTGGACCAGAAAGGCAACTGAAGGGATATGAGGCATCACCACAGCTTCCTCTTGAGCTTTTCTGTCAGAAGTTGTCTGGAGAAAACACCAGCTAAGGGAACTACACTCTCCAACAGAAGAAAAGTAGAGAAATTGCAGGATGTAACAGAGTAATCTGAATACCATACAGGAGCTGAAATGGAAAATGGCTTCACTTTAATAGTTCAGGTTCAATTTCTGCCGTTAGGTGAACTACAATTCCAAGATTACCCATAAACACTCTCACTGAAGAACAGATTTAGAAAAAAATTCTCTGCTTCTTTCTCTTCTTCTGCTGTCTTTCATACCTGCTGTGCATCACACAGACTGTCCCTTGAGCATCTGTACTCTCAGAGGAGATCAAGACCCATCTCACTTTCCTGACTGCTGTTGATAAAAACACACTTCAGCACAATAGCAAGACCTGTGCTGCAACCACGTACCATGCAGTTCAATATCAGATGTTTTGCAGGGGTTTGCAAATTAATGTAAAGCACACAGCGCAGCATAAAATCAATATAGGCCACCAGGAAGTGACACATTTGCTCTCATTGCATAAATTTTTGATTTAGGAATGTGTGGTCTGGCAAAGTCCTGCTTTAGAGGGTTAAGGTTTTGGTTGAGTTTGCAGTGTTTCTCAGACCAGAGCTTATGGACAAACTCCTGTGCATTGCATATCGTATACTGGGATTTTATGTTTTTTGAGAATACTCACTGTTTTTCCAAAACATGAAAAGAAACTTTCCTTTTCTCACTATGTCTACCCTTCCTCCTCCTCACACATCCTTTTTTGTGTTCATATTTGAAGTCGTATCAAACTACATGTTGTGCCTTAGAGGAAATTTATTGGAGTAAAATAGTTGCCAAAATTCAGGTGGTCAGCACCTTTTCAAACCAGCCTGTGTGTCCCTAATACATAAGTATTTTGTTAAAACAGTTATTGCTTACCCTACATTTGTGGTCCAAAGTATACGCTTGAGAGTCCAAGACATTTAAGAAAGTGTTAGCTACAATTTAACTGGTAATCAGTTAAATGAGGGTTTATAAAAAAGATACAGCTGTAAAGCTTTTCAAAGCAGCCTTGGGAACACAAACTATTGTATTGCCATTTTCCCCTCAATTTCACAAACTGCCATACGTTTAGTTTATAATAACTGCTTTAAGTAATTTAAAATGAAGGCATTTGGCTCCCAGTGATGCTATGTAATGCTATTTTAATAAGAGCGGGTGCAGTTTAGAACATGGACCAGTGTAACTATGTGACTCTGAACGGCAGGTTCTGTGTGTGAGAGTTTTCTCTCATTAATTTCACACTTTCTCTCCTCATGTTCCTGCCTTGGCCCTGGTTAATCTTGTAGCAATAGTGAAATATGGTCTGAGCATCTGTGGTAATAATTAACTTTAAGCCATTTAGGACCAAGGTATGGTCTGCAATTGCTCTTATTTTTTTCTGCCCCCCTACTTTCTAATTCACCTGTTGTGTCTGGGTTTTTTTTCTTCTTTTTCTGACCACTTATACTTCTTTTCACATACTCTCCATCCATTGTGATTCCCCACATACAAGTTCACTTATCCTGGCACACAGTTCAATTTAAAGCCTTCCTGGGTCAGCTGGATTCTCCTTGGCCAACACTTTAAAATAAGTGGCAGCATGTAGGACACAATTCCTCTGCCATCTCTTCAGCAAAGTCTGTAATGGTGTGGTACTCCACTGTAAGCATTTAATTTTCCTTCTCTAGGCACCTTGTAGAAAAATAACTTAACAGGCAAAACGGATAATCTATAAATGCTAGTAGCATAGAATAAAATGGTAAAACATGTTGAAAAGACGAAAATCAGTGTAATAACGTAACTGTGAAATGGCAGGGAAGTTATGTAAAGAGTCTGTGATGCAGAGCAAGTGGACTTGAGTTTTTATCTTGTATCCATCAAGCCCGAATTTGCAAACAACAACAAAATAATATGTATTCTGATCTTTAACTATTTTCTTTTTCTTTCTCTTAGGGCTTACTTGTGGCAACTATATTCTGCTTCTTCAATGGTGAGGTAAGCTTGTAAAATACAGCAAATGAAAATAACTTGAAAAATAGTCACTTCGTTGGTCATTGATGCAGAAATCAAGCAGGTCATGCTACAAAATTTTAAACCATACAGAGTCACTCTTTACTGTCTGTATATAAGCAGCAGTGTGCATTTTTCAAAGTTCTGTGCAGAGCCTGACTTCAATATCTCTAAGCAGATGAATCAGGAGAGTTACCATTACAAAGCAGAGGGCACCAAATGAGGTACAAGCATGAGCCTCTCCCCATACCTTCTGCAATTTTGAGACAGAGGTCTAAGTACAGAAGACAGATGTTCTACCTCCCTCCCTTCCTTCTCCGGAATAGCAGGAAGGACCACAGTGCCCCATAAGTAGTGGGTGTTTTGGGGGTCTGTCCTGGAGACAAAGCCGTGGCAGATGCCATCCCTGGTAGAACTGCCAGAGCAGAGGAGCCTGGAGGAGTGTGATTACTTGAATTTCTTTGAGGATTGGTGCTGGCCTTCCTAAGGTCAATGTTTCTCATGTAGTAACTGAGAAAAAAAAAACCAGGCCCTTGAGTCAAAGATGTCTTCCATTCTCTTAGAGCTGGATCAATATTTTATATGCCTGCAGCTGATTTTAGGTCCACTTCACTACATTTTTTTTTGACAAAAAATTAGCAGGTTAAAATACATCAAGAATCATTTAAATTCCTTCAGCAAACCATTTTCCAAAAATCGTTAGCAGAAAAATGCTATTTCGGTACATCAGGAGCACTCAACTGTGGCAACATAAAACACTACATCTTAGAAAAGCTGGAAAGTCCGTTTAAAGGTTATTTTTGAATCCAGCGCAGATGAATTAGATACATAGGAAGCTTTGTGATGCTGACATTCAGTATGTTGCCCTAAAGAGATATTAGTGCTTCTGTTTATCCCTGTATATTATTAGAAAGTAGTAAATTCCCAGTAATGGTGTGACCATGATGAACTTTTGATAGTGACTTGCTTCAAGTAATGTTAATGATAAGGTGCTACTGGCTGGTTTACTAACTTTTGGGATGGAAGAGAGTATTAAATTCTGCTACCACTTGTCAACATCTCTATTAATTTGCTTCTGGTTAGCCTGCTGCATAAATGTACAGAGAAATGAAACAGCAGAAAAGATGAGGGGCCTCCCACTATAATTCTGCAGCATGACTTCTCAGCAGAATAAAAGAGAAAGGCAAAATGTGGGTAGTTAATGACACCGGAACCTGATGTGAAATGACAGCTGTAAAGACCAATGCTACAGAAGTTCATGCTTTCATGGGTCCAACTAAACAAAGCTGGAGAGATGTACAACACTTTTTCCTGTCACATTTCTGTCCCCAGCATCTGCAGGCTACTGCCACATTTCTCCTTCTCCCTTAGTGTCATCACTTCCTGGCACAGTCAGTCTCCATGCCCTGGAAACACAGAAAGACTTCTGATTCTCTCTGGTAGGGAGGACCTGGCATGGAGAAAGAAGAGACCAGCCATGCAATTTTTGAACTCACATAGCAATGACTACATAGCTATATGCAGGCAGAGCTCCAATGTCATTCACGTGCCTCCAAACAGTGTATTACCCGCAAAATCCTGGTCTTGAACATTGCCTTCTTCATTCTCCCCAGTGTCAGCTTCAATTATTTCAAATTAGATTTTGCAAAACATATTTGCTCAACATTTTGTAGCTTTAGGGCAAAAGGTCAATTACTCTGTAACTCTTCAGCTCTAATGAGAACACATGGATTTGTGCTGTAGCAATGCTAAAAATGAGCAAAGACAGCAAGAAAATGCACTGAAAATGTGAAGCATCTTAAAGGCTATTTTTCCTTAGGTGTGTTTAATCAGATAGCTCTAATTCCAAAGCACTTTTGGAAATGCCACAATGTCAGAAAAGTGTATCCATCTTTACAAGTCTAGTAATACAATTTGCAAGTTACCCAATAATTAATATATCTGGAGCTTCTGCTTGCCAATGACACGGCAGACCATATAATTTAATTCAAAATTAGATTGCAGGGTATGAATGGGTTTACCTGTCATGTGAACTATCCTATGGTGTGCAAGGCAGAATACTGAAAGCCACATTCCAGAAATGAAATTTAGTCTAAAACAAATGCACATCTCTTTTTGTTGTTGTTGTTGTTGTTCATTAAGTATTATATTACATTTAGAATCCAGAATAAATATAATTGGACTAAGAAAATATACCACGTTCCTACATGATATTCAGATGTCCAGCCTCAGACACATACTATATCTTGTGGACTTCTGCACTGGTTGAGCTGCTGTTAGGAAGTAGCAATAGCAGCAAGTCATTCCTTACATGGACTGGAGATGCATGGTCTAGATCCAAATCTTGAGTAACAGCAATAGTGACCAAACCACTAGTCGCCTTGGAAAACCACCTTTTCCTTGTGAAAGACTCTCACCTGGATATCTATTTTTGATACTTGAATTGTAAGCAAGCCACCACTGAGGGTGTACATCTAGAAAGGATGATGTCCAAAATGAGACAAAAATGAATCGGATATTGAAATGTGGTTTCCATTTTTTCACTCTGTTATTCCCGTAAGTAATCACATGGATGGCTTAACTACCTTTGGGTGGCTCCAGACTGCATGTAGGATTAATGATTCCTCAGTTAAGTGGCTGATCAGAAACCTTCATCAGTGTCAGGCAGCAAGAACAAACAACCATGGGGATTTAGGTTTTTCAGATAGGTTGAGTGTGATTTTTGTTGATGCTTGGGTAACTTTATAACATTACACCCATTTTTAAAATCATATCTACTGCAGACTTGCAGACTGTCTAATGTGCACAATGGCTGGGATGCTGAGAAACCCTCTCATTATTTTCTCATACAAAATTTTATTTACCAAACAATAAGAGAAGTTTTTTTAGAATTTCCCATTAAGGTGGGCAGAAAGCCAAGGATGACACTCTCATATAGACTCAAAACAGTTTGATGCTACTCACATCAGCACATTACCAAGAAACATCAAGCAAGTTTATGTACTAGAGTAGTTGTGCTGGGCTGTGCCAGAAAAGAAGATGAAAGGATTATAATCCCTTTCCTCCAAATCCCATTTTTTCCTGCAGTTACACAAGGTGCAGATATATGACACAAAATATATAGAGGAGCAGCAACAGACTCATTCCAAGATGGCATTAAATGCTTTCAAAGGAAGCACTGATCAGAGTTTGGCTGCCCAAGAGAATTAGGTTGAGATAATCTCCCCTAGTCTTTTGCTGTGTGTAGTAGGACATAGACCAAAGCCACAGTTTGGTCTTCAGTCATGATGTGAGATCATTTCCAAGCTGCTGTGTACATCTGCTGCCATAGAGCTCAAAATTATTTCTCATGAGAAAATTCAGTGTGGGGTGAGGAAATTAATTTTAGTACCATAGGAGCCTGGATGCTCTAGGATTTACTTTTTCCTACTGGAATATTTAACTTCAAGGATGAAATACATGACATTTATCCAGGACAAATAATGCTAAACTCAGTACCTCCTGACTGTTTTATATTGCATTCATCACCTACTACCTCACCAACCTCACTTTAGTATCATGAGCCCATCCACAGAAATAAATGTAAAAATAGTAATATGAAGCTGTAGTGCTGCCTGCATTTATGTGGAAGAACAGATAAACAACGGATTTGGTTTGGATGTTCAAAATGACAGATCTGGTGCATTTTTATACAAAATCTCGGTGTCCAGCAGCACTGTAGTTTTTCTGTCCAACAACAGCAGTGTTGTACAGATGATACAGGGTCTCTGCAATAGTCTGCTCACCAGACCATATTTCCAGGCCTGAAATTGCTTCTAGACTGCAAGGCTGGCCAACAAAATGGAAAGTCTGCAAGGAAGAAAACCAGCCATATATCTTGTGTGCCAGAAAGGCATAAATGGATAACAGAGAAGAGAAAAACTTTTAAGTCCTGAAGAGCAAAGTAAATAAACTCAGGCTCTTCATTTCTTTAGACTTTACTTTCTTTCATCTGCTTTCACAGAGGAAGGTGTGGCAGGTGTTGCCCTGACCCTCCCCATCCCCAGGAGCCTCCTTGGTCATTAATATATTATGGCTGTGCATGTGATTTTCAGTAATGTTGCTTACACTTTTAAATGCCATGCATGAGCAGTTTTAGTTGGCACTGAATTATCATCATCTGAGATCCTTGGAATCATGGCAAAAATCTAGATTAATGAATTATTTTACTCAAGTGCAGTAGCTTGCTCTATCCATCATCTATTTGTGGCCGGATTCTTGTACTGGCCAGCAGTTCAATGGAGAATAAAAACAAAGCTGCTTTGACCTCATGCTCTCACTGCTCTGTGGAGCCTTTTAAATCTGGCTATACCTGGCACTTGTAATCATGGACTGAACTGGAAGGGATGTGCCTGTTCTCTCCCTGACCATATATAAAATACGTGTCACTCCCTTCTGAGAACAAGCCTGTAAGCTCCTCACAGCAGGCTTTATATGACTCAGTGACACTGTTCTTCCCTCTTCAGTTAACCGTGTTATCTCCAGACCTGTGGTTGCCCTGGTGGCCCATCAGTTTACAATTCAACCAAGGGCAGTTTGAGAGCTCAGCAGGAGCTCATCACTTTCACAGTGACTCTTCTCCCCATGCCGAAGTGATCAAAGTCCTGGTGTCTCTGCAGGAGATAGCGGTCTAGGAAAGGAACAGTAAGGCTGTAAGAGCATGTTCTTGCTACTTTCACTAAATACACTGAGATTATTCTGAGTGGATGAACTGATGTGAAGTGCAAACACACTCAATACTTAGGGGCAGAGGTGATGGCCAGAGGTGCACAGTGGCTACAATTGCTAATGACCACAGTGGCAGTGTTGGAGATGTGGCTGCAGGCACACAGAGCTGCTGCACCCACCCAAGGTTTCTGCGTTGTCCTCGTGTCTGGCCATAGGTCACAGGAACTGCTGCTCCAGAGTGACACTGGGGAAAGTCACTGACTTAATCCTTCCGAAGGTTTCTTCTTCCAGTCCCTCCTATACTTTCTAGGGTTGCTAAGCTAAAATATTCATACTGTAACATCAAAAGGCAATCTTAAAGTGACTAAAATCTTTACGGAGTTTACCTCATGTGTAATATTTCTGTATCATGTGCTACAACTGCATTATTCTTTCATGCAGTAATTCTTTCTCACTAGTAAACTTTGGTGATGATGTGATATGAAACATCCTTCCATACAGCCATTTCACTTTAAATCTCAATATTACCATAGTAAGATTTGCTTACAGCCCCAGTAATTAAAGTTCCATTGTAACCATATGCCTTTTCTGTGCTTGATACCTAATTATCATACACTCAGCCATTTGTTTTCTTTATGTCTTAGGAGAAGGTGAACAGGAATACATTTCACCAGATGAAAAGAGCTCTTAACTACTTTGTCTTAAGCTAAAAAGAACTCTTAACTACTTTGTCTTAAGCTAAACAATAGCAAAAAATGAGTTAGTATTGGAAACTGGTCATGGAAATAGTTTTCAGTTAGCTTTAAAGGACTAGTCCAGCAAACTTTTGTTTACTCAAGAAAGTAGTCAGACCAAAGTCAGTGCAACTACTTGCATGAGTAAAGATTTATAGCATCAGTCCTCATACCTTGGCTTGCATCTTGGATTAAAAATAAAAAGCCAGAGCAATTGAAATATCCACTCTTGGCATGCTGCAGTCACGCTGTACACTCAGTAAGCATCTCAGGTTCACAGCAATTCCTTATGAAGCCTTGTCCTTATGTGACATGAAACAGCTTTCTTCCAGGCAGCTGTGGGTGGTGAGTAAATAACTTTTTACTATATACATATTAATAGAGTGATTAGATTTGTGGAGACTTGGGAAATATTAAAGTCATTCACATTCATCCATGTGAATCAAAGATATTGTTCTGCAGAGAGTGACTTCGGATTGCTTCCTGAGCAAAAATAACAGACAACATCCACCTCAGCAGGAGCACAAAATTCCAGGACACTCCGGTGGTCGCAGTGCCTCACCTGCACCTGCCGTCCTCCGGAAGGGTGGTCATTAACAGCAGATTATTACAGGAAACTGCTCCAGTTCTCACATTTTGCTGGCTGGAATAGTTGAGCTCAAGGATCAGAGCCAGGGTTTGCCCACACCCTGCATTGGGAAGGAGCTACAGAGTGCCGGCATGCCTGAACATGCAGCTGGAGAAGGGCTTCTTATTCTCTAGCAGGACTCAACAGCTTAAAGCTTAAAAACGTATCCTAGAGCCATATATAACATCACTCTTAATGTAAATGCTGAATAAAATATTTTATTCCTGGAAGATGGATGTTGAAAGGTTGAAATTCTCTAGTACACAGAGGGCTATGCCCAGTGCTGGGTTTTTTTGCCAGCACTGAACCTCTTAAATTAAAAGAACAAAATCTCTGTTTGGCTGTACTAATCCTCCAACCAATCCTTCTCTATGAATTTAGGCCTGGCAAGCTCTTGAAGTGTACTTACACTTTGCCATTCATGGACAGCTTTACTCAAGGTTAACTTTCTTCAGGGATCACAATGCCATTCCAGGGGCAATGATCCAGCTGTAGCATCAGACGGATTTTAAACCCCATCTCTCTTCTCTCTTTTACCACAGCATCCTACTGTGTTCCTGTGCAGCAATCTGTTCCACATTTACCTCTTACGGGAAGAGCTAACCCATACCTGCTCTCTATAAGCAAAAACAACTACAGAAACTCTAATTGCTGCCATAGGGTAGGCAGGGACGTAGTTAAGGCCAAGAGATGAGCAACTGCTTCTGCTTCTGGAGCTGGGAGCAGAGGGGAGCAGAGAGGCAGGCTGAACCTGATGGAACTAGACCTGGAGCTTTCTCATTTTCTCTTTCTCTTTTTCTTTTTTTTTCTTTTTCTTTTTTTTCTTTTTCTTTTTTTTTTTTTTTTTTTTTTTTTTTTTTTTTTTTTTTTTTTTTTTTTTTTTTTTTTCTTTTTTTTTTTTTTTTTTTTTTTTTTTTTTTTTTTCTTTTTCTTTTTCTTTTTCTTTTTCTTTTTCTTTTTCTTTTTCTTTTTCTTTTTTTTCTTTCTCTTTCTCTTTTTTCTTTTTTTTTAATTTCCCATAGAAATTTTAAAATCACTACAATTATAGGGGTTTAGATTATGGTTCACCCTAACCATGTGTTTCTTTAACAGGTACAAGGAGCTTTGAAGAGGCAATGGACACAGTACAAAACCCAGTGGGGCCAAAGGCGCCGAGAGCACTGTTCCACACGATCTACCTCCTACACTGCAACGTCAATCACAGAGGTCCCTGTTTACCTGTACCATCCTGATTGCAACAATGAACAGTTAAACGGAAGATGCTTAGAGGACTCTGAACTCGTTGCATTAAAATCTGGAGAGACATCTGCCTAGCTCAGCACCAACTATTGCAAACTCATCATTTACATTCTGCTTGTGAACAAAGTGGGGAAAAGAGTGGGAGTGTGGAAATCCAAGCCACAATGAGAGGGCAAGACCAGGTGAAAGGACACATCATATTCAAACCACATCAGCTTCTGACAGTGGTGGCATAGAGGGAGTCTGACACAGACCTGGGAACAGCATTTCTTCCTGTGTGCTGCAGCAGGGAGTGAACATGGACCTGCCCACCAGGCTCTGTCGTCTTCGCCTCTCCTGATACCAGCTGTATGAAGTGACCATGCAACAGTGATAACAGTACCAGGTAGTCCGTAGCAAATAGGAAAGAAAGAACCAGTACGTGGCAATTGGAAACTTTCAGCACTTTTTGCTTTCAGAACTTTTCTTTAACTCTAGCTTTTGAACTTTCAACATTCAAAAGATTTAACTGGCTTGGAGTCTTTTATTTTCCCCTTTTAGTGAGCTCGATGACTGCTTAAAAGATTTTGCACATTGCAAGAAAAATCAAATAGATGAACAGAAAAAGAGTCACTCCAAAGTAGTCCAGTTCTGATGATCTCCAAAGGATGTTATCAACCCATCAGCAGGAGCATAAAGCAAATGAAGGTGAAATAGTAATTGCATATCAAGGTCTCAAACACCCTCAAAGAAACAGATCAGTTTTGTAAGCTGCATTACACAAGTCCTGAAGGCATCTCAAAATAGTTTTTGTTTAACAATGCTAGTAGTAAAAGAATATTTATTTGTAGGGAGAAATGTCACCCTATTACTTTGCCCAGAAACTCATAATGAAGGCATAATTCTTTCACTCTGAACAAACTGTGCGGTTTGTTTGGAAATTATTATTTTCTTTAATAGCTATTCTGAGATGAACGCTAGATGAATGCCTGTCTCTGTTATAAAAGTATGATCATGGCAGTAAAGTATCCCAGGTAAGAAACAAGAAACTAATGTTTTAACACAGGAAGCACCTATTTTTAGAATCTGGTTGCTGCTCTGAGTCCCTAATTGTTGAAAGTGATGGTTTCATATGTGTGTCTGTCATCAGGATAACATGATGAATATACAGTTTTGTGAGTAACAAGGACCTCTTATCACACATTCAAATCAGCATTAGAGTCTCTGTTTGATTAACGAGGTAGAAATCAGGTCAGGGAGAAGCTGATTTGCAGTTAGAAGTTACAGTACTGTCACTGCAAAAGTTCTGCAAACCACAAAGAAATAAAATAGATTAATTTACCACATGAACAGTACATTCTACATTCTAACAGTAAAGAATCTGCAAGCAGCAGGACTGGCGCCAAGGAATTTTTTCAGGCCTGTGACTCTTACAGAGTTTTATGCATAAAATATCTAATGAATATAATGTAATTCCTTCATGCATATCTCTGAAAAAGTGTTCTACACGTTTTGTACTTCTTTGCCTTCAGTTAAGATGTGCATGGAGTATTGCAAATGCTAACAACTTCAAGGTACTCATCACAGTCTTTAACTTTGAAGGAAGCTGGAAAGGTACCTGTTCCCTTTGTTTTCCCTGCTAAATATGCTTGCATTTGATGCTTCAACTCCAGCCCAAGCAGGAAGACATGGCCAGAGGGGGAGGCAGTTGCAAGTGCCAGTGGTGACGCTTGCTCATCTCAAATGTCTGAATACCTGTCCTGGGAGCTGTAAAAATACTGCCCTGCTTGGCAGGTGAATGGGGAGAGGCAGAATACCATCTTCTATATTGCAGTTGCATTCATCTGACAGTTCTGCTGGTGTAAAATTTCTTCCTTTCCTTCATTTGCTTGCTGCAGTTCCATCCATAATGATTTTTTTCCTTAGCACCGCAAAAAGTACTTAAAATATCACGGGTTAGAATAGTCTTAAATTTAGATCTTGTCAGGTGGTAAAGGAGAAGAGAAAAACTGAAATAAGGTACTTGAGCTAAAGGTCAGGTTTTTTGAGACAATTTTGGAGGTTACAGACAGAAGATCTAATCCTGCAGAACTGTGGAGGAAGGGCTGCAGGACAGTCTGCATACCATGAGGTAAAACACACTTTAGAGAGTCCCATAGAAAAAGATGATAAGCTAGTCCTGCCATAAACATTGATAATCTGTTTCAGATTCTATTGAAATTAGCAGACAAATCCTTGTTGACTTAGATGAGTAGTAAACAACTCTGTTCAGTATTCACGAATGACATGCAATATAGTTCAGTGTAGACCTTGAAAACCGAAGACAATTTCGTCCTTAGCAGCTTTTCCTTCACTGACTCAGCTAAACCCAAAGCTTTGCCTTTCACTTGTAAATTTTAAATGGAGGTCCCTTGTATGTGTCTACCTACGTGAGTAACCATCTCACTGGAAATGTCCCTTCCAGGAATGAGCTCATGAGGGATAGGTGTACACCCAGCACTACAAGAGGGGACCGAATTCCCACTGTTGCCTTGCAAGGAAGGAGTTTGCTCCATTTGTGTCACCGGCACATGCACAGAGCCACTGTGCTCCACCAAAGCTTCATCCCCATTGGGAGGAGTGAGCTGCTGGGACTGCCACCATAGAACAAGAGAGAGGAGCCAGGGAACAAGAACTAACTGTCCACCATGATGCAGTTCATTCCATGATTAATCCAGTGGAACATTTACAAGAAAATGTGATCCTGTGCATTCCTTCAAGCCACATACCTGTTTTTCAGACTTCAAGAAATACGAAAGCACTTATTTTTTTCAGACAACAGTGTTTCATGTATCCTTATTTCTACTTTTACCAGTGAAAAATGGGAAGTGGAGGATTTATTATAGTCATTAAAGACAATAACGTGGCTCTGCTATGAATTCTGTATTTCTGAATAGCTTTGGTCCACACCACACTTTCCTGGAGAGCTCCAGAAGGCATTCTTAGTTTCTAAAGACACAAATGAGCTGACTGTAAAAGAAGTGTACATAATACAGGGACCTTAATAATGAACATGTTGGGTTTAGTAATGTACATGTTTACAACATGTAAGCACAAGTTGTTTTACAGTCTGTTATGTTCATGTGGGTGTACAAAAAGGAAATGCTTTGCCATCATAGTGGCTGTTTTCGTTCTTCACTAATGATATTTTCTTGCTCTGTTCAGTAGAATGCCCTTCTGAAGAGCCAAATTCAGGATCTGGGGTTTAGGATCTTGGTTTGAGCTTCAGATGGTGGAAACACTGTGTGGTTATGTCACTCCTTGTGGCAGCTTTGGTCTCAGTGGAGTGATGATGATTTAGAGCCACTAAAATTTTGATTGAACATACATACTGAGTTTAGGGTTGGCATCACCCTTGGGCTTTGCAGGAAATGCTGGTTTTTAGAGCCTTAATAATTTCTGCTCAAATATTTTCTGATGGAAAATACTATTTTTCTTAATCTCAAGATGGTTTGAAAGGTTGTCATTGCACACATAAGATGAATTTCACTTCTCTGCTTTATAAACAGGACCATACACTAGTGACAGCAATATTGGAAACTCTAACGTGACCTCAATAATTACAATGTCTTGGCAGTAGGGTGTTTTGTCTCTAATACATTTCACAGGAACAGAAGAAACGCATAATTAATGTATCACTGTATCAAAAAATAGGAAAGGAGGTGACAGTTGAATCAGTGCATTCAAGGTATATTTTAAGAGGAAACCAACCTTGCATTAATCAACTCTGCAGTACCGATTTCCTCTCATACACTACGCCTGGCAAATGAAAACCCAGTTCAGTGAACATTCACTCTGGCAGATGGGTTTGTGCAGTTGCTTTGTTCGAGCAACTATTTCAGGAAGATGCTGGTGTTTGTCCTTTACTAGGTACAGAAACACAGCACAAATTAAAAGACTTGTTGTGGCATGGGATGCCAAAAGTAAGACTTGGTTTTAATTTGATTTACTTAATAAATATGTTATAACTGAAACAGAACAGTAACAAATGTAGAACAGACAATTTTCTCTGTGTAAAAATTCTTAGCAATGATGCTACCTTAATTAGATGTCTGCCAGTATTGCCATTAAAAAGTGTTAATTTGTTTATAATGTAGCAACATAACTTTGTTTTGGGATAAAACCAACCATGCAAATGTGGACAATTTTTGTCCCATTTTCCTGAATCATCCTCCATCTTTTGCCAACCTTAATAAACAAAATGTGAGCCATTTTTCAAAGATGCAAATCCTAAACACTAACAATGTGAAGATATCTGCATTTCCAGTGCTTGGAATTTTAAAAGTCAGACGTGTCTTCGTGAAGCTAAATATACACAGTTATTTGATTACTGCTCAAAAATATGAGCATTTGTAACCTGAAAGTCATTCGCATCGAAATAGGAGTTGACCCCAAAC
The DNA here is from genome assembly GCA_013399365.1 of Pampusana beccarii. Taxonomy (NCBI): domain Eukaryota; kingdom Metazoa; phylum Chordata; class Aves; order Columbiformes; family Columbidae; genus Pampusana; species Pampusana beccarii. The sequence continues at coordinate 156,978 of VWYH01003950.1, read as the reverse complement.
CAATGAGACTCTGCAGCATGTGAATATGCCCTCTTTGCCCTCTGGCAGCATAGAAAGCCTAAGCCCAACCACTTGAACCACTTGCGATTTGGACTCAGTGCTAGATACATGGAGGGAAAAGAAAATTAAAAAAAAAAAAAAAAAAAAAGAGAGAGATTGTAGCTAATGTTCCTGCCAAACCAGGAATTTTGCGTTCCTGGGGCAGCTGGATCATTGCAGTGTACCATTGTCCTTGCTCCAGGAATACCTGTTTTGGAGGGACTTGGCTAAAGGAAAGTGTGAATCCTACACAGCTTGAAATAACACCAGGGAGGAAGAACAGGAGCAGCTCCTTAGTCAACTCTCTAGTGAAGTTCAAGGCCCTGGTCAGCCCTGGGATTTTGGACAGTGCCAGTTATGCTGATTTGACACCTGTAGTTCTGTGGCAGCTGTAGCAATTAAGGTACCTGTAAGGTTTAATTTCAACATATCCTTTTTATGACCTGCAGATTTTTCTGTGCAGCACAAAATTTTGCAGGTACTTCCAGATTAACCACAAATCTATATTTAAGCACTCCTTTACTGAGTTCTCAGACCGTATCAAGAAAATAAAAGAAAGTGTTTCTCAGAATGTCAAGTATAGATCAGTATATTTCTCTTAGCCTAATAAAAGGCAGCTGTTTTAATCAGTAAAATTAAGTGGTGATGTTATCATTACTGAGCATGTGACACTGCTGCAGAAAAAGCAAGCATCATGGTAAGACTAACCAGGGTGTGTTATCTAAGTGTTATAAAACACAAATAGACACAGACAGTGTTAGGGACGATTTAGACCTTGTTCATCTGCCTTGGCAGAGGGACCACTTAGATGACCTGTCAAACTCCTGTTGAGACGTATTTTCTATTATTTTATAGCAGCAGAGATGGGCACTGTGTTCTGCTGGGCCAGGAAGGTGCTTAACTCTCATTGTATGCCATTTGAGATTTTCTTCATAGCCCAGTTTCAGACTCTCGCAAGCCTACCTTTAAAAGAAAAAAAGAAAAAATTATCTTCAGCCTTTTTTTTAAAGGACATCATATGCCTACACTGATTTTAAGAATCTGGAGAAAATTAAAAAAAAAAAAGCATTTGCATACTTTGAGAAGTGACTTTGCAACTTTGAGAAGTGACTCCAGGAGGTTACTTTCTGTAATATCTGATGTGCAGCAGTGTGACTAGATGCAACTCCTCCACTCCCAACTGTGGGTGAAGTTAGTTTACCTAAATACAGTCAAGGGGATGTAGCTCCTTCCCTCATCTGCCCTCCATTTCTCCCCACCTCAGTATCATCAGCACAAGAAGTGTTTACTCCCCCGTCTGTGCATCCTACACTTTTTCAGGAGGAACGTTTCTCTTTTACAGTTTGCACCCTGTGTGACTTGCTGTTGATCCAGGGTATAATCACAGAAAGCCAGACTGGAAAGTATGCATTTTATTCCAAACCAGTTCATGGAATTCAGGTGTTTGGCCAACATCGTTTTTAAAAAAATACAGCACTGAAATTATGAAATGGTAGGTGCAGATTTAGAACCAAATTAGGAATTTAGATCAGGTATCTTTAGAAGCAGAATAACACTACCTTTCTCATTTTGACAGAATGTAATCCTGGCATCTAAAAAAAACATCTAAAATCTCTTGAGAAGTTGAATTTTAGATAAAAGGCACAAAAAAGAAAACATCTGGAAATTCAAGATAGCATATATACATACATAATATATAAATTATATATGTGAATATATATACACTGAAATTTTATAAGAACTCTGTTCAGGTAGAGAGTGACCCACAGTCCCTGCAAAATGCACAAAACATAAGTCATAAGTGAGAGAAACGGTAGGGCAGAGAAGATATGTAGCCTCTTTTATCTACCTTAGTGCTTTCTGGGGACTCCATATGGAGCACAGGCAACCAGGTTCACCCATCTGCCCACTCCCACACCAGATGGGTTCATGATGGGAACCACTGGGCCAAGAGATGTGCTACATTGTGCTTCTCATCTTGCTAAAACAGTGCTAGCTGATAAAAGGGGCTGATTGGGAGGTGAGCAGAAATAACCTCTTTGCCAGCTGCATGGCTGCTCTCCAGTAGGTAACCTCATTCATGTCACCAGCATAAGACCCACTGTTGTGGAGAAGACTGACCTGAGACCAGAGAGCTCCTTGGTGTGTATAACCTCTTATTTCACTGTACTCTATGTAACACAGTAATTCTCACTGACTCCAGCAGTGTGGCTAAGGGCAGGATTTCACCCTCTCTGACTTTAGAAGTTAGCTAAATATCTAGCAAACATTGAAAACACTTGGTGAAATATAGTCTCACCTTCGATTTAGCACGAAAGAACCCAATTAATCTCTATTATGGTGCCTATAGACTGATATTTCGTTAGTTTTGAACAAGCAAGGCCAATGTATCTCAATGCAGATGGTGGCACAAGGCTGATCATCAGTGCGTTGCAAGGATAGGTGCTTCTGGGAGGCATCTGGAACACAAGGAGATGTACGGTTTTTCCCAATAACCATTGCAGGGGATTAACTTTTCCCAGTGTGTATTTGTGTGTGCACATTCATGCACATTTTTAATGAATAAACACTTCATGGATAAGTACCATAATGATTAACATCCCTTCTGAGAAGGATCTGGGAGGGAGTACTGTGTGATTTAAACAACATAAGTTCCATGAAGAAAGAGGCCGTATCTCTGGTTTAGAGACATCAAGACCAGTATTGACCTCCACAGGGAGGGAAGTTTGGTAGAATAGCTGCCTATAATGAGTGTTGCTCTACAAATGGTCAGAGCTCATATTCTGCTTGCTGCAGATTGCATGTGCAGGTTTGTCAAGTTCAGGCCCACAGCAAATTAACAGAAAATAGCTGAAGAAAAGGTTTTGCTTATTGAATTGTATTGTACTACAGGCTTTTTATTTCTACAAGCACTTGTATTGTCTTAGGGTGTATAGCAACTATTTAAGTCCCAAAGACTTAGCCCTCATGCTCACAATTGCTCTCCAGCAACTGAAGGGAGATGCCCCTCTGGCAGAGGCTGTAGCCTTGAAGTGGCAGCAATTCAACTTCTTCACAAGAGTTAGAGTACGAGTATGTCCAGCACAAAGTAGACACAATCCGAACTGCAGCCTTCATTTCTAAAAGGAGGGAGTGCAAGGATTTTTCCTTTTATTCCTCTGCTGTAGAATTTCTCCTCAATGAGAGACTCCTTGGGAAGTCAGAGTTAGTAAGGATGTGGAAGAATAATGGGACGCTCTAGATGTACCATCACCTACACAGGTACTGCCACATACGTGATGGGCAGTTTGCCATGACTTGTAAAATTTGGGAAAATGCCAAAAAAGAGTCAGAGCATGTTTCTCCTTTCTAGCTATGGTCCATGTACGAATAACTTGTTAACGATTTTCCTTATAGATCAAGATATTGTGAACAAAGGTCTCTGCTTTTTAGCCATTCGTATTACATTACACGAGTACTAAAACTCTTGAGTGTAGAATGGTGTATCAGTTACCAATAATGCACTTCAGCAAAAGAAATTGATGCAATCAGGACACAGAAAGATAATGAATACATGTTATGCTTAGCATATACAATCTCTGTAAATTATCAGTAGAACTTCAGGAATCAATACATATACAATAACATCTGGATATATTTTGAACGATTGTGTATATAAAAAGTTTCCCGTTTTTTAATTAATCTCTAGATAAAATATTACTGTATGCTCATGACAGAAGATTTTTATACAATCATTTTTTGTGGCATTATACTTGAGAGGCATGGCTCACAAATTTGAAAAGGCTTGAAAACATAGCAAGGCTTCCCATGTTCGCAAATCTGAGGGACAGTCTATAAGCCACAAATTCATTGTTTATGACTGATATGAATAAAAACACAGTTCTAACTGAATTATCCCTTTGCTTTTGCATAAGCTGGGAAATTGTCTACTTTAGCATTTGCTGCATAATGTGTTTTTATGCCATAAAAATACCCTAATGATTTTCTACACCGGGTGATGTATATTTCTGACTGTAAACCAATTATTCTTTTTCATTGTGTGCTGTACATAAGCTAAACCTTGTTGTAAATAAGTGGTCTTGTAGAAAACCTTCTTAGAAGGAAATACTGGCTGATGTAAGTGAAATCTTGAGCTTACTAAAATCGAAAACATCAGCTAATTGAGTTCTGTGGAAACCAGGATTTCACCCTTTACAGGTCCCATAATATGAACTTTAATGGCTACGGATGGATCAGATAGGGGATGCTTGGCACAGCCCCCACAGGGGCTGCAAACATGTGGGGGCTGCTGTCTTCTCTTTAGGTCATTCCCCCAAAGAACCGGGGAGATTGCTCAGAAAGCAGTGATGGAGGAAACAACACAGAAGTTAAACCTCACTCTGACATTTCCTACCACAGCAGATACAGCAGGATGGAGCCCAAGAGAGGGGTTTCAGATATCCTGGAATACCTGGTCTGCTCCAGCCCTCGGTTCAGGTGATGCCTGATGGGGGCCATGCTGAGCTGGGTGCCAGTCAATTTCCCCTTCCTTAGTTTGTTTTATGTGTTGCATGGATGAGTTTTACATGCAATTTCTCTGGTGTGGAACTGAGCATTCAGGAAATGTTGGCTTTGTGAGAGGCTTCTATTTTTGCAATTAAAGAAAAGTCAGACTCATTTTTAAAATGTTGGCATGTCTTCTTCTCTTAAGTTAATCAGGTATAAATGAACACCAAACAGCTATTTCTTAAACAGTTGAATAACCCTCACTCCATCAAGAACTTTCTTAAAGTCTCTAAAAAATACAGCTATGAGCCAGTAGCACAATAACATTAAAAGTCACAGAAATACCTATTAAAATCAAGTAAAAACCTGTGGTTAAGGCACTGGACTTCATGGACTCAGCAGAGCTACATTTGGGTAATTTCCCTTCCACAAACTTACTGTGTGGTCCTGAGATAAATGATCACAAACAAAGTGCTAGCCTCACTGAATCCATTTAAGCTACCACTGACAAATTTGGCTCCTACACTCAAAATTTAGACTTTTCCTCCAAGCATGTTTTCATTGGTAAAAACTTGCAGCCTGTCAGATCATTGTATTCTAGACACATCTAAAACTGCCTCTAAATCTTGACCAAAGTTCCCACAGAAGTCAGTGTGGAAAAGCTGTCCCTTCCTCCCCTTAAACCACCTATTCCTGAGTGACTACCTGACTTTCTGCTCTCTGATCAGAATTTTGTACCAAAATCTCTTTCTTCACAATAGTGCTTAGCCATGAGTTAACCAATTTCTTCCCTCTAGTTAGTGAATTTTTCAAAATATTTTAAACATTCTGAAGTATTAGAAATACAAGTATTCAACATTTTTTTTCTGAGAGCTCCATGTCTCAGGGAGCCCTCTAGCATGCTGTGATTCAGAGACTACACACATGCGTATATTTAAACATGCACATATAGTACAAAATACCTACATAGACTCTACGCTTATAGTCCCAATTGTCTGACTAGGGTGCAAGTGATGCGATTTCAGGCAGTGTTTGTCAGGGAGAGGATTCAGCTCTTGCATTTTATGTAGCACTCCAGCAACTAGTTTGCTTAAAGGTGGCTACTAGGCTGAGGAGGGGTTGGGGTGCAGAAGGCCTGACTAAATTGCACATATATTTTAGATGTCTCATGAAGTTGGGAGAACTGAGCCCTTCTCCATTAACTAGGCTCATCTATATATAAGTAGATATTAAAACAAAAAAGGATGAGCATATCGAATGCATACTATACACACAGAACTATTTGTATGCCTTGCTAGCAACCTTTTGGTATTCATTTTCTCAACTTCTGCTATAAAACTGCCTCTTTCTGGGCAACAAGACAGCACTGAAAAACTGGTAGCAAAGCATTCATGATATTGCTTGTCAAAATAGACTTCGTCCCTACCAATACTTCTCTATCATATTGCTAGTCGTTCTGGTTTGAAACACAGAATAATTGTATGCATGGATGCAGTTTTAAAGCAACAGCCAAAGATGATCACTCCATTTCAAAACTGAAAACCCCTGTACTCCACAGAGAATTTTATATGTTTCTCTGCTGTTTTCAGGTATTGCTCTGAGGTTCTTCTCTACTGTGAGACATTACTGGCTTTCACAAATGGTTCTTGAGTGTGAATGAATTTTATAATACCAAACAAAACCAAACATTTTTGCTCATATGGATTTCAAGATCGTGGGTAAAGGGTGGTTAGTGTTCAGACTGTGTGGCAGAGACATGCAGAATGGGCGTGAAATCTTTTACATGTTACAAGAATAGGGAAAGCCTAGCTCTTTGAATGTGTTTAGTACCATGAATTCCCCAAATACACTTGAGGATGGGGTCAAGCTTAGAAAATAATCCTACTGGCTCTGGTAGCTCAAATATCTGTATCATTCATCCTGAAAAATATCTCACATTTTCACGATGCCATGTGGCACAGCATGAAAGATGTTATCAACATTACGGCAGAGTAAAAATCACCAGTGCGAGACTCTGATCCTTAATGGCATAAGAGCAAGGCAGTGAATACTTCCGCAAGTCTAAGCTTAAAATAACATCCCAAATAATCTGCCATAGCAGGATGGATCCATAACAGATCCGTACCCCTATTGTGACTATAGCCCTTGCCTGGTCCCACCAAATAGCCACTTTATTCTCCTAAAAGGCCAAACTCTTCCCTCTAGTGAAAGCCTTGAAAAATTCCCACTGCTTCATGCTGCAAAGCCTCCATCCTTTTGCCTTTCTCAGGCTGATTTCACTGGGGACATTCTACTTCACATTAAAAGTGTTGTTTTGTCCTTCATTGGCAAGAGCTACAGCAGTAAAAGTCCTTGCTAATCTCCATCAGCTTTCTTTAGGTTTGGAATCCATCTCCACCATTGGTGTGTTAGCTGTGAGTGATCCAGGATAGACAAGAATCAAGAGCAATTACCCTGCACATTTCAATTTTCTCAAAACCAAGCTGTGTTGGATATAGTAACTTGGAAAAAAAAATCTGAAATCAACAGAGGTTTGCTATTTTTATTGCACTTTAAAAAACACAGATCATCGGATTCCTTGGGAAATATATCTGAGTAAATAGTAAAGCCAAGTTTCAGTGTGGTCAAATCAGAAGCAGCTGAAATATTAAACATTAATTTCCAAGATGGAAACTACAATAGGCAAAATACAAAGTTACAACCGGTACTAAGAAGAAAGTGGGATTAACCAGGAGCCATGGTGGACTATGGCAGTAGAATATAGGTGTTGTAGTTGCATTTTTGCACAGAACTCGAAGTACAAAATTTAAACTAGACTCAGAGTTTGGACATCTTTTCTTACTGTACATTTTTTCATTAATTCACCTCTATATTTCAGAAAACTCTCATTGTCTACCTAATTCTCTGCTACAACTGATTCAGTCAAAACGTGGTTTAAGAGTGTCGAAATGAAACCATGCACATCAGTAGGGACACTTGGCTTCTTGAGCTTCTTGTCAATAGCATGTTTATTCTTCTTTTTTTCTAGTTGGGTTTTTTTTTAGGGTTTTTTTTTGGCGTTATGGGTTTGTTTGTTTGTTTGTTTGTCTGGGGGTTTTTTGTGTTTTTTTTTAGTTTTCGAAGATCTCTCACTTCCTAATTAATTCCTCTGTCATTTTTTCACAGTGCCTAAGTCAGGGCAGTATAGTCTTTTATGGACTAAACAGTGTCATATTTTTGTCTTGGGGGTCCAAGCATATTGGCTATTTAATTCTGATGTGCATTAATCTATTCTTACCTTCTTTTAGGCCAGATTCCTTATCCAGAAGAACAGCATTTTTTACTAACCAGACTAATGCTCATTTATGGAAGTACCTTAAGTGTTTCCACTCCTCCCTCTCCAAGATCAAGAGCCATTTCTACATGACTAGGCTGAATTTTGATTATTTTCTCTAAAAAAAAATATATATATACATATATAAAATACACACTCCAAAACCATTCTGGTTTTTGTGGGTTTTTTTTCTACATCTATCTCAAACATTTTGTAGATTTTGTTGAGGAAAGTGCAGTGAAGAGATGGTAAACTGCAATGCAGGAAAAGAGGGGGAAAAGGAAGACCCTGGCATTGGCTTGGCTTCCAGGGAAAATGCAGTATGAAAACACCTCTTGTGTTGAATTTTCTTCATCCTGAAGGTTGAATAGGTGGACATTCTTCTTCAGTTATGCTCTGGAAGAGAACAACACACTTCACACGAGCAGAGCTGAGGGAAATGGCAGAAGACAAGAGCTGATGTCACGTGTGAAAGAGAAGATGAGCTGACAGAAGATGAGCAGAGAGAAAAGTGCAAAAAAATGAAACCTCTACTTCTCTTGAGGTGTTTTGTTTGTTGTTTAATATGCTAATGCTCAAGCTCAGCTTTTGAAGGTATTTTATACCATAATTATACGGATTGCACAGAGAAGAAAGGTTTCATAGGCTCTCAGCCCTGAAAAACCACACAGCAAAAAGGAAGGGAACACCTGTTATGTGTTTATCTGGAAGACAGGTAGAAATATAACAGGAAGGATTTGGAAACACATTTTTCTCCCTGAAAATCGAATGTGACCTCCTGTCATTTCTCAAAACCTCTTTTTTTTTTTTTTTTTTTTTTTTNTTTTTTTTTTTTTTGTCCAGTTGAAGACCTCAACAAACAAGTAATTCTCCATATTCCACTAACATAAAGTCTGGAAATTATCTGGCCTGACTTCTAGCATAAATATTCTACAGTTTATTGCAAAAGACCTCAGTCTCCAGAAATTCATTAAGACATGGAAACTTCAGCAATTGTTCTAATTACAAATCTTTTGGTTATGTTTTCAGATTTATGGTTCCAAACTATCACGACTGCCAATCTCTGCAAAATAGGCCTCACAAATGAAAATCTATTGGTTTCTCCAACACTGATGGACTGGAATTTTACATCACTGCAGCTGCCAATCGAAACAATGAGCTGAGAATGGCTGAGACTCAGTCTGATGGACTGACCCTCTCAATTATCTATTTCCTTAATTGGCTGTCTGCAGTTTTCTACTGTCTCCATTTTCAGGAGGTTTGGTATTAAATTCTAGGCAGATCCAAATCCCACTTTAAGGCTCACTGAAACATGTATCCCTGTAATAGCCATATTATAAATTCACCGAAGATTCAGAACAGGCTGATAGGACCAAAATTAGTCCAGCCTCCAAGCACTGAAACCAAGGAGATTGATGGAAATGCTCTAAAAGAAAATTATTATTCCCATGTTGCCTACCCCTCATTCTGCCACCTGTTACAGCCTTCACAGCTGCTACAGAAATATATCATTTGTCTGGTCAGAATGAAGTCAAATCTCTGTCAATTTCAGATCTTAGACTGAGCTGCAAGCACTTTTGCTGCCTCTGATTTAGGGAAAGTACCCTTCAGACCCCCAAATCACTATCAGTGTTTTACTTGATAGTGAGTATTCCATGAATTTTTTGTCAAAATAGGTTCAAGGAAGCTGAAGCCATGTACACTTGTCTTTTTCCTTGAGTCATTCTGCCAGATGTGCCAATGACATAAAACAAAATAAGTAATTCTAGAAGCAAAAGTCATTATACTTTGCTATAAAATTACGTTTAAAACGGTAAGATAAAAGCATATTCTATTAACATATTTTCAATCAATTTACCAAACTGGAAAACTCCAAATCCAATGTCAGAAGGCTAATACAATAATTATTTTAGTTATAGGTTCCAAATATCTATAATTGCAATGGAAAAAAAGAACCTCATCATTTCATGAAAATAAACAGTAGCAACTACTTTTATTCAGAAATCTTGCAAAGGAAGCCAATGAACAGTATTTTATCTCTGGTTGCAAAACACAGAATATCCACCACGAAAATGTGCTTAGCACGAAAATTAAAAAAAAAAAAAAAAAAAAATAAAAAAACATTAATAAAAAAAAAAAAAAAAAGGTGTGACTGTCTTGTGTGAATAAAGAAAAAAGTATATTTGTCTAGGTCTTTGAACGGAAAGTGCAGGAGGTTTGGGGCTTTTTCCCAGAAGTTATTAGCAACTTTGTATTACTGTAATTAGGATTTCCAGACTTGGATTCACCTTAAAGGAGCTGTGGTTTTCATAGGTCAAATACTCAACAGAGTCTGCATTGGGGACATCTGCTCTGAAGAGTGTCCCAGAGATGACATAATATATAATATCATTACATTACATTGTATTATACCATATTGCTATGATATTTATTTATATATTATATATTGGTATTTTATTATATGATGATATAATGATATTAGATTTCTATATGATACCTATTTCTTTTTGGTGGTTGAACCCTGCCTTATGTAAGGCTGCCTTATGTAAGGCTTCTGGCTGCCATCAGGGAAAAGCACCAGTGGTAAGGTACAAAAGAGATGAGGGAAGAAAAAACCTGTATGGCAGTTTTTGTAAGGAAATTAAAACAAACATAAAAATTACAGTATTTTATTTCATGGGCACAGCCTCAAAGCAGCAAGTTGGCAGAACAGGATGCAGATGTGTTGTAAAACGATCTGGAAAAAACTGCTCATAGGAAAGAAATACACTCCAAACACATGGAGTGTTGCATCCAAGCCACTTTCCCTTTGTTCATACCCACTTGGGGTTTGGAGATGAATTTCCTTGCCTGGACTGCTGTTCAGAACAAGCCAACCAAGGACATGGTAAGCACATATTCTGCATGCCGGAGATGGCTACATGAGGATCCAAACTCTACAGCTGTACTGCAATGTGTCGAGGACTGCTGGAGGGAAAAAAAAAAGAGGTTTGGATAGCAGCACTGCACCTGAGGTGAAGGTAAAGTCTCACAGTAACTCAAAGCTTTGTTAAAATGAAGCAGAGTGAGCAGATTGCAAACTCATTCATATGTATGTTAGAGCAGGGAGCACCATGATCTGGACGATGGCTGGACTGATGCACATGGCCTAATGCAGTGCAGCCCAGACAATGGGCAGGAGCTGGAGCAGAGCTGGGAACACCTCCTGGCAACACATCAGAGATGCTTTCTGGTCACACAGGTATCTCACATCAGCTCAAACGGGAGTTAAGGTTGTGATTCACTAACAAGACCACTTGTCTTTGTACGACAAAAGTTGTTCCCATCCCTGCTGACCCATACACGAGTGCATAGTGTCAGCTAGTCCCTGAGGCAAAACTCTAAGAATCAGTGGGACAGACAGGAAGGGGCAGGAAAAGCAAGGTGTGTTATCATTGCTCAGACTCAGAGCCCTGACTGCTGTGGTGGAGCTGCACTGTGCCACGCAGGCATGTGAAACAGTCGGCGATGGCCTCCAGCCCTTGGCTCCATCACCCACAGTCTACAGCGGTTTGGTGGAAGCTGCTGAGAGGGGCAGGGAGGCAGAGCCTGGCACCGTCACCCTCAGCCCTGATATCTGCTGCTTCAGAGACAGGCCTGACCAGAGTGGAGGAAATGGTTTGCTATTTTACCCTGTGGGCTGTAAAGCAGTCTGTAACGAGGAGATCCCCACCAGGGAGCTTGTAAGGTCTAGAAGACAGTTGTACCACCTGAGCAAATGCGCTTAAATCTAAGACTTCAAGAAGTAATGAAAGTAGTAGGTTTTCTGATTTAACTAAACATTCAGTGCTTCAATCTCATCCTGCTGTTGCAGCTTTATTTAAGACAAATACATACCATCTGTTGTCTGATAGCAGATAAGAGGCATCTGTGAGGTGTCACGTTCCCACAGGATCCCGGCAATTCTGTTTGAAATCTCCACAGCTCTCTTGGATACACCTTGGACTAGTATCTCCTCATAAACCTGACAGGGTTTTTGGAGCCAGCAACACAGGTTTTTGATCAAGGCTTTTGATGGAGCAGTGCAAGCAGAAAACCTGATGGACGAGATGATCAAATTGTCAGCACAGGTTTGTTTCAGACGTGTCAAGAACATCCATGTGTGGATGCTGCAGCAGAGTACACACTACCCTGTCTTCGACAGAACAGGTTTAAAACTGCTTTTATAATCATCTCATTTTCTTTTAGCAAAGAGAACCACCACCTCTGCACCAGTAAAAAAAAAATCTTATGAGTCTATTTAACATTACTGTAAGAGCTCAATTATTCCTAAGAAAATGTTGTCAATTTTTCACCTGCCTTTAAGACAAATGAACAATTAATCCCACAAGGCAGAGAGAATAAAGTCAGATGGCTAGGCAAAGAGAAATATACACTTTTGGAGGTTTCACTTGGCCAGACACTGAGAGGGCTTGTGATGCAAACACAGGTGTCTTACAAAGTAGAATTACACCTTTCCTTGCAACACCTTTTACTCCAAAACACCACTTGGTTCAGCACTAGCTGTTAGCATTAGAAAAAATACTAATAATGAGGGTTCTTGAACTGGCATGTGGAAGCTCTTGCTTCCCATTTCATCCCCAGAGTGGTGGCTGTAACTAAAACACCAGAGACCCCAAGGCTCACAAGAGTGGTGTGGTCCCTAGTCCAGCTGCTTCTGTGACAGCATCCCCTGCCATTTTCTTCTGCCCTGTGATCTGCCTGCAGAGAGTAGGGCTGTTTTCAGCCTCAGCTATAGTCAGGACCAAAGGTCTACCTATAAGTGAAGGGGTGCATGATCAGGGGCACCAGGATGGGGAGGGTTAAGGGACTGAGTGGGGAGGACCCCGGTGGAAGGGAATAAAATTCCTTTTTACTGCAGTTTCATATTCAGTGGCCCATTTCTTTCCTATTCTCTTCTAGCTTACACCAGAGGATAACATATCTTCTGGTGCCTGTGCGAGAAGAACAGTGCACCAGGACAAACAGCCTTAATAATTATTCCGTAACCAATAGGATAAACGAAAACAGAAGGGCATTTTAAGGACAAGTTATGATTTTCTCTGAAGCTTTGCACATTTGATACGCTTCACAAAAGTTACCGAGAATAGGGAACATTTACCGTCTTTGGATCATTTATAGATAAACTCGATGACAAGGTGTAGGAAAAATGTTTTGGTTTTCTGACTCTGCAGTCAGCCAAGTGGACAGACCCTTAGGACTGCGAGTGCAGAACTACATTGCTTTGGGAGCTAATACGTCCTTAGGCAAAAATCAGCTCTCTGTTTTTCCACTGCCTTCAAAGGACATATTGACAGTCAGAATCTGGCAATTTTAATTAATGGGGCGAAGAGAAAAATCTGTCGATTTTGTCTCCGAGAAATTTTCCCAAATGGCTCTTTTACTCAATCAGTGAGGAATATTGTCTCAGACAGTGGTACAAAAGCCTGATATGTTTGCCAGCTCTGATCAAGATTGATGGCTCTAGCAACAAACAGCACAAGTGGATACCTTCTAGCTTCCCCAGCTGTTTAAACCCTGTGAAGGCTCTTCCCTTGGTGTAGCAAGACTCTTTCTGACTGTAAGGAAAAATGATACAGCTACAATCTTTGAGCTAAATAAGACATTTTTTTTAGGTAAACAAAAGGTAGTTGATGAAAAAGATTCAAATAACCTCAGTTCCTCTTTCGAACGCCCACACTATTCATTTCTTCATTCAGGCTTGAAAACTGATCTCACCATAGAAAGAAGGTGCTCATTTAAAATGAATGAAAATAAAATAGTTTTGTTCAGATAAACAATGTAGTAGCCATAAAGTACTTTCAAATTCAAAGTTTAGCTAAGCACTTTCCCAAGTGTTTCACTGAAGTGAGGCCCTAATTATTATTTTTCAAAATCCAGTGGTTGTGCTGTAAAATGTGCTTTCCCTATCTAGAGCCAGATGAAAGAAATTGAACTTGTTCATGTCCTGAAGTCTTTATTCAGTTCAAGGAGGTACAAAGTTCTCTCTGACTTCAGTAGTGACATTAGATGGAGGACACAAGTAGCAGGACTTTTAGGGTTTGACATTTTGTAGACTTTTGTGGCATTTGAGTGGGGGATGCAGTCCTTATGGTTCACATAAATTATTCCCTAAAGTTAACTGGAAAATAACTCAATAAACAGGCAAAGGAAAGACCTCTACAATTGTCCAAAGGCTTCTCTGGGAAATCTTGAGGGACTCTGCTAAAAATATGGAGCATTTTTCGAGGGATCTCAATCCGGTGAAATATTCTTTTTTTTCATCATCCTGTTGTCACAAGCTATTTGGTGAAATGAGAGACAATTTTACTTCATCTATCCGACACCTGCAGAGCAGAAATGCTATGTACAATAAGCAAAAATAAATCATGAAACAATCTTCCAGAACTGCTTACTCCAGCAAATATTTTTCTTATAAAAACAGGTTGAAAGATTGAAATCTGATGTAAAAAGCAATATTTACTAACTTCGTTTTCTCATTGTCTTTTGAAAGGCTTGGGAAGAATAATTTATTTTAAAATGTAGGGGGAAGAAATCTCAGGTGGTTCTAATTTGTTAGAAGAAATTTTTCACTGCATTCTCTATCTCAGGGTCAAATAATGCATTTTCAAATTTTTCATTAGATCTGCCTTCCTCTCATGAGTTCCATTACATAAACTGGGAACATCTTAAAGATGACAATTATTTCTTATAACCCTTTCCTCCTGAACGTTGCCATTTGATAGGAGACCCACTCCAGGCTGGACTTCTCTAATGCAGCGGGCTCATCCCTGTGCTTGCACCTCGGCAGAGGAAAGTAAGAAGCTGCCTACGTTATTCCCCGCCCACCAGGACTGATACAGGACACCTTCCCACATGTTTGCCTCAGCTATGACATTAAATTTTGTGCCTTTGTTCACAACAAGCCATGCCCAGCTCAGCAGCAGTTCCATTTGTGAAGGCCGCAAGAGCTTTGGACAGAGATGTCCCTCACCCTGGTCACTCAGGTTCTGTGTCCTCCCTGCCAACATTTCCCCCTGTCCTGGCATATTTGGCCACCTTCCGGTGTGTGTCGAGCAGCACATCCCAGGGCATAGGTCGTCATGTTATTGAGCAGGTAACTGTAATACCTGGCAAATGCAATGTACTGTCCTGCCAGAAACAAACTGTACTGGTTGTGGGTCACTCTTCCGTGTGCAAAAGTGGCTGTTACAGTCTCACGGTAATTATGGCCTTGCATGCGGCCATGTGACTGGGAATTTTATCAGTATTTTAATGTGTATGCAAATAAAAATGCTGGCTTGAAAATCCTAAAAAGCCAGTCCATGCTTTCACCAATATGCAACCCAGGAAAGTCTTTCATGGCAGCAAAAGTGACAGTCAGGGCTCATCACCCATCCTACCCAATCTGTACCCCATGGCTCCCAGGCGAGCACAATGCTCGCTTTCTGTTGCTGCATTTTCCACATTCGTATCAGAGCATCATAGCCAGCATATAGACAGCAGCAAGTCATTGCCTGTTTTTGTCCTTGTCATTTTGTGGCATATATAGTCAAATATCCACCAACTCTTCAAAATTTATTTCCCAAAGGAAATAAATGTTAAAGACGGCCTGCAAGTTTGCCATCATTACTCATTTCTTCCTAATACTTGCCTCTCACAAACCAAAGTGTGGCAACACAGAACAGACAGTGCCTAGGTCGATGGATTTATTTATATTTACATCATAAAAACAACAGTGAAACTTGGAAAAAAAAAAATCCTGAGTGATGGTCCTTTACACAGAACAATAATCCATCAGTCCTTGCCGGAGTGAACGAAACTCCTCCATTCAGAGGATCTTACCAATTTATATCATCCTTCTAGATACGCAAGAGGCACATCTGAGATTTATTTTCACCTTGCTTTAGGTCCTTGTTCACTTTATTTTGTATCTAATCTGTTAAACAGCTAAATTTCATTCACAGTCTGTGAAGAGAGAGAGTGAAGTGACATTTCTAGACATTATTGATGGACTCTGACTTCACATGGGTAAAGTTAGAGGACATCAGCCTTGCTCTTATATTTGAATTTTTATTTTCTAGAATTATGGGGAGATCAGCATTCATTCCCTCACTCTCTTTAGAAACAGCCAGCTTCAGTTTGTAACATGTGGTTTATGAATTTCTATTCAGTTTCATTACAGTCCACAGCTCTTTAGTTTATCAAACAACTTATTTTAATAGAGCAAACTTACTATGTACCTACCCCTCTTTCCACAGACACAGCAAGGCAGACCCTTTGCTCCTAATTCCATGCCTCATTCAGCCACATCTAATCCCAAAAAATTAGTCACTCACTCTCTCTCTCTGTGTTTCATCTGCTTCCAGGTTGCCATCGTTGCGTCTGCTCTGAATTTCTTCTTGAGTTTCTCACCCTTTCTCTGCCACTTCTGTCACTTCTGTACACACACTGGTACACTCAGAGTAAAAGAAACCAAAATACAAATTACCTTTATATTAAATGTTGAGTCCCTAAAGCAATCTGTTCAACCAGCTGCCTGAGCCCCTGCTTAAACCTGTGTGAAGCTAAGCTTCCCATTTTTACAGCTATTGCTAAATGAGGAAGCATTTAATTGTCCCGGCATTTGTCAGGGAAGTAATTTGTCATATCCAGCAACTTCGGTGAAGTGACTTAAATGATTATCCTACAGTAAGATAGGATTTTTTTTTTAAAGTTTCTGAACAAAATGGAAGATACCAAGGGATATAAAAAGTGATAGTGAGTATATGCTACTTTTTAACTGGGCATACAAACGTAGGATGCCATGTTCAGTATATTTATTTTGTTCAGTTAAAAATCACCACATCCTGAAACTGCATTTTAATAGTTGCCACATGAAAACTGCAGTCATCAAAGATGACAATAATTGATGGATACTAGTAGATTAAACACCTCATCGTCGAAGTAATTTCACAGAAAGATCTGCATTTTCTCTAAAACCTCCAGTTTACTTAAA
Organism: Pampusana beccarii; assembly: GCA_013399365.1. Taxonomy (NCBI): domain Eukaryota; kingdom Metazoa; phylum Chordata; class Aves; order Columbiformes; family Columbidae; genus Pampusana; species Pampusana beccarii. Next base: position 140,125 of record VWYH01003950.1, on the reverse strand, counting down.
GCCCAAAACTGAGGTCTAGAAAAAGAAAGCAAGTCTATTGTTCATTGCACAAGTCATATCTAGCACTACATTAGATGCCCTGGTATACCCTGGCCAGGTGCTGCCCCTCCAAAAAGGTACCGATTTTCTGTTTAATCCCGTGTCTTCCCTGCCAGTCCCAGTCTGACATCTCAGACGCTTTGGGCCTCTAGGGTAACATAAATTCCTCTGATGAGACATCTGATTCATGGCTTTTCAGTCATACACCTTTTTTTCTTTTCTACGTGAATTTCCATTTTATAATACAACTTGACCTTAGCCTTCTACCGTACTTCTTGACACAAAGCACCTCTGTTTTGTCCCTGCACCTATGCTGAAGGGACCATAGGGCACAATTCTGCTCGTGATGCAGAGGCAGGCTTGTAGCAGTGTCTGCTTACAAAAATACTTGCACACAGTGCTCAAGTGTGAGTTCTGGAGTCAGAAATCGTGAGTAGGTAGTGGCAAGAGGACTGTATACAAAGAGTCAACTTAGTCAACAAGTCTCCCAATGTTCCTAAGAACCTACCTTCCCCCCCTTCTGGGGGGTGCCAGTTCTCCCATCAGAGCACATACCTGTAATCTGTGCATCATACAGTCATCCATAAATATTCCTTTTATGTTTGTCCTCTGCTCTGTGCTGTCCACTTGCTACTGAATCAAGCCAAACAGCTAAGCTTTTCCATTTTTTATCCCTCAACTTCCTTAACAGATGCTTTTATTTTAACTGCTCGTCCATTATTTTATGAGAGATGTTGTTACCGTTTCTGTGTTACGCTGTCATGTGAGTGTCACTCTCAGCATTGTTCTCAGCGCTGTAGAGAGACAAGTACAGACAGCCAGGGAGTTCAGGGAACCAGGGAGATAGTGCTGGTCACCGTGACAGATGCTAGTACTGGAACTATGAAGTACCTTATGTTTTAAAAATGTTGAAGCAAGGGAAAGAATTCGAAGGAGTGATCTGCAGAAGAGCAGTAGGGTCAGTGGGAGGGTGTTATTGGTAAGTCATTTTTCCCCAGACACAAGGCACAGAACAGGAGAAAGCACAAACATAGTCATTTGGAAACTGGTCAATATGGGGAGAAGAGCTGTCATTGTGGGCAGGGTAGAGACCATGGTGAACGTCTTGGACTCAAAGTGAAGACAGGCAATTCAGATTTGGTATTACAGAGGACTGGGAAGCCACAAAAGACATAGACCCTCCATGCAGCCCATGGCATATATAACTGTTGTTACCAAAGCTATTGTCCAGGAGAGAGATGTGGGTCTCATTTCGCACATTATCTGGTCCCGACTCCCGTATCTCTGCTGACTGAAGACTGCAGCAAGGGCACAGCTTTCAGAACAGACAAGGCAGGCAGTTTCCTGGAGAACTCTGTTGAAAGGATAAACAGATCTCACGAAAAAAAACACTGCTGATGTGTTTTGATACAGGTTAGCACGGTTACAAACTGCATTGGCAGCCCAGTTGTAGGCTGCATGTTGTGATAAGTATTCTCTGGGACATACCTACTTGCACGAGTTTTCACACTAGGTTAGTGCTCACTGCTGAGAAGCTTTACTGTCAGAGAAACATAGCAGTTACCTATAGAAACACTGAAAAACGGGAGTAAATCCAACACTTCAGTGGGTTCAGTGGGGAGCCATGAGCTAACAGAGTGCATGAGAGACAGCAACTCTTGCCAGCTCTCATACCGCAGTGATTTATGTAAAAGTTTTCTAAAGGTATTTTTCCCTGGTATTTAGTTATAAGGTAGCCCTGAGGTTTCGAAAGTATTCAAAACTCTTGGAAAAAGGTACTTCCCCTCTTTAGATGTTTTCACTTAGAGTAGCTAAATACTTACCTACCAGACTGTTTATAATCTAACACCTCAAGAGCAGTTTTGTGAGAGCTGTGTATAGTTAGTAGTTCTTAATGTTACTCATAAGCTTACTTTTACATGCAATGCCCTGGATATTCTTCAGCTCATGGTGTGACTTAACAGTTAACTGTAGTGTCTAGTCACTTCTGCTCTCATCAATTTATACCAATAAAACCTACAAATAAGTTTGAACTAGAAATTATTCCAGGAGTGGTTCACTTTCAACCCAGACAGACCCTTACTAGCCATACTTTTCAGCATGTGATCCTGTAAGTTGAGAGCAAAACATCTTAAAATATCAAAATCACAAATATTAAAACTTCCTCTGAAGTTACAAGTCCTTCATCTGATGCTTCCTAGGTGCATGCCCTTGTAACATGGTTTTAGTACTGACGAGAGAAGTAAGAAGTAAGAAGTAAGAAGAAGAAGACATTGGTTGAGCTTTTCTTGGAAGAAAAAAGCTACTAGGTAGGTAACAGACTCTGTAAGCCACCATACAAACCAAGCTGAAACCAGTTAGGAGAATACCCCAGAATACCACTATGGAAAAATTTAGTAGCTGCTTTTCAGGCATGCAAGATGTATATGGTTTGTGGACTGATTGTGAATGTTTGAAGTATGTTTACAAAATACAACCAAATACAACCTAATACAACCAGAAAATCCATGTTAGAGTCAAGGGTGTTACTACGGTATTTTAAAATAAGACAACACAGACCATAGCATTATATTCAATTTTTGCTTCATCAGGACAAAAGCCTCTGAGACAGAGCTAAAAAAACGTTTTTGGAAAGGCAACCAATCTTGCTGTAGAGCCTTCCAGTGAGAAAACACAGCACATCCGTTAATGTTCTGACAGCTCACACGCTCAGAGGTCTTGTATTTCTCTGACAACAACTAGGCATACAAATTCTGTTAAAAAAGAGACACAAATTATGACAAACAGTATTTTAAAGGGAAATTAGGACAGCTAAAATAGATTTTGCAGAGAAGCTACAGCAAGTACGAACATTGAAGAAATGATGCAAATCTGCTGGATGCAGAATGATGGAAGAATCTGTTGGTCTGTGTGGTAATGAGGGGTTTCAGGGAATACTTTTGAGAGGGCAGATGACGTTCTACCAGAGACATATTACCACTGGGCCTGCTCCTCTTCTTCCCTATATTCCTCAGATGGATTAGTACAGTGCCAAGAACTCTGAAGGAGCCAAAGTATTCAGGAGAGACTCAAAATCCATATTAGCCACTAAACGTGAGTATCAATCAGTCTTAAAGGAACACACACGGTGCTTACAAAGTGATTCAAAGTGTGGATAACACCAGCAGAGAAAGGAGGAGTCTCTAAAAGGACATACAGGAAAGTAACATTGGGTACTTGGCAGCGCTTGGCACCATCCTGTCTGAACAACCACCCTTTCCAGACACTTCATCCCTTTCACCATGCAACACTGCCCATCTGGGATCTCTGCTGAAAGTAGACCTGACCTGAGCAGGCTGGCTGTCCTGAAGCTGAGCCTGGCTTTGCATTTTGCAAGAAATACCCTAGAGACCTGAGCTTTCTTACTGGAATTGAGAGAATAAGAATTAATTTCCCCTTCTGAGAAAGACAGATAGTCTAGAAATGCTTGTTTTGGAAAGGGAATCACTAAAGATGTCTGATAAAAATATTTAAGATGTTGAGCAACAGAAAAATCTGATCAGGACTTCCATTCTTCTTGTCTGAAGATGCAAAAGCATCGATAGGCAACATATCCAGACCCATTTAAAATAACAGCTTTTCATATTTATTTAAGACAAAGTTTGGGATTCCTTGCCATTCTGAGGCCAAAAATTAGCAAAAATCAATTGTGCATTTACAGAGATAATACAATATCAGAGTTTCAGCTGTTGATGTTAAGCAATTTTCAAAGTAAAACTAAATCTGTGAACGTCATTTCACCGTCACATAGGGAAACCTCTCTTCCTCCATGTGAGGATGTGAGACTCACTCACTCCCCTCAGAAACAAGAGTATGTGTGAATTATAGCATATGAGTCTGTACGAATGCCCTTCGTTGCATTACCTATTTTTCCATTTCACTTTAGGCACCGTGACAATTTTTCCTCATCTGAGGACATTTTTCCTTTTAACAACTCCTGGACATGGAAAGCAACTGCAAAGTTTCTCTGGAAGTGTTCCAGAAAACAACAAATACACCTTTGGTTGGCTTATCCAGGGGCTTCATTCATTTTCTCCATCCTTCTCATCTCCACAATGAGGAAGATCCATCTCTGCCAGTGATTTCAAGGATCTTTTAACAGTGGTTTGAGTCAAAATTTGGCTGCATTATCAAGATGTTCCTTCTTCCAGCCCTCACTGCTTCATGTTTCATAATCATGACACAAGACAGTCTCCAAAGAACCAGAAATCTGCAAACTCAACCCAAATCTCCGTGCAGGTTTCATCACAAGGGAAACATCAGTTCCAACAGCATAAGGCCTTAGATTTCTAATTTTGTTAATCCGTTGCTAATGGCTTCAGGTCTGCACCAAAATAATTTGTGTCCTCAGAGAATGGCCCCACAATGACGGTAGTAGTGTGTGGAGCAGCAGTGCTGCAGTATTGCCAACACTTGAAAAAGCACACCAGACAAAAACCTGTGGATCTGTAGAAGGCTGAGCTTACAATGGATACACAAATTAAGTCTGGTGTAAGTTATGACTTTTATCACTCATGCAGTTTCTTCACACATTTTTTTCATTAACATTTATAGCAACTATGAAAGTGATGATTCATAAAAACCTGTAGATTTTTTTTATTGCAGTAGGTGTAGAATTTAACAGCCTCGATACAATGACAGAAGTATTTCTATTTGAAGTACGAGCCTCAGTATCTGCAAAACTGTGAGCAATGTAGTGCTCTAAGTAAACACATCTTGTAATTCTTTAAATGACAATAAAATTGCATTTCTTTAGGCATAATAAAATATGGTATAAGTTAAGAATATTAATATTATTACAATGAGTAAGAAAAGAAAAATAAAGCATCAAATATAAAACGTGCTACAGATCTTTGAGTTCTGCTTTAATCACCTGAGTTCAAAGTGCAGAACCTGAAAACCCATCTGGTCCTGAAAATACATCATGACTCTGATACATTTTTGGTAGTAAATGACTTAAAGAGCTTAAATTTCTCCAAGTAGTTATGTGCACAGTAACCCAGTAGCTAGAACAGCAAACTTTCCCTGTGCTTCAGGGCTGTGAATTACACAGAGCAGGACTTCTAAAAGTTAAAGGGGACTTCTAAAAGTTAAAGGCTGTGGTCATGACCTTACATCCTCATCTGGATATTTTATTCCAATTGAAATAACATGAGTTTTGTGTTCAATTTTGAAATAGGACCTCTGCTACCAGTTTCTGTGTCACTGGCATCAGATGCTGATTTTAGTAGGGACAGAAGCAAACCAAGAATTCCGGACCCAAAGCCCGTCAAAACCAAAGGAAAAACTCCTGTTGACTTACTCAAGATTTGGACCTGGCCCTTATTCCTTTGCCTCCACTAATTCCTGAACATGAATTGCGGGCTGTGTCTGACTGTTTTGGACAAATTTGCTTTGCTTTTGTGCTGAGTCTACAGACAGTACTTCAGAACTAAATGTTTTTTACTATGTTTAGATTGTTCAGAGTGATGTCATTAACCTTCAGTTTTATGTTAAAGGTAGTTAAAGTCCCTTTGTTTTCTCTGTGTTAGAGAAGTTCCTTCTCCTAGGTTTCCCATAGCAGAGACTCAGGCATGGATTCCAGAAATTCTTCTAAAGTACATAATTTCTTCACAAGGTACAGCGTAGAGCAGCTCAAGCTGTGTGCCTCCTCAAGAGGCGCCCTCAGGGAAAACAAAACAAACCAACCAACCAAACAAACAAACAAAAAAACAAAAAACCAAAAAAAAACCCCAAAACTTGGACAATTATACCCTCACAATCTACCCCTCACCCCTGCCAGCCCCTCAGTGTGTCACTCTGAGACAATTGCAAAATCAGAGTTTGCGGTCCCTCTGTTCTTCATTGGATCTCTTCATTTACTTCAGGCAGGTTGTCAGTCAAAGTCCTGATCTTCAGTTATTATTTTGCACCTGCAGCTGGAGAAAATAAGTTCTTGGTAATAGTCAAAGTATTCTTCTGTTTTGTTAGGCACCATTCTGTTCCTTTATTTGTCTCCAGGGACGCAGCTCTTATCTTCTAGCTTGAAGACTCTGTGGCCTTTTTTACTTAATGACGAAGAAAGTTCAAAGATTCACAGCTTACACAAGTTATGCTTAGCAAACTTACTTATGCTAAGTGAATTCTGTATAAGCAGTTTTTAAACAAGTTCTGTACAAAGCAGTATACTCAATAATTTATTCCCTAACAGTTCGTAATTTGACAGCTGCTATTTGAGCAAAACTGAGTTAAAAATGTTCAACATGGTATTAGAGGCACCTACAAACCAGCACTCCAAAATCTCATTGAAAATAAAGAGATACAATGCACCATGCAGCAAACCAAACTCCAGTTAAATAATAGTAGGTTCATTATTGAAATTACAGTCCAAGCTGCTGCAGAAAAGCAGCGTGTGCTTACAGAAGGGACATGCAGGTGTTTCATTTCCTGGACTAATCTCACCCATAATTACAGTCCGTGGTCCGAGAGCCTCATTCTTCTTGTTGACTGAGCAAGCGGATGAGAAAATTTTAAGACAGCTTCAGCTTCCAGATGTGAAATGAAAAGCTTTTAACAGTGTCCATGAACATCAGACTGTGAATGACAATGAGCAACATAAGGGGAAGGATGCACTGGATATGCGGGATGAGATGAAAAATGGCCATGTTATGCAGAAATTATCTCGCTTACTTCCAGCTAAATTGCAAAAGGTTACACTTCTGTATCTGGGAAATGACCTTGAAAAATTTTAATCAAAATGCAGCATATGAGTCCATTCCCCATGATGAGCACCTGAATGGAAGCTGCTATAAAAGGACTCTGATGCTAGCTGCTCTTGTGGCTTCATAGGATCTGTTTATACCCAATTTTTACCCACAATGACTTCAGCTGGGTCTTTCCCTGTATTCTACCTCCTGCTGCTGCATTAGGAGTCCTGCCTGACAGGCGGGTGCAGGAGCAGCACATGCACCTTCGAGTCCTTGGCTTGAAACAGGTTAAACTGGGACTAGTTCTCACCTGGCCAGGGAGCTGCTCTCTGTGCTGCAGGTGTGGTCTCTGATAAATGACCATATGCTTCTGTATAAAATGCATATTTATACTCCAATACATGTGAAATACTCTTCCATTTGCCCTTCATGAATGGTAAAACTGGGATTAGGTACATAACTCCAGGCAAGGTCCACAGTAGTACGAAGCAGAGGTCAGCACAGGCTGGCCCCAGGGTTTGCCATCTGACTCCAGCCCTTTTCCAGGACATTTCACTCCTGCCTGGCTTTGCCCTGTGGGGCTCTTTGGGGTCCAATATGTGCTATGTGTCATTATACAGATAAACCCCATAATATGGGACTAGGGAAGCCACCCTGCCAAGCAGTGCCTAAGGTCTGGGTCACTGCCTCTTATCTTGCTCAGTTTTGCCTCCTGACTAATGCTAGTTTCCTGGTTTATCTGTATTTAATATAGGAGTTTAATATCGCCAATATATTTTCCAGTGAAGAGTTCTGAAGACCGATCATTAGATAGCATTTTCTCACTTAAACTATACTCTGATTCAGCAAAGTACCTAAACAAACATCTGAAGTTACTTGTTTGAGTGGTCCCATTTCTTTCATCACAAAATCAATCGATGTGAAGCATACACTTCAGCATTTTGTGGTTATGTGCAAATGAATTTCACAAGTGCTGCTTCTCTGCTGGTGGATGTCAGAGCTACTCCTTTTCACACCCAACACTTTTTTCATAAAATGGAAACAGAGGGAAAATATACTCCTGCAATAATCTAATGAGTGAAAGAACAGGATATGAAACATTCAAATTTTATCCAAACCTATGTACTGGGAGCACATTTGCACAATGCATTAAAAAACTGTTTGGAAATATTTAAAACTTTTGAATATTTGTCTTCTGAGAAACCATGTTTTTATTTGAGAAATACACAGTATGAAGCTATGTTAGACTTTAATATAAGGAGGGTTTCCAGGGGCGTTATGTTCCCACAAATCTGCTACTTTTGGGTTTTTTTAATTTGATGCCTTTGCCACATCTGAGCTCCCAGGGTTGGTTTCTCCCTCCGGGGCTCCATGGGAGGTTCCAGTCTGAAACCCAACAAGAGCCACATCACTAGTAAAAACATAAGCCATCCTACGATCTATGTGCTCCCAACTTGTTTATTCTCAGTCAATATACACAAACCACCCAACAATTTATCAGAGAAATGGAACCAAAGGGTAAGCATCCCATTCCATGCAGAAAATGGACCAATCCATCTGCTTCACAGCAGTGATCGCGATGGCAGAGAGGGAAATAGGAATCAGTTGTAAGGCAGCAGTATTCACAAGAGCTTGGTCTAGGCCTGTTGCTCTTGTGTTGTACAAACTCTCTGTGTGAAACTCCCTTAGTGAAACACTGAGCAGAACCCAGCTCCTACAGTCAAAGACTTTGAGGATTTAAGGATTTAAGATCTGATGTTGATCTCTCCATCGACTCAACGTATTTTGGATCAAGCACTTAGCAATGGGCACAAAGAATTAATCATCTGAAGTACTCACAGAATTGGAGCTGTTTAAATACCTAACATTCAGCTTACACACATAATAATCTTTGAAAGAAATGCAGCAGTAGTATAATGCAATCTATCATATACATACAAATTTACTCTCAAATTCCAGACCAACTTGGAATTAAATTACAAGAGGCTGGATACTATCAACCTATGCCCTGCAGATGCAGGGTGACACCAGAGCTTACAGATTTTTTTAAAAGTCATGCTGATCAAGTCAGCCACCCCTACAGGAGTGTAAATGTGCATTGCCCTGGTAAAACCAGCTCTAGTGACAACAAAGAGAATAGAAAAACTTAATAACTAGGAACAGAGCACAGAAACAAATTGTGCTAAAAACCAACCAACCAAACAAACAAACAAGTGGATCCAAAGACAGTAGAGTAAGAAAACTTAGCACTACGTATCTCCTGGCAAAGAAGGGGGAGACAGAACACATTTCTCTTCCCAGTGAATGCTGCAGGGCACTGGCAGCTCCTCATAACCCCTCCACAGGTGCATACGCTGAAATTGTTGGCCTGGCGCCTAGGGAAGCATTGCAAGTATGAGCAAAAGAAATATATATAGAAAGGAGATTTTCTTTTATAACATTTTTAACTCTGTTATCAAGGATTTCCAGTATTAATTTGAATTAAATATATGGAATATGAATATATAGTGTTGTAACTGGACTAATAATCCGTATTATTATTATAATCTAAAACCTTCTTAGGCAAACAACAAACTCCTGTGTTCACATACAAAGTTGTGTTCTCCTATTTGCCCGTAAAAAGAATTTGAGTGTAAGAGTAAAATCCTCCTAAATGCTTCCCTCCTGGCCACCCACCAGCGTACCCAACTGATCTCCCATCCAGATAAATTATACAGTATCTCTTATGAATACTCTGTTATTAGATCGGATCAATTTTGTGTTGTCTCAGGCTCTCAGACAACACGGTATTGCAGTAAATGATTCATTGTGTTGCGTAGCAAATGTCTCAGGAAAGCCAAAGGTGCTTGTTGGCAGTCACAGAGCAAGTGGAGCTTTTGACACATTGGAATAAATTCAGAGTTAAGAATTAGTCATTATGCATATAAGACCTGTGCGCAATAGAAAGGCCTGGAAATTTCAGGAGGTTTTTTTTTCTTGGTGAAGAAAGCAATGGAGAGTGAGGGAGAAAAAGCAGAGGAGCAGGAACATGTGAGAAAACTCCAGGAAAGGGCACAGGATAAAGCAAAACAGAGCAGCAAACTCAAGCAGCCCGAAGAATTTCCCTGGATAGCACATTTCGTGTAGACACCAGTACAACCGACTCATGTTTTTGTTGTATATTCTCCTGCATTCTTTATGGATATGACAAGCAGAAGCCTGTCAACAGTTACCAAGCAACTGTAAACTTAATAATATGAATTAATATTAATAAAAATGTAAAAAAAAAACCCATTAAAGTTAGGGGTTTTAATTATAAAAAGGAAGTACAGAAATAAGCATAAATGGGGGTTTTTGTGGTTGTTTGGGTTTGGAGTTTGGGAATTTGTTTTTTGGTTTTGTTTTGTTTTTTTAAAATACAGGTTTTTTTCAAAGAATTAACAGACTAATTTTATTCAGGACTGTCCTAATAGTTTTTGACAGAGACAAAATGCTGCAGCTTCTCGTGTACGTTTCAAATTATACAAGTTGTATTTCCATGAAATATTGCAAGTAGAAATCTTTCCTGTCCCAGGTACAAAGACATTACAGGTTCTAAGAAAGGTATGTTTCTGAGAAATGACATTGCAAGCTCCTAAATCAAATGGCAGATCCATTCCACACATTCTTTGAACTAGCATAAATCAAAATAGGAACAACTTCACATTCTTGGTCATCTAGAAGTTTCAGTGATGGTTTCAAAAAATGTGTGTGCAAGGATGACTGGTCTTAGCCAGCCTGCTTTCACAGTCATGGAAGATTCGTTGAAGTTGAACGTGTAGTTTAACTCATAGCAAATCTTTTGATTTACACAGGGTTCCCAGTGTAAGCCATGCAGACATGTATGTATTAGAAATCTCGTGCATGCAAAGTCCAATACCTTCAAGAAACCTGAAACCTCCAACTCAGCGGTTGGTGTAGTCACTTCACAAGTAGAAACTAGACAGGCAACTTGTTAGGTTGCTGGCATGGTCACTGACTTCTGCTGTCACCAGATTTACTTTTTCAGGCCATCTTTTGATGAAAGGTTGGAAGTCAATATTTTGCCCAGGTTTTCTTCTCCAAATCCTGCCTTGCAAAGTCAGTTTCTTCACTGCCTTTGTGTCAGCTGAAGCTGGGCTTTGCCACCTTCTAACTCCTTCTGTGCTCCATCTGTCTTTTTGAGAAAGAGTTCTGGACTTAAACTACTTCAGTTCTCTTTATCTCAGTTGTGACAGTCTCCTCTGTATTTTGGGATTTATTCGTACCTTCAAAGTTAACTTCGAGAAACTGTGAAAGTTTCAGTCGTATTCCTTTCTGACCCAAAACAGCACAGTGACACTGAAGCTACATCACATCAGGGCAGACAGTCAAGGTTACAAGAAAGCTCTTTAAGAAAACTCAATGACCTTGTTTGCAAGATTGCAGGAAACAAGGACCCTCACCATTTCCTTCGGTCTCCTCCATATTTGTGGGTTGTCCTGTCCCTTACAATGGGAATTTATCTTCCAAGACAGCTGAGTGGCTTTAGCTCCTGGCCAGCATTGTGCATTTCTGCACTGGGCTAAATGCCCCAGTGTGTTCAGAAAAATGTCCTGTTTCTAGATCTTTTAGACCTTGCTAAGGTTTCTTCCTTGCTTCCTCCAGTTAAGGACACAAGATAGAAACACGAGGGGAGATTGGCAATGGCCTGATTGCTGCTGGTTGGAAGGGCAATGGCACCGGTCCAATCCCACCTCTCCTCCTGCACACACAGAACTGTTTGGGACCTTCACATTTCATAGAGAAAACATAGACTGTGGTGCTGTAGTAAACCTTGAGGCACACAGCTGTGTCCACTTACACAGACGGCAGGATGTATACAAGTACAATCAAATTGCCATTTCAGTCAAGTTAAGGTTGAAGGAGGGTGGTTGAGTCAGAGCAGAGAATTATCTGACACAGTGCATCAAAAAAAAACCAATCTGTCTTTTGTCCATGAGTTATTGTAATAAGGAAAATAAAGCTGATTTGCCACAGTAGTCTCTTTCCTTTTCAGGTCGCCTTGCTCTTAGAGACTGCAATGGGAGTAGTGAAATCTTAAGTCTTCTTTCTGACCAAATTCAGCCTTTTCACAGCACTTTGTAACATCTATCTACTTCCTCTCCATTACACCTAATTATTTGGACTAGCATAATCTTCACAAAAATAAGTACTTTAAACAACAGACAATACATGTACACCCATTCCGCAAATGATTTTTCACTGATACCAAGGCAGATATATAATGCATAGTAAAGAATGACTGCTTGTATAAACACAATGTTTTCTGTGCCTTCCAGGAGAAACTATTCAACACACCCTTCACTTCCATTTATATGGATTTGAATACAAAATAATGAGTCAAGATGAATAACAAAAACTAGGTATTAGGCTGACTAGGACTGGAGGAGAGGAATCAGTGGGGTGATTGTTCCCTCTCCATAGCAGGTGAGAGAGAGGCCACTTTGCTCAGTTGGCCTCCTCCTGTCTTATATTGGGGTAGATCATGGAAGACCCTATCAAACACACAAACCATTTTCCATGTCTTTCCTGTAGTAGTCGTAGTCAATGGGGCGGAGTCCACCTGGAGGCTGGTAACTAGTGGAGTGCCTCAAGGGTCGGTACTGGGGCCTATATTATTCAATATATACATTAACGATTTAGATGAGGGAATTGAGTGCGCTATCAGCAAGTTTGCTGATGACACTAAACTGGGAGGAGTGGCTGACACACCAGAGGGCTGTGCTGCCATCCAGAGAGACCTGGACAGGCTGGAGAGTTGGGCAGGGAATAATTTGATGAAATACAACAAGGGAAAGTGTAGGGTCCTGCATCTGGGCAGGAACAACCCCAGGTTCCAGTATAGGTTGGGGAATGACCTGTTAGAAAGCAGTGTAGGGGAAAGGGACCTGGGGGTCCTGGTGGACAGCAGGATGACCATGAGCCAGCACTGTGCTCTTGTGGCCAAGAAGGCCAATGGCATCCTGGGGTGTATTAGAAGGGGGGTGGTTAGTAGATCGAGAGAGGTCCTCCTTCCCCTCTACTCTGCCCTGGTGAGACCACATCTGGAATATTGTGTCCAGTTCTGGGCCCCTCAGTTCAAGAAGGACAGGGAACTGCTGGAGAGAGTCCAGCGCAGGGCAACTAAGATGATTAAGGGAGTGGAGCATCTCCCTTATGAGGAAAGGCTGAGGGAGCTGGGTCTCTTTAGTTTGGAGAAGAGGAGACTGAGGGGTGACCTTATTAGTGTTTATAAATATATAAAGGGGGAGTGTCACGAGGATGGAGCCAGGCTCTTCTCGGTGGCAAACAATGATAGGACAAGGGGTAATGGGTTCAAGCTGGAACACAAGAGGTTCCACTTAAATTTGAGAAGAAACTTCTTCTCAGTGAGGGTGACAGAGCCCTGGAACAGGCTGCCCAGGGAGGTTGTGGACTCTCCTTCTCTGGAGACATTCAAAACCCGCCTGGACACCTTCCTGTGTAACCTCATCTGGGTGTTCCTGCTCCGGCAGGGGGATTGGACTGGATGATCTTTTGAGGTCCTTTCCAATCCCTGACATTCTGTGATTCTGTGATTTGATGTTTCAGGTTCCCTGGGGTTCAGCTTCCCTGGGGTTAAGTCACTGACTGTCTCTAGAAAGTACAGCTCATGCCTACACAACCATGGCCTGATAACACTTTATAAAACATGGCAGATAACATCATTCCTTTTATAGCTAGGAGAGAAAGTACAGGAAAATGAAACAGCATTCCCTACACCAGGCACCAAGACAGAGTGCATCACCCAGAGCCCTGCATCCTACTGCAGAAATTTTGAGCAATAGAAAGCTGCAGTAAGCATTTTAGCAAGAGCAGATCTCTCCTTCCCTGCACAAAGGCTCTGCAGGCTCTCGGAAGGAATGCCCTGTCGAACAGCAGAGACACCAGCACAACGCCAGGCTGTGTGCGCCAGGGGAGGAGGAAGGGCTAAGGGGATTACAGCTTTGAGGCATTACTATTCGCGGCAACAACTTTTTCTAGTTGAAATGTAGTATGTGATAAACTGCTCAGCTGGCTGGAGCACTTGGCTGCTTTAAATATTCTAACTGCTCTGGAAGAGACAGATGTCAGCAGCTCAGGGCCAGGAAGGAGCCCCTGGTCAAATTCATTTACATTGATGACATTTTCAAGAAATAAATGGTCCTGAAAACTCACAGGTGCTTAGTACTGTGCTAATGACTACATCCGGCAATGAGAATTCCCACGTTTATTGAGGTTTCAGGTTAAAGAGAACAGAGAGCTGTCCTGGAACCAGCTGAATGTTCCCCACGCTATATGACATGCTATACTTTCACCTTTCAGCCCAATTCTGCCCATCCTACAACTCCAAGTTTCATGGCTTTGGAGCAAGTGTCCCCCTAGGCAGCCAGGACCGCAAGGACAGCTATCCATAGTCTCTGCTCAGGTGCACGAGCACCACGCTCCACCAGCAGTGCCCAAGCTGATGCTTACAGTGTTTTGGGCTGGGTCGGAGCTCCTCTTCAGCAGGCTATGCACAGCGCTTCCTACACAGCACACGTCAGTGGCGGTGGGAGCAGTACGGTAACTCAGATGTACTCAAAGCTCTGAATTCAGACCTAGACTATGACCCCGTCCTCAGTGGACACCAGTTACTCACAAAAGGAAACATCTCTGCCCTGCCTACCCAGTCTTCAGGGTCAGCTATTAATATTAATGTGATGGCAGAGAAACCAATAATGTGTTGCTTTTTGTTGAATTTGGCTGTTCTTTTTAGTGATCCGCAGTGTTGAATTACATTACACATAAAGCTCTGTGTGCCTGTTTGTATTTACACTATAATATATGAATTTCAAAAGGAACAGTTCTGTGGTGCACATTCTACATGAAATCCCTGAGCTCCCAGACAGCAGCCACAGTATAATCCTTACAATATCTGTCCTGTACAAGAATCCATTTTATTTTAAGGCTGAGGTGACATTTCTATTTTATTCTTTACCAAAATACAATGAATGGATTGACTTTTTATTTATGAATAGTGGTACTTACGAATAAAAATTACTAGAGCTATAAGGCAGGAAAAACATACAAGTATGAACCTTGGATTTACTCGTAAAAAAATCTTCAGAAATGCCTTCAGTCCTTTTGCACATTCATTAATTTTGTGCTTAGTGAAAAGAGGCACGTCACTGCATCTCTTCTACATCTTCAGCTTCCTCGTGTACTTTGTTTTTCAAAGATCAACAAATATTTAGATCCTTCTTTGCCTTTTTTAAATCTGACAATATTGAATTATATGCAAGGTAATCTACAAATATAACACGTAGATCTATATATCTCTGCTCTGAAAGTTGTTTTCCTTTTACACGTATATCCAGATCAAAAGTTTCAGACCAATCCAGCAGAGCTGAGGGGCACTGGGGGGACTTTCTTCAACAAGACAGCCAAGTAGATTCAAGTTTAGGTCACATCCAACTGTTTTTAGTGTAGTTTATACATGTAAATCCTCTGGGACTGGACAGAACATTCCACCAAATTAAAATTTTTCAATAGATCCACCACACAAAAGAAGAGGTTACTCATCTCTTCGTTAGTTTCTCAGGCATGTACTTTACCACATGGCGTATTATTGACTTAATGCTGTAAGAGACGATGGCTCTCAGCACACGGCTTGAGTATGTGTGAAAGATGGTGCTCCTTAACGCATGGCATAAGTGTGGAAGGCTGAGATATTCTGAATTATTTGTCTCAAAGCTTGCTTGCTAAAATAACATGCTTAAGGCCTGCTCGTTACAGAAAAATGCTTGCTCACACTGCTTGCTTAATTGGGCCCGCTGTAAAGGCCTAAATACAGCAAAGTGCAAAACGCGTGATCACTGTTAATTGCTAAAACTCAAAGAACGCTCGAAGCTTGTGTAAGCTCAAGTGAAGCTCCAGCGATATCAGCCCCCAACATCTGCGCCCAGGCCTGCAGCGTGCTCAGGCTGCACCCGCCAGCCACCGCTCAGAAATGACCAAGGTTACGACTTGCAAGTGTGGCCATCCCCTACCGGGACCAACAGCTGGCACCAGCGGACCCGAGACCCGAGCGCTGCCAGCACCTACCGGGACCCGGGTTCTTATCTTGCTTATCTTTGCGCATGCTTGCTTAACTTTCCTCCTAATTTCTCCGCCCCTTTTTCTTTGTTGCTCTAGCTTTAGGTGTGAAAATGAAATAGATTTACTCTGTCTTCAGGCATAAAAATAAAATAAGATTGTTTAGCGGCATCTGACCATGTTTTGTGTATTAATCTGACTCTTGAAATAATTTTTGAACCTTCCTGAGTCCGAAATTGGACCGGGACCCCACAAATGCCTATTCAAAAAAAGAAACAAACAAAACAAAACCCACATAGATTTATGAAGTCTTTAGTATAGTTTAAAGATGCTGCTCCACAGCACACTTCAGGATCTCATGGAAAAACAGGAGATCTTTAAAAAACAAGTCCCCGCTGTGATGAAAAACAGCTCCTGCACTGCAAACACAACATTCACAAATATCCTTAAATAGCCAACAAGCATGCAAACTTTGCTGTTTGCAAACTGCATTATTTCCATACTTGTCCCATAATCCTAGTGTCTGGCGCAGTGTTTAGTCTTTACACTATGCTGTTTCAAGCAGCGGTTATAAATAAAATAGATACCATCACCCATATGCAATAAATCAGCATTTTTTATCCATCTCTGTTTGCATCCTTTATGATATAGTAGGTGCCTGCTAACATTTGGCCTCTTGAGGATTTTGTTTAGAGACAGCACTATTTATCAGTTCAATCACGATGGAGGGGGTTTTGTGTGTGGTTTTGCTTTGTTGTTATGTTTGTTTGTTTGTTTAAACACTAACTTTATTCGAAGTTCAAGTCACTGAAGTACAGCTTGCAATACAGAAATTTCATAAACATTAACCATAAACAAGGTCTCAAAGGGTAAAGACCCCACATATATCACTCAGACAGGAAGAACAGGAGGAGCTATAATTTTGTGTGTTCCATGGGAGCAGGACAAGCCAAGAGCACAACCCACATCCACAGCTTTGCATGAAATAAGCTTCATCATCGGTATCACGAGATGTGCCTTTGCCACTCACATCTGCGAAAGCTAAAAGGGGATGCAAACCTTTCACAGGTAGCTTTGAGACAGCCACTGATCACCTGTGCCTTTTTCTCCCCTTAGGGGACAGGGACAAAGGAAGGCAGACTGTTCCTTCAGCAGTGCTCACAAGCTGTAATCTACACCGCACATTCAGGGTTTGCTAAGCAGGTCTGGCCCAGGACTAGTTTTTCCCCTTGCAGATCAGAAGCAAACCAAGCTTCTGTCTTAAACATGGAAAGCCTCCCACGGGGGAACAAGGACGCCAGAATAGCGAGATATCTGGAAATTCAGCTACTCCTGTGAAATCATGGAGCATTCAAGTCCCTACCCAGATCAGGCACTCGCATTTACACCTCTGAGGGCTGCTCTGTGCACTATCCCATCAGCTGAAGCCCTGCTGATCCGAGATACTCTTCCCCATCAATGCCATTCTGCTTTGAATAATTAAACCTGCGCTGAAGCAAGGCCTTGAATCTTACATCAGGGTCAATTGGATTCCCCCTATTTTCATCCCAGCAGCTACTTCTTTGGAGAGCAGCGCCATTAGATGCAATCTGACTGCAGAAAAGACAGTCGGATCTGATCAGGGCAGGAAGAACCTTCGCCTACCCAGAGTCTTGAAAGCTGGTCATCTGTGCTCCAGCTGAGTTTGGCGAATATTGGATTACTCACTGTCTGGGGAACAGGATTCAAATTCTTCATGAGGCTAAAGGACTGACAGATGCATTGCCCAGCCTGTATTTGTGCTTGGGATTGTCTCAACAAGTATAAGATGAATGAAGATCAAACAATTGCTCCACAGGTTTAACACTGCCTCTTACACATTCTTTTATTTGGGGGCTTACTTATAAATAACAAGTCAAACTATAGATACGCTACAAAAAATCACTCCTGACTATGATTCATGCAACTACTCAACTCCTTTCTTGAGCCTACATTCCAATCAGTGCTTATTCTCCTACCTTTTGGTAGGCAATCAAATTACAGTGACCTAAACAGGTCAGGAGAAATTAAGCATGTGTTCATCTCACTAAAGCTCTGGTAAAGATATTCACATTTCTTATTTCACCCATGAGAAGAGAAGTGAAATGGATTTTACACTAATTGTCTCTGACACATTTCTATCTCTTCCGAGAGCTCTGGTTCAGGACCTGACTCCAGGGCAGATAAACTGACGCACAAGTCCACACTTCCAAAATGAACTACACTTTCCTTTTTTTGCACCACCTTTGCAGAGAGGGCAAAAGTGATTCAGTTTCAACATACACATTGACACACAGCTAAAGAAGTTTTAAGCAGAACTCAGCACGACAGCATGGCCAATAAAGGAGTTAAATTTTGTTTTAAATATTATTTCCTTTAAAATACAGATGAACAAGGGAGCTGAGTACTACACAGTCAATATTTAAAATGTAAATTCTGTCTGTCTTCTAAAACCATTTACCAGCTTTTACTGAACTCACCCAATGATGCTCAGTCCACTTCTGAAGAGGAAATTAAACTATAAAGAAGAGCAACCATAATGATTCCACAGGGTACTTTGCTGTCACTAGGTATTGCTATCATTCAGTAAGTCCTGATTCTCCCACGTTTGAATTAAAAGTACAACGGCAAGTGTGAATCCAAAACTGAGAATGAACCATGGTGTATATATACATGGTGGATTGTTTCACCTATTACCTCAACGCTAGCATATTTCCTTTTAAAAGGTTTGAGAGCATTGCAAAATGTTTATTATGTAATTTTAAAAAAATCTAAAACTGTATATACTAAAAAGCAAATTCAAACCAGAAAACTTCAGGGGCGTCAGTGATAATCTGACAAATTGATTTCTAGGACAAAGACTCAGCCAAGCAATTTTTTTTTTTTCCTCAGGATCACTCAGGGTGTCTACAGCAGAGCAGGAAACAGTACGATTATCTTAGTATCAATCCAAAACCTCACCCCAAAAAAACATTATTCCTATGCACAGGCACTATTGCTTTGGAACAGGGAAGACTGGCAGAGGGACGAAAGGGAAAGGATACAAAAGGAACAGTACTAAATTCTATTGTAAATGACATTTTGCATTGCTGAATTGGGAAAATAAAGTATCACAAAGAAATCATATCAGTATTCGGTATTTATTACCTTCTATTAATCTGAAGTCGATCATTTTGATATGACAATTCTCAAAACAGACATTTTTAAATACATATGAAGATGAGAGGCTTTAATGTGAGAGTATTTAATTGATCTGCACTTTTAATCCACATGCAAGATACATCCATCGAATATTGTACATTTCCTTTCATTTTACACCGGTCCATAATAAAGCACAAATTCTGAGGGTGAAAGCAGGGAGGAAAGAAATAATATTTTCAAGTAGCCCTTTTACTAAAAAAGAGCATCAACTATATATTAAGCCAACGTCTTTCTCTGATTTTGATTTTACTCACAGTATACAGTTTTGCAAAATACACAGCTCACCAATGATACACAAACAGCGGCCCTTTACCAAGGGCAAGTAACAAAAAAAAAAAAGAAGAAATACAACA
This sequence comes from Pampusana beccarii, assembly GCA_013399365.1. NCBI lineage: Eukaryota > Metazoa > Chordata > Aves > Columbiformes > Columbidae > Pampusana > Pampusana beccarii. The sequence continues at coordinate 120,675 of VWYH01003950.1, read as the reverse complement.
GAAAATAATTTTACAGATTAGAAAAGTCATCTTTTGGAACATTATGCCACTTCAGAGTGTCTCCAATGCTGGTAAGAAAGGTCATGCACAATGTTTTTTAAGAGAATGTTGTCATCAGTCCATGACAGGTTTGTCTACATGCTTCACATGAACAGAAAATGTACAAGTCACATGGAAAGCAGGTTTCTCAGTTATCTTTTAGGCCTGTCTATGTCATCAATAGCAGCCAGCAGCTTCTGTCTTGCCTTTTTATTGATGTGGGAGCCCAGACAAACATTCACCAGGTTGGTCAACTGCTTAGTGGAATATTCCTGGCAAATAAAAGTAGATCACGTTATAGAAGAATAAAACACTGGACAAAGATAGAAAATTACAAAATGCAGACATACATACTGTGGACTTTTCAACTGATAGAAGTAGTCAGTACACAAGGGAGATGTAAAGTGGTAGTTAAGTCAGGTCTGGACAGCTTACATAGTTGAGGCAGAGGACAAAATAGTATTTTGCTACATGGCAGATTATAATGGAAAACGCTTACAACTTTAGTCACACTGGACTGAGTTGACAGAAAGTATGTCTGTGAATACATATAGATCTAAATCAATTTTTAATCTATTTTCCACTCTTTGTGAGGTGTGGTAGAAATATAGATGTAAATGGGATAAGCTTTTAATGCAAAAATGTTTTTCTAAATAAACTGTGACGAAAGTTGATCTTTTTCTATTTTGACTTCTCACTTCCAATAAGTTTCTAAATACTTCTGTCTACCAGGTCTCCAAGCAATATTAATTTCAGTACATGATAAAGGAGGAGAAAATGGAAAAAATGTTAAGACAAGAACTCCTAACACCTGTCAAAACACCACATTTGCCAGTACTACCTTTATGCTTAACACAACCCAAAATACGGCTTCCACCACTAGGTTTAAACAAGAGTTCTTCCATGTAGGTCACTGAACAACAGCTCACAATCTCTCTTGTGGCTCCAGGTATAACAAGGAAAACAGCATTAAAGACATATTTCTTTCATCCATTTCTAGTGGGCTCTAAAATAATCCCAAAATCAGGATTTCAAAATGCTCCATTTCAAAAGACCTTTCGCTTTAACAATGGGCAGTGCCAACAGCACGTGACTATTACTTACATAGTCCTGTTATAATAGTTAGGTTAGGCTGCCATGAAAGCATGCTAAATGCTTTCCAAACACAAATGAAGACTTACAGAGAAATGTTGATCCCAACTCAGTATTGTAAAACAATGGAAGAAAAAGCAATGACTCTTATCCATTGTGCCTTAGAACTAAGTTTAAGCAATCTACTCCTAAAGGCAAAGTAAAACTTCACGGAGTGATTTCAAACTCTGTTACTTGACGATCAAGTTGTGGACTTTGGCATATTATGAAAAGCACACACACTTCACTTTGCTGTAGTTCTCCACACTTTTTGACACGGTAGGTAAATGTGACTGGCTTATTCATTCTTCTCAGTCATCAGATGTTGAATCAGTACAAACACATACAAAGTTCACATGATATGTGAATATAATGAACATAATGATATATTAATATAACGAACATACACATGCACACACACATTTATATTAATGCCGCTTCCTGTACAGATTTTATTATAATAAATTAATATATACATATATGCGCATATATTCACTTTTAAAACACACAGAAGCATTGATCACTTAGAGTTGTTAGCATGGTGAATTTTCCCGACAGATAGTAAAAGAATGGAAATTTAACTCTTACCCTATGTTCTTTTATCCAGCATTCCATGTCATTTTCTGTTAGGTAGTACGCTTTAATGTAGGTCTCCACAAATTCTTTATCTGGAATAGGCCTAATGTCTGTTAACTTTTCCAGTTTCATTAAGAATTGTTGAAAGTCCAGTTGCATCAAGGCACGTCCTTCATTGCTGCACTTCTTTACGTTGGCATAACTAAAAAGAGAAACATGGTGGAAAGTGAAAATTAGAAGGAAATAAAAAATAATATAGTTATGTTTTTAAGTTAAAAGCAGACAAGAACTCCTCTTAGGATATCTGATGCAGAATTTTATTTGCATTAGTATAATACATTTTATCCCCACTCACAGAGCAGAATGTCACTGTACCTAGTGCTACTTAAAAAACTACAATACCCTCCCCACAAAAGCCACTAAAAACCCTACGTTGAACAACTTACTAGAAGTGGGTCAAAGGAAATGAAATCAATGCTGTCAGCACACCAGACGGTGGCTTTAGGTGAGTGATTATGGCCACTGAAATCTGCAAGGTAACAGGGCCGCTTTAGGAGTGATCCCTGGGAGCTCGAAGAACCAGCGGTGGCAGCGTCAGAGAACGGCACAGAGCTGCTTCTTCTAAATCACCCACAGTAACCAGAGGATAAGGGGTGGCAGCACCAGCAAACCTCTGTGAGAGGTTAATGTTCTAACGAGAGTAGATTGACAGTAAACTGGTGATAGGTTTAAGGTCAAAGAAGAAGAGACAGTAGATGATCTCAGGGCAGGTTATTATCGGGAAGGATTGCAGTGGGGTGATAGGCAACAAATGAAGATAACGATCTTTGCAGTTCTTCAAATGGGTAAGAAATTGCGTTTGTCAGGATCAAAGGAAATGACATCGGGATGCCCTTAACAGTGCCAATTTCAGCTGTGTACAGGGAATAAAAAAATGTGCTCTGAGGTACAGTGTCTTCATAGATTTAACCCAGCCCACCCACAGGCTGCTGCCACAAACGACAGTCCTGTCCCACCATTTCCACTCTTCCTTCCTACCAAATTTCAAGCAAGCTTAGTCTTCCATTGGTTCATTAAGTTGATGCAATTATTATATAGTCTCTAAATTATTAGGCCTGATACAAAGGAGGCAGCAAAAAAATGCAGCTGGAAAATGGATACACAGCAAGATCAAGAAGAAATTGCAATTGATATGCAGAAAGAATTTGCAGAATGCAAAAAGAACAGAGGCAAAAAGAGAAGGGGAGCGAGGCACAAGCCTTCTGGAGCTCTGAAGAGGATTGGATGAGGATTCTCAACAGGACATAGGGAAGCACTTCAAGAAGCCAGATGGGAAATAGGAGAGAACATAGAACTAGGAGATAGGGCAGGGTAAAATTTAAAGAAGGATATGGCTGACTGTACTGGAGATATAGCTCAGCAAAGAGCCTGATGAGAGCAATTTGAAAGCTGTCTGGCTGACTGGAGGAGAAACATCTCCTTTATGGCTTTTAATTCCATACCTTCATGGAATTCTGAGCTGAAAGAAGTTACGAAGGTATTCAGAGAATCAGCTTTTCAGAATATCTTCATTCCCCTTCCCCAATGGCAAACAAAAACTACAAGACAGGTGAGGAAAAAAAAAAGGAACAGAGCAAGAAGGAAATTACAGGCAGATATTTGTGAGGAGATATCAATAAGTGCTCTTTATACTCTAAGAAAGGATATAGGATAAATCGTATCAGTAAGGTATTCGCATTCCACTTTTACCAGTCAGTGAAATGCTTAGATGAAAGTACAGGTGAAAGTTCCATGGTAAGTCCCAAGTGTGAACTAAAACTGCAGCATGGAACAAGACATACGAGTGATGACCTTCACAGCTAAGAATTAAGTGGTTTGTGAACACTGAAGTCCCAAAAGATGAGTACGATTGTGAAGTAAGGGAAAGAAACAAGCCCCAAACAGGCACAAGGGCTGAGGCAGAGAAGTGTGGTACTGACTGACAGTTTTATCCACTTGAAAGGAAAGGGAGATGGGGAGAGGAGAAGACAGATGCTTTTGCTCCATTTCTTTGCTTCTTTTAATTTGGGGCATGATAAGTGGAAATAAAATTTCAAAGAGTAAAGATAATTCTATAGGTCTGGATTATGGCTGGATTTAGTCTCCTTGAAGATGAAATGGATCTCTCAAGACACTGCAAAAGGATGGAAGGATGGCATGTAAAGAAAGAGGCAGGAGTTTAAAAATGATGGCTCAATGGAAGCAGTGGAAGCTGATGATCCTTGTCAGACAGCTAACACTTGGAAAAGAAGAATGCTGTTAAGGTCCTAAATTAGAGCAGACAGCAGGAGAGTGGAATGGAAAGAAGTAAAATTGGTTCTAGGGACTGCATAGGGTAAAGACATCCAAGAAGGAAATAGGGAAAAATATGTAGAAAGAGTGGTACATATTCTATGATGCAGAAGGTGTGATCAGAGCCCAGACATATGTAGCAAGGGAACAAGAACACAAAAATAAATGCAGTAGATGAAAACACTACGATATTCAGGCTACAATATTAACTCTGAAAAGACTGGGCACTGATTAGGAGGGAGGGATGCGCAAGGCGGAGCAGCTCCTGGCCAAGGTGCTTGAGCCTCTATTTACCAAGCCAACTAAGACACCTCTCTGATCCTGATAAATGTGGAAAAATCCTGCTCCATCCCTATTCTAACATAACTGCTAGGGTTGACAACTCCATCTTTCTTCCTGGAAAAGACAAATGGCATCACCATAGAGATGCTGACAATTACACTTTATCTTTCTTCTTTGCTCTGTCAGGAAACAATAACTTTCAGATCGAAGTTTCTTCAAAAGAGAACAATGTTGTTTTAAATGCTTCAATAAAACACTCAGACAGTGTTATTCTTCAGCAGCATTTAGATACAAGGCCATCCCCTCTAGGCTTAATGCCGTACCGTACTCTGTGAAACACCTACTAAGGGCTATGGTAAGGCTTGATATTTTTCAGGCTTCCCAAAAATGCAAGGGCTTACCAGTGCACTACAAAATTAGAAATTTAAATTCCAGAATATAGACATTATCATTATAGACATATTTACTGAAAAGCCAGACTTTTCATGAACTACTTACCCTTCCACAAGAGTTCTATTGGCCAAGCGTATGCAGTGCTCCCAAAGGATGTTGGAGACCGGCAGTGGAATACGGACTCGCTTAGACACCTCGTTCAACCTTCTGTTAAATTCTTCAAATTCCTGATGAAACATGAAAGATCATTATTCCTTTAGCATGAAAGGAATCATACGCTATACATCCCTAGCAACAACAAAAAGAATCAGAAATGCATGTGAAAGAGAACACTGAAAATAAGAGCAAACCAGAGAAGCTCAAAAAGGCACAGACTGTAGAGACAAGGTTACTGTGTAAAGTAGAAAGCATATGACTTCCAGTACATTATTCACAACACTAGCTCAATATTATTTTTAAAAAGGAAATACCGCTCTGTTTCCCAGAGGTGCAGTTCTCTGTGAAACTGACACCTCTGAAAATTAACCCTTTAGCTAACCCTTCAAATGCCATTTTCATTGCCTCTCTCCCTAAACAAGCCACTAACTTTTTAAAGCTCAATATACAGCTACTGAAGAAAATCCAGTGATGATCTCTTTATCCCTCTAAATACCTGCCCCATCAGCTTTCAAAGAGAAGCTCAGAAATATTGTAACCACTTTTCATTCTTCAAACGTTCACATTACACAGCTCCCCAGTGCTTTAAAGGGAGCTGAGAGCACCCACTGAAAAGAGCTCAAATCCAGCAGTTTAGGAGCACACTGCAACACTGGGTAATAATTCAGGTTGAGGGAAGGCATCTGGTTCCACCTGAAACATCAATGGCCTGGTCATAACCAAACGTAATTACTGTTACCATGATATTATAATTTACGTAATGTGAAGTAGAAATCTGCCGTCAGTGACTAATACCTCTGTCACTTAAAAAAAGAGTATGACATGACTTAAATATAAAGCAGACTGATAATGAACTGCTCTGTGTAACCAGCAAAACCAGTTTGTACTGCAGCCTATTAAGAGCATATTTGTCAACAAAGTGCTTTCATTCCAAGGCTGTTAATCTTGGTGGTTTTTTCCTTCTTTTTTTTTTTCCTCCCCATCAAAAATTCACTAAGTGAACAAAATCAGAAGGGAATCTCAATAACCAATTTAATCTAGTATCTGACCAAATAACTGGTGTTTAACACAAATGTTCTTAAAGAGGAATTTGGCAAGAGGAAGCAGGGTACCACAACGTCATGCTCTGACTGGCATACAACTCACTCTTCTGAAGATGAAGATGCCAAACACCACATGTTAATGAATTTCTCGAACAACCCTCTTCCCCCACATTATCTGCTTCCATACATACCATGACCAAGTACAGAATTTTGCACGTGCGCACACAGCTAAAATAATTGGTTTTAACATTAAAGACTGGGCTTACATCTGACACTCCTGGAGTCCCAGGGTACGCAGCACATCACTAATTGTTTATCAGCAACTTAAAAGCTTCTGTAGCAACTTTTATTAGCTATATAACGTAGAGACCAGAAGTGGTTTTACATGGTAATAGCCTTGATTGTCCTGAAGCAAATTCATTAGCAGTTTTACATTCACAACAGGAGAAAGTTCTACTGCAGAGATCAAATGCTGTGGGTACAAACTGATTTCAAAAAGCCACAGCAGAATAAAAAAGGGAAATCACAAAGATTCAGTGAAATTCAGTGCAATGATATATCATCTACCAGATTTTCCCTTCTTTGCATTTTTTTGTTTGTTTGTTGTTTTTTTTAAAGCAAAGAACAGCTACAAAGTACAAAGATGTAATCAAAACTGCTACTCAGTACAGACGAATAACTTTTTCTGTGATACATACTTCACATATTTTTAAAATAAAATTTTCACTTTCTCTGTAAGAATTAGTATAATTATACCACTGCCAGAACTTCTAGAGACCTTAATAAACATCCTTTAGGATGTTTATATATAAAAGGAGAGAGGGATTGTCCCAAGAACTGGGTTTTTATGCCATAAGACATAGCAACTGTATAACCACTTCTACTGAATGCAATTGAGAAGTTGGGTGAATAATTGAAGGTTGGGTGAATAATCTTCCTTCTACCTTCCTTTTCGCATGCTAACTTCTAAATACAGCAATCTCAATTAGATAGTGCACGATCGTTACTGGTGCTGGTTTGAACTACAGCCCCTGTGATACATCTCAAAGACAACAGCTAAAATTACACAGAACAGCAAGTAGGGTTTGTTAAAAAAAAAAAACAACACCGTCTAAGGCCACTGGATTTTCCCCAATATTACTCTCTTTACTACACATTTATCTACCATTCAAGACAGACAAAACTCTAAGTTTTTGTGGTCACTTTCACCCACCACATAGTAAAAAATCACCACTAAAAACATTCTGCTGGCAGCAAGAAAAATGAAAATTCTGGACAGACCTCCTTATAATAACTTACCATTTGTCAGGATCCTGTATTGTTCAAACAATGCTACTTTAATGGTTTTTGTGAAGTATGTATTAGAGTAATTTAATGTTTACATAGACTCTAGCACACCATTTCCCAGAAAGTATTCACCTTTAAAAGAGCATCTACATATATATTGTGTTGTGACATGATTTCCTTCACATCCCATTTCACATTAGCCATGAGAAGCAGCATTTGTTCATAATCAATGGCTTTAGCAGCAACAATCCAATAAACTGGTTTACGTAGTTCACTGGCAGTTGACACTGTCTGAAACAGAATATAAATAAAATTAAATTCAGTAAATTTCTCGCTAATAAGAGCAATATATAACTATGATGTACAACTACTTGCACCATATTATACCAGTTTCAAATATTTCGTTTAAAAATCAGCTGTTAATTACACTATTCTGACCTGAGAATAGAATTGCTGAAGAAAAGGCTTCTTGGCAGCTGGCATCACTGCATCAAGATGAGGCTGAAGAAACTCAAACTGCTCAGCCAGAAATACCCTTCGAAAGCAAAGAAAATGTACTGTGAGCTAAATGAACGATTTGGCTTGTCTCTGTACCACATTTACTCTACAGTTGACATATTTGGCAATAACAATATGTAACCCTGGAAAATTCAGTCCTGAGAAAAACCGTATCAGTTTCATACCAGCATATCAGCAAGTATTCTCAATTCTGACAATTCTAGAATACGTCTGCAAACAAGAAAATGCTTAAAGAGAGAGACTAAGGCTTGAATATCAACTATTCATACTTCTGTTTTACTCAGGATATGCTGCGAAAGTCTGATCCAAAGGCTAGTAAAGTCAGTGGACAAGTGTCCCATAATTTCCATACTGCAGTCCACGTTAATATTAATAAATGCAAGTTAGAATTCCAAAATAACATTCCTAATTACTTATATACTGGTGCATATTTAAAAGATAGAATATGAGATCAAATTCTTTCTCGGGGTAAGATTTGTTGATAATAACAAAGAAATACGTTTCTAAACAAGCATAAATGAATGCAAAATAAAATAAGCTCCTTTCAAAAAATATTTTTTAATTCATTTTAAAATGAAATTCTAATCTTTTAAGTGTCACCTTGTTTGGGGGGAAAAATAATTCCTATCTGACTCCTTCTATTATTCTGACCAAATAAGAACTACTTTGTCAATTTTGTGTTAATTGCTAGTTATAATCTCTTCTTCACCAGTAAACTTCCACCCATTGCCAACAATATTGCCATACAAGCCAAACCAATATGAACTAAGCAGTTCTGAGTCTCAGCCATCACCATTTCAGTACCTAATATAAGGTTTAAATGAAGCACACAGATTAAATACTTGCATTAGCCTCTTTTTTCCTGTTAGATATGGCCTTGTACTGTCACAAATTACTGGACCAGCTGCAGCAAAATTTCATTGCATGTGCTTGCAGGTGGTTAGACCAGATGGTTAAGTCCTGCTACCTTTAATTAAGAAACTACCTCTATCACTCATTTAAAATCATATTGAGAAGTAAGAATTTTTGAACTCTCAAGAAGGTTTTGGCTTGTAATCACAACCTCTTAAACACTCCATAGCTCTCAGTGACCACAAAACGCAGTGTACAGTAAATAACCTACAAGGATTCCGTGGCCACCACTCTCTCTGCCAAACCGTAGAGCAAATTGCCAGATGTCAAAACTACGAGATGACTGAGATGTGGGCTTGGCACCTTCTCCTTTCTCTCTTCAGCAGCTGTGAGAGTTCCTGCAGGATCAGTAGAGACCTCCTAAAACAAAGAATTAAACAACTGAAAAACCACGAAAACAGCAAGAATGGCTCCAGCTGAGCAGTTTCAGTTGACAGATAAGATGAAGGAATGCTTCTAATTCTAAGATGCAACTTAAATCAAGCCTGAATCAAAAGACAACCATAGAGGGGAAATGGGAGGGGGAACAGGAAGGGGAAAGGGTGTGAGAAAGGGAGAGGGAAACCCCCCACCTCTACATTTGAGGAATGTAAGTACAAGTTACAGCTAGAAGAGGAATCACAGAAGGAAGAAATTCCCAAAGCTCTCATATTGGCCTAAACAGGTATATAAACAGACACCCTCTGAGGCTTAGCTATTTGCCAAAACCATATCAGGACACGAAAACATAAATGTACTTCTGGCTTTAGATTAATTACTCATTGCTTAGACACAGCCTACAAAAATACGAGAAATGCTACAAAGTAAAGGTGATACAGAACCCCGAACAGATAAAGAAGATAGGCATTGTACAGCACTGATCGCTTAAGTAAGAGCCTTCTGTGACCTGGGATAGAATCTCTGTGTCCAGACAGGTGCTACAATAAATCAACCTGTTTGTATGGAATGAAAATAAATGTGAGCAATAACACAGTGACAAAGTACTGGTACAAATAATTTCTTCAAAAGCAAGACCAGGTGCACAACACGTCTGCTGTAAAGCAATGTATGAACACACAGCCCATACGACAACAATAACACTTAAATGTGACGTTTAAAGTTGGGCTCAGAAACTAGCATAATTCTCAGATTGCTGGAAAACTGGACAAAGATGAAGGCAAAACCATGATAATAAATAAAGCAGCTTTGCAATTTTGTTTGTTTTGTTTTTCCCAACTGGAGATAGAAACAAACTGAGAGGGAATTGCAGTGAACTAACTAAAGAATCAGAAGCAGAAGGAAGAAAAATAGATTCAAGCTGAACACAATAGTCATCAGGAGTTTCTTCTAGGTTTCATAGCAGAGAACAACTGTGATTAGTGACACCAAACAGAATAATGGCTATGTACAGACTTTTCAGACAGTTTTGGCTAAGAAGAAAAGGAGAGCAGTGAGCACTAGAAACACTGATGGAACCCAGTGGTGTTCTAACTCATTCTAAATATCAGGATTGTGGCAAGAAGGTTATGCATTGTAGATCTTGAAAAACCAACAGAAAAGATACTGCACCACTCAGGTGAAAAAGGGAAAAACCACAGGGAGATTGGTCTGGAAGCAAAATATCTGTCAGAGCTGTAGCGGTTATACTGCAGCAATTAGAGGCAGGATAGGCAAAAATTGATTGTGTCAAAACGTGTAAAAATATGGTGAGAATTTAAGTGATATACAATGAGCAGAAAGACAAAAACTTTGCTGCTTATAGGCAAAGCAACACCAGAATGTGTTTACTGCTCAGATGAAAGCCAAGCCAAGAGTGACATTAAGAATAGTAGACAACCAGGAAGATAATCACGTCCAAGCTGTTAAAATGGCTTGAGGTGTGGAGGAATAAAAAGATCACAAGTTCCACTTCAGCCATCCTGGATTTCAGTTGATAGTTGCCTCCTGGATGTGACAGCCCAAGGCAACAGAGAGCTGGATTTGCTACATGAGAAATGCTCTTCCAGTTCTCCCAAAGACATCAAACACAAACATAAAAATGGGCTACAGCAGTTGGAACAAAGTGCAGACTGGGAAATTGGAGTTCTCACCATCAAGGGTGAGGAAAATATCTTCAGACTTGTAAAAAACTCTGTAAGAGGTTACAGTAGCAGCAAGTGGATAAATCAGGGAGCCTTGAAGGATCCCCAAAGAAATTCCGACATTAAAACCGAAGACTGCTGACCTAGCAATACCATCAACACATCATTTGTAGCGCTAAAAGATCTCATAGAAATGGATCAATGAGTAGAAGATAAAACTTCTAAAGGAAGCTTATGGTAAATGCTATCAGATACAGCTGCATCAAGCATGGGAACATTCATAAAGGCTAGCCACATTGCTATGTTCTTTGAAAAATGAATTTACTTTGATCTGGTGCGTGTTCACAAGCAGCTTGATTAATTTGCAATTAAACTGGTCAGACATTTCACAATACCATGAAATTTGCATTCTGCTGAGTCTGTCAGAATGCATAAGCAAGCCAAAAGGCCCAGATATTTGCTAAAACTCACGTTACCTCTTTCAGGCAGCTCTGAAGATGCCTACCTAGCACATCCACAAGTATAGTGCACACAGGCAATAACATCAAATCACCCAGGCATAACAGCCAATTCTTTAAAAAGTATTAACTGAGCCAAAGACACCATTGATTAGCTATCAAAATCCACTCTTTATTTACCTTCTCTTTTTCTTTTTTACTTCATGTCATTCTCAAAAAAGCCACAACAACAACGAGAAGCTTTGAAATGTTTACACATGATAAAAACCCAAACCCACAGGCCACCAAACAAATTCTTTATTCTTAGGAGAGACAGTGAACCACAGAGCTGGGGAAAAGTACCAGTGGTAAACATTTAAGCACCTGTTTCTTTGAAAGACTAACTACAAATTATATAAAAAACCTCAAATACTATAAACATTTAATATTGTATTTATCTCACTTGAAAGTTGCTGTCTCTTTGGTATTATAATATATTTTAAACAATTTTTTTCTACCTGCCTTCTTCACATGAAAGTAAATACCTTGTGAACCTTTTAAATACCTTGTGAACCTTTTAAATGCTGAAAATGTGTTGCACCTGAATACACAAAATGTACATGAGACAACTGTCTAAATCAAAGACATGCTTGGATTCAACCAGGAGGTCGGACTCTGGTCCAAATATACTGGCCAAACACACTATGAGAGTTTCATTCCCTTGCCTTTTCTAAAAAGCGGGGATCGCAGAAGCACGATGAGAGCAAAAAGGAAGCTCAAGGGAACAACCGGTGTGCCGATCTCCAAGAAAAGCACAAGACCATTCTGAAAGGGTTTCAGTGATGCATGTGGTTTTTCCTCAACCCTTCATTAACAGAAATGGTCAAATGATTGAAAGCAGAAAGAAAAGGGCAAAACATTCAGGCTGGAACAGGAAAAAAGGCTACAGACTATTTAAAGAAATCACATGTTTTGCATTTAACTGGACTTGTTAAAGTTAACCCTTCCAGTGATTTGAGAAAAACTGCAAGACAATTTCTGTTGTCAGAGGTTGCCTCTGAGTACCCATGAACAGGTAAAGTCATGTAAAACTGAAAAAGGGAAAAATGATGCCACTCTCAAGAGGAAGAAGAGGAGGATGAGGAGGAGGAGAGCAGAAGCCAGGAAATTAAAAGCAGCCAGCCCAACTTCAATGACAAGAAATGGCAACTTACACTGAGAACATACTGTAGCACCCAGCATCGAGCATGCAGACAGCAGCAGCAAAGCAGAAAAAAACTTGCTCAGCTTTTCTCTGCATGAGTGGCAGGTCTTGCTGACAGAGCAGAAGTGTGATATATCTAAGACACATTGTCCTTGTAAGCAAACTGGGAAAAAATACAGATTTGAAAAAACAATTTAAACGTACACATGGAACTGATGCAAACTACGTGACCTGTTTCTCCTTCCTTGCCAAACAAGAAATAAGCCACAGTGATCTCACAGTTTTTTGTGGTTTGGTTAGTTTTTTGTTTGGTTTGTTTGGTGTTTTGTTTTGCTTTGGTTTCTTTTTGTTTATTTGGATCTTTGTTTACCTTGGTTTTGTTTTTGTTTAATTTCATCAAAAGTACCAAACTTATCTGAATAATAACCACAGTACCCATTGCAAGTACTCTTCAGTGTCTTCATAAATGACTTGGACACAGGACTTGAGGGAATACTAAGTAAGTTTGCCAGTGACACAAATAGAGGAGGAGCTGTCGACACTCTCGAGGGCAGAGAGGCCCTGCAGAGGGATCTGGACAAATGGAGAACTGGGCAATCACCAACCGCATGAAGTTCAACAAGGGCAAGTGCCGGATTTTGCACCTGGGACACGGCAACCCTGGCTGCACATACAGACTGGGGGATGAGATGCTGGAGAGCAGCTCTGCAGAGGGACCTGGGGGTTCTGGTCGATGGCAAGCTGAACATGAGCCAACTGTGTCCCTGGCAGCCAAGAGGGGCAACCGTGTTCTGGGTGCATCAAGCACAGCACTGCCAGCTGGGCAGGGAGGTGATTATCCCGCTCTGCTCTGCACTGGTGCGGCCTCACCTGGAGCTCTGTGTGCAGGTCTGGGTGCCACAGGATAAAAAAAAGATATTAAGCTACTGGAGAGCATCCAGAAGAAGGCTACAAAGTTGGTGACGTGTTTGGAGAGGAAGTTGTATGAGAAGCAGCTAAAGTCACTTGGTGTGTTCAGCCAGGAGGAGACTAAGAGAAGACCTCATGGTGGCTACAGCTTCCTCACCAGGGGAGAAAGAGGGGCAGGCACTGATCTCTCTGGAGATCAATGACAGAACCCAAGGGAATGGCAGGAAGATGTGCCAGGGGAGGTTTAGGTTGGACATTAGGAAAAGGTTCTTCACCCAGAAGGCGGTGGAGCACTGGAACAGGCTCCCCAGGGAGATGTCAGGGCCCCAAGCCTGACAGTGTTCAAGAAGAAACTGGACAACACCCTCAGACACATGGTGTGAACTGTGGGGTTGTCATATGCAGGGACAGGAGTTGGACTCGGTGATCCTTGTGGATCCCTTCCAACTCAGGACATTCTATGAAACTGATATTGTTTGATTAATTGTTGGACATTTTACTTTAGCGTTTAATCCTGTACTCCCAAGAAAAAAAAAAATATTTAATTACCAGGAAGAAAAAAATAAATAAATCCATCTGTGTAAGGAATAAGCCTCTCCTTCAATCTCTTCCTCCAAAAAACATCTTCTGAAACAACAGAAGCTTTTCATTTCAATAGTTTGGCTGAACCCAGTGACAAATCTCTGTTAAGCCTTCCATCTTAGTGGGAAGAGGAGATCAGAAACTAATTACCTAAATCAGAGGTAAAAACTACCTAAGCTAATTATCTAAGTCAGAAGTTTGCCACGCAATTTGCAAGAGAGACATTTTTAAGGGGCCTGATCTCACCTTGAGCTCAGGAGCATGTATTTATTTCAGTTATCCAACAGAACTTATGATCAAAATAGCTGATCATCTGCCATCTCTAGGGGAGACAACTTGACAATTATAGTCATCTACTTTCACTAACTTCAAACAAAAAACAGTAAACCCCACAACCTGTCCCCAGCACACAAAAGCTCTGCAGATCACACTAATAACCAATAATTACAGGCTGGAGGGTTGGGCAGGGAAAAATTTAATGAAATACAACAAGGACAAGTGTAGAGTCTTGCATCTGGGCAGGAACAACCCCAGGTTCCAGTATAAGCTGGGGAACGACCTGTTAGAGAGCAGTGTAGGGGGAAGGGACCTGGGGCTCCTGGTGGACAGCAGGGTGACCATGAGCCAGCACTGTGCTCTTGTGGCCAGGAAGGCCAATGGCATCCTGGGGTGTATTAGAAGGGGGGTGGTTAGTAGGTCGAGAGAGGTTCTCCTCCCCCTCTACTCTGCCCTGGTGAGACCGCATCTGGAATATTGTGTCCAGTTCTGGGCCCCTCAGTTCCAGAAGGACAGGGAACTGCTGGAGGGAGTCCAGCACAGAGCCATGAAGATGATGAAGTGAGGGTGACAGAGCCTGGAACAGGCTGCCCAGGGAGGTTGTGGAGTCTCCTTCTCTGGAGACATTAAAAACACATCTGGACACCTTCCTGTGTAACCTCATCTGGGTGTTCCTGCTCCAGTGGGGGATTGGACCGGATGAGCTTTCGAAGTCCCTTCCAACCCTTGACATTCTGTTATTCTGCAAATTTTTCAAAACTCAGCTTCAGAATCATTTAGAATTAATATACATACACAATAGCTACAATTTTAATTCTGCTATGACCAAATGGTGATACCTGTAAATTGTACTGAAGAAACCCTGATCATAACAGATCTTATAAGTGTTGTTTCAAAGGCATGGGAAAAATGAGACTATCTGAAAAGGTTCTGGCATTCAAACAGTCAGCACTAG
Organism: Pampusana beccarii; assembly: GCA_013399365.1. NCBI lineage: Eukaryota > Metazoa > Chordata > Aves > Columbiformes > Columbidae > Pampusana > Pampusana beccarii. The sequence continues at coordinate 105,583 of VWYH01003950.1, read as the reverse complement.
CTCTGATGTACTGATGCTGTCACCAAGAACTTGATGTGTGCTGATGGGGAAGGAAAAGCAGACTGACCTCAGATATTTACCTAAGACAGGACAGCTCTATCATCTCTGTTTATTTAACAGTAATTGATAGTTCCTGTAATATCATGAGCACAGGGTACAAGAAAATAAACAGTGATCAAAGAAAGTATAACCCCTTATTGTATTCAAAAGCTGTCTGAAAATAGCTCAACTAACTCCAAGTAGTTACTTCATATACAAGAATTTTTTATTAGAAGAGATGTGCTGAAAGCAACAAGTCAGGGTTTTTCCCTCCCCCTTAAACTTACACATCCTTAATAGTTCTTGAAACTTGATGACGAAAATGACAGGTAAAGCCAACTGTACAATCACATTGCATTCAAGGGTAATTGTGTTTTTTTTAATATGATGTGAATGCCTTAAGGCTTAAAAATGGTAAATGGTACTTTTCAATACCCCTACTATGTTTTAAGTGGAAAGATTAGTATTTTATTGCTGAGGGACACAAAGCTTACAAAACAGGTAATCTTGACTCAGCCCTTAGGAAACTAAATCAGATGCAAACAGTGTCAGCTACTACAACAATCACCACTCAGCACACTTGAAGAGGGCAGATCATTACAAGCCAAGCAACAAACCATCTTGAGGAACGATGCTATTAATTTTCTATTTATTTGCAATCCTTTGCTGGCAAGTGATACCTTGACAGCGTTATGAAGTGCCACGCGAGGGATTCCCAACGTGCCAACACTTCCACTGTATGCACTTCACCCTGGCCCCCGTGCTGAGTTATCACCACTGCCCTGCAGTAGGCAGGAGGGTTCCCATTTCAAGAGTGTGGACCCTCCATGCTCTTTGTCACAAAACAAGCATATCCCAAATCTCAGTTAAGTTGACTTCAGTAACAGACTTCAACCAAGTCTGCATAGAAACTTCTGGAGTCTTTACATTTCATTTATTTCTTAGTGTTCAAAGTTAAATGGCAGACTTTTTGCATAAAAAAAAATTACCGACGTTTATCTGCTACCTTGTTTAACCTAACACAACAAGGCCTCTATCAGGAATCCACGTGTGCTGATAGACAACTGAGAAAATGAGTCATTAACTATGCTTTAAAAAACAAATATCAAATGAGCCTCCGCAGACAAGCACTGTCACACACACCCTTGGGAACCTGAACCACCACCTTACAAAAACACATCAGCCAATCTGCTCCGGTCACACACATTTTTACCGTCGCATTTTTCTTATCCAAATAAAGATTTTGAGGAGGAGCTGCCACTGGATCCCAGGTGCTCAGCTGCTACTCTGCAAACACCGGTACTCCTCTGGGACCAGGAATCAGCCCAAGCTTCGGGCGCCCAGCAAGAAGAGTCTGAAGTGACTGCCCAAAGAGGGACAAAGCAATTGCCAAAACCCAGAAGAAAAGAAATAAGCTAGAAAAGTTCAGTAAGTCATTCCAGTCTACTTGGGTAAGACAGTCAAACAAACAAAGAAAAAGTTGTAGAAAAGCTCTAAATTAATAATGTGAGGAAGCAAGCCACCTGCACAAGTCCTCATATATTTTCAAAGTGCTTGTCAGGTCAGAACTTTCTTTTGTATACACAGAGTTCTCTTCTCTTGACAAGCAAGTCACACAACACCTTAAACACTGTTATTATGTATGTTGTACAAATCTTTTCAAAGAGAGGAAGGAAAGAACCCCACAAACTGTCTTTTTGCCTTTATTTTTTTTCTTTGAAGGAGCAGGAGACCAAGTAAGGATTGTAAAAGTTGCAGAAATTATCTTCAGAGCTTAGCTGTGTCTTCTAGAAGCAGCGTCCCACAGTTAGGCACTGCTGTGTCAGGTAACAATTCCACAGCCCGGACTCTCCTGAGCTTGCCCTTGGTGTGCCAAACCAGGACATAATAGGGAACATGTCAACAATAACAAATGTAGGACTGTGCTGTGACGTTAAGAAAAACTGAATTGTTTCTTCCCAGAACTGGGACTAGAACTGAACCGTTCCATTCCACAGCACCAAACGGTCAAAGCCAAAATGGGCTGGAAAGTCAGGCATGAAGAAAAAAATTGTTCTTCCCACTATTCCTTATCTTATTTGTACAGCTGAAAAACCTATATTTTCCATCTCTGCACCATCAATCTCTAACCTACTGTCTCTGCCAAAAGATATATACTTTATGGGGCAAGAGCCCAAAAGCTAAAGACAAGACAGAACCTAAAACACATTAACCAATACTTCTTTATACCAGTAATTCCTTCCATCTAGTCTTCTATACATGGCATTACAATGCTTATATACTTTACCACAGTGGTTTGTTTTCTACTGCTGTAAGGCACAGTAACTCTAACAAACTCCATTCTAAATCCCAGTTTTTCTTGAGCAAGCCAGTTTCCAATGAAATAAGTATGAGTATTCCGTGGTTATTTGCTGCCAAAATCTCAGTGTTGGAAGCAGCGGTATCACTCAAAGCAGCTATCTGCATACACAGGACAGTCCGAAACAACATCTCGGTAATGGCTGTACCATGACTACGTTACATTTTGTGAAGATAAGGAAGTTGCTTAAAAACAGATAAAGCAAGGAATCAGAAGTAGAAATTTCCATTCTGAATCACCAGTTATTATTGATCACATTAATCCAATTGGTGCCTTGTACCTACTTGGGGGCCTAGTGGTCTCAGTGGACTAACATGAACACCATTACTGTTGTAAAAACACATTCCTGTCAGAAATGACGAACACAAGGACCCAATGTGTGTGGGTATCTCTGCACATCCCACTCAGAGGAACTGTCAGTGAGGAGACGTAGGCAGCTCAGAACGTAGGCGTCTGTTTCAGTGTGTTTGGCCTAATCAAATCTGCACTTTAACATCATAAGTGAGCGCTTCTTCCTCCCCTTTTCACTCTTCTCTTTCCCTGTTTCCAAATTATTAGCTCTGAAGCTGCTGCAAGGCAGAAATCTGTGCTGAAGCTATTTTGTACTAGCGTGGAAAGGTCTGAATATGAAGTTCAGATACAAATATGAAGTTCAGTACAACATAACCAAACAGATTTTTTAAAGTCATATTGTTCTCTTATGTCTCAGAAATGAAAGTTCACCCTAATCTACCTTGAAACAAATACTCAAAGTGCTTGTATCTTTTATACTTTTGGGTTAGCCTGCAGGTATTTCCTTAAGGCAAAGACAAGTGGCTTAGACACCGAAAACTGGTTACTTAATCACTGTAAACTCTCAGTACACTTCCACATAACTTACGATAAGAAAGCAAATAAAGACAGTTTTGCTGATCGGTAGGCTCCCTTTTATTTATTTTTTTTAACTAAATCTATTTCAAGTAAATATTGAAAGAAATTTCAGGCTATCCTTAAACCCGTATCAATATTAGTAGTGCAGAGATTAATAGAAGCCATAGCGGGACAAAATCTCAGTGTCGGTGTAACAGTTTTAAATAGGAAACATATTTAAAGCAGTAATGCCTAACGAACGTGCTTGCTCTATCTTGTAAAGATTTAGGTCCCCGCATCATTGTCATCATAAACTCCCTTCATTGTTGTCATTCTGAATACATCATACAAACATCCAAATTAAAAAAAACATCCAAATTACCAACATGTTTTTGTATCATAAATACAAGGAGGAGGGGAACTTTCACTTCCAAAAGAAGTGGTTAGGTTTGGTGCTAGTGTTTTGGGTTTTCTGTTTACTGGAATGTTTATTATTATATCAGTGTAGGAGCAGCATAGGGACAGCAAATAATCACAGCTGAGGTATCACATTATTGCCCTGTGGTGAGGTTAACATGTCTGAACACATGTTCATATCTCAGCTATTTCCTGTTCACAGCCTAAAACGCTAATGTAAACTGCAGGGGGACTTGCAGCAGTTTATAAAGCACTTTGCTAAGAAGATTGTGAAACGGTGGAGAAGTGATTCAGCTGTCATTGAGTACTGTTTAGAGGGGACAAGGACCCTCCAGCAGCAGCAGAGGGTGTGTGGTGCCTGAGGAGGGGTGCAAGAAAGAGCACTGGAAGCACTTTAATTTCTGCAGCCTTTTTGCTCAGTGGCCCTGGGTCAGAAGCCCAGCTCTCTGTCTCGTGATGGTCCAGCTGAAAATCAGGATAGTACTTATTTTTCAAGTATGGCTTGTCTACTGTAAGTACCGTATACATTAAAAGGACAGATGCTTCTTGCACTGTAATAATAGAGAAGTATAAACTTAGAATAGAGCAGCTCCATAAGGAGCTACAGGGAACGGCTCCAATCGACCTCTGTACTCTTCATACTGAATATGCTAAAAAGACACAAGGAAGAACATTAAGTGCAGCTCGGCTTTACCTTGCCAGAAGTGGAACCCCCCTTCCACTTTGCTTTTTCCTTTGCAAAGGAAGCTCAAAAGGCAGCTGAACAATAATAAAAGTAGTATCCTTAAAAGGCATCCGATATAGACTAGATCACATTAATTCAATCCTGAACAGAAACAACAGAAAGACTACAAAAAGCTGGGGTAGATGGTCTCTAAACCTTCCAATTATTCCTCTAACCTGACAATACATATAGAGTAAATAACTCAATCAAGTTACCATGAATAGAAAACAATGCAAATAAAATTCCCAACAGGCCATGAGACTGAACATCACAACACAGACATGAATATTTTCAGAAAGCAATTTATAATAAACTAAGAGAGGAGAAACTTGAGAGTGGTCCAGAACGGTCTATATAATAATGAGAAATACCCATTTCATGACACAATAAAGATTAAGCTTGACTTCCACAAATCTTAAAAATAAGCAAACAATACAATATACAGAAGACTTTCTCATGAATCAAATAGTGAAAATTTTCCATTTATAGCATAAGACCAGCATAAGTCCGTAAGATATTAATAAACCTCATGGAATGTCTTTAAGTTAATAGCAGTTAGCTAAGATTTCTTCCTCCTTTCACATCTTTCCTTGAACACAGCTATTAATTTCAATTTACACTAACATTATCTGTAACAGCACTGTTAAATGACTGAGGTAGAAAAAGAAGTGCTGCTATTTTCCAGTTTACTCCTATATTTTTTAATTTTGACTGATTAAAAAAATTCGAGGCTGTAAAGTATTGTCAGAAACTGTGACTGTAGACCAAGTTTAAAAAATTAATTCCATAACTTGCCATTTTTCCATAACCTTTAACTGATCTGTTTGCAAGATCTTCCTAGAACAGATTTCTGAATACACTGCTGTTGAGATGAGTATCGATATGACGAGCCTTTTTCTGTTTTATAGAAGTCTGGTGTTATTAGTTATCTTATGCTCCCTCTGCTGACTCTATAAGAAATGTCCCAAAAACCTTGTAAGAAGCTTCTCTGAATTAACAGTTTAGTATTCGATATAATACTTCAAGGTATTTAAAAGGCATAAAGTAGAATTCTGTGGAGTGCCAAATCCTTATGAAAGTTAGAGAAGAGCATCTGTCTTCTACTTCTTTGTAAGGCAGAAGCCTTAGAAAATAAATCCTTTCTGCAGCATCCGTGGTATTAATTCCTATACAAGCTATTTATAATAACTCTTAGGAAATTTCTTCATAATATTTCAAGGGTTTTACAGTTAGGCGGAAAAGAAGAACTAAAAATTTCCATTTTTGTATAGCTCTTAGCAATATTTCTTTACAACTCTGCTGCTTGGTTGAATCCACAAAATCTACCTGAAGTCTCCTGTTTACCCTTTGTAATGTGATGTGAAGGACAGTAATTTACTATTACTGTGACACAAGCAACATTTATTTTTCACATTTTGAAAATAACTCATGAAGTGGTCAACAGGATATAATCTATAAAATATATCAGCGAAACTTCCCCACAACTCAGAAATGACTTAACAAAGGACTTAGTATATTACTTCTATTGTCTTATAAGGCGAATGATCTTCAGGACGGCTTACTGCTTTGCTATTCTTTTACTGAAGGAAAGTGATCCACCTATTGTGGTTTTTTGTTTTTATAAAAAGTCGCACTTAATAAGGATATTACTGGAATGTCTATATTACACGAACTGTAATACATTATAAGATTTAAATACATAATTTAATAGCAAAAGCTATTAAACTAGTTTTGTTGTATATTAGAAACAGGTGCTTTCATACAACAATGATATCTACTTCATGATATGCCACGAAACTAAACTTTGTAATTACAGATACTGGATATGAAGAGAGATGAAAATCAGAAAGTCACGATGAAATACAATTCCTGCATTTCCTACACAGACCACTATTCCACTGAGCATCAACAAAATCCAGGTACTTACCAGATCAATCAGACTCTCCTGGATCCTGCTCAGTGTAGTGCGTAATCTGCTGCTGCTGAGTCCTGTTGATTCATACTGGAACAAATAAATTCTAGTTAAGTTGGCAGAGGAAAACCCATTGCTTTAAACTTTACAGCGATAGAGCAAAACTTCAGTTTGTAAACACCACCTACAGCGTACTTATATTGAAGTCTTATCACAGAATCAGAACCACAGCAAATGAAAAGAAAATCAACAGAGGTCAGAGCACTCAACACTGCACTGATGTGAAGAATGACCTGAGTACCTTTCATGAAGATGACAGCTTCTCATTCATACCAATAAACAACCAGTATCCTTTATTGCTATAATACTGTATTTGGGTGCAGGGCTCTAGATTTTCTCATTTGGACGATGAGCCCAGAATGGTGCACCACCATGTCCCCACTGAGAACTGCATGCATAGTCTTGACTTCTCTCTCAAGCTATAAAATTTCTTGTAATTCCTTATTAAATTTCTAATTTGCTATGTAAAATTATATCCATTGATCTTATAAAGCAGTCATTATTACTTAATGGTTATAAAGATCTACCTGGGAAATGTGCCATCTTCATGTTCATGTCTCGGAAGCATTATGGGGCAGATGTGAGAAAAAAATCAATATAGCTACACTGATTTCCTGGTAAATGAAGGACTTACACCAGCTAAGGGTCCGATTCAACATGTGCAATTAGGTAGCTACTTATCTTCTACTTCCAATTGAAAAACCAAAGAACAAGCTAACACGACAACAAAAGCAGAAATGGGATGGCTAAGAAATGCACATTTACATCAAGTATCTGGAAGTATTTGAATTCCATTCTGGTATGTGATTCACACCAAAAGGCAATTTACTGAACAATATTTGGAGCACTGCGGTACACTGTACTATTAGACTTCCTTTCAACGCGCTAAATAAGGGAAGAAAGTTCATGTCATCCCATCTGCTCCTCTAGAAAATACAAAAAGGTGTAATTCAGGTCCCCATTTACTACATCTAACATTTCTGACTTATGATGTCCATCTGCCCCAATCCTCATGTATATTCAATGAAAATCTACTTCTGAGCTGAATTCCCACTGGAAGTACACTCTGCTGAAACCTAGAACCTGATCTAGGAGATACAAATCACCATCCAAATGTCCATATTTGATAAAAATAAGTGTTCACGCCTTTGTTTTTCCACACATGAAGTTTTTTGTTACAAAAATAATTTGGTTTTGTCTTCACATTTTTACTGTAGAAATAAATATAAGTTCTGAACTGACTTTGATTTTGCAGGTATATGGGTGAAAAATAACTTTTTTCCTTTAAGAAACACACCCTTAATTCTCTTTTTTTTTTCCCTCCTTAACACCACACAGTAGTTTTTCAAGACATGGCTATAAAGACTACAAATTCAAGACTGGCTATTCTCCCTGTTAAGGTAAGAATAAACAGAAAAAAATAGCCTGCTTAAAGGACAAAGTATATGTATATATTAAAAAAATGTATTTGCAATTTGCAAAAAAATGTATTGCATTAAATTTCATTTTAAGAAATGTGCACCTGCACCACCAAAACTACACATCACACGATCTGCCACTAATTTTTTCTCTTTCTGCCTTTAAATTACTAACTTTCAATAGCTATCAGTAACTTTCACTTACTTATTCTATAATGGTGTATTTTTTCTAAAAAATGGCAATTTCACATTTGAAACACACCTGAATGAAAAGGAATATAAAAACAAACTTAAATTTCTGTAAAACATTAGATATCAAGAACTCCAGATTTATCAGGCAACCAGTTACAGCCTGAAGTCAGAATTGTGCATCCATATGCACGAGGATAAACAGAAAACCCCAAAATATTGTTGCTCAGCATTTTTCCAGAGGAACAGAACTTCACGACTTCACACAGAACATGCCACTCATCAGTATAACAGCTTTGCTTCATGAAACTTTTTACTGTTTCTATATACAAAATGGTAGATATTTAAACTCCACAAATTGATGACCTAGTAAGGTTAAGTAAGCAGAGCATTAGGCAATTTACACAATAATTTTACTCCTCACCAATTCTACACAACCCGTTATGATTAAAAGACAAAATGAAGTGTTTTCCATTAGAATGGCCAGTGGTTTACAAATTACTATGTCTGTCAAAAAAAATTATAACTTGCCTCAAATTTATTCTGCTAAAGAAGACTATTCTGTGGCATGTTCATGAATGTCTTATACTTTAGTGAACAGATATTAAATATAGGCAATTCCAGTTAATTTCATGTTAGGTTGCTCCATAATTTGAGAAAAGAAGGAAAGGAAGCCTTAACTTGCATCCCATGAATTAAAAAGATATTGAAAGAGCAATTCTGGTTACAACGCTGTGCAACTTTTGGCAGTGAAGAATGCCAAATGCTGACTACATAGGATAATCGTTCTGAAGAGGTCTGGAAAGAGCAAGGACTTAGCATCGTGACTGGACATAGAACTCAACACATAAATTTTAAATCCTTGGTTTTCACTGAACTGGCAAGGAACTATACAATTAATCACTCTCCTTATGTGTGTACTAGCTCACACATATAACATAAGCACAATATTCACAAATTATTTCAACCACTTAAAGAAGTCAAATTACCAGCATACTTTTAAGAATCCCATTTGATGTTATTTTGTAAATAAAAATAAAACAGGAACACTCTCAGTGGTCTAAATCACATACCATCACTCATGTCTACTTTCTAAAGGTTTATAAACACTGTGAGGAGTGAGGACATTTAAGCAGCATTACAAGAGGGTTTGTTACATTCATAGACCCTTTGTAAGCATTATGTTTCCCATGGAAAATCATCAGTCAAAACAAAAATTAGGCACACTACAAGAACATCACAATTTTACCACCCATCTGCTATAATGTCTACCTGCCTAGCGCTGTGCTGTTCTCTGTCACAAGTACACAGTGAGGAACTCAGTGTGAGCTTTAGAAACAAAAAATGGGAGGATCAAAAAAATAAAAATAAGTGCAACACAATGTGAATACCAGAGCAGCTGACTAAGCTAATGGAAATCAATTATCTTAACAAAAAAAAACAAAAAAACACCCACCCATCTTCTAAACACAAACAAATTGCAAATACATTTGTTCTGCCAAATAGAACAGCTCAAAACCATTTAGAGGTATAGGTTGAGCCTGAAAATCCATTACAATTTGCCAACAGATGATGATGAATTTGGAACCCCACAATATTATTACTAGTGAAGTAATTTAGGGGCCAAGAGAGGGGAAAATTGTTTTTACACATAGCTTTTCATAAATGCTTTAAAACAATTCTGGTGAAAGTCAATCTATGTTACGCACAGACATTGCCAACAAGCATTTATTTCAACTATGTGATCACTCAGAGAAAACCTGTTTTCATTAGCGCAATTAGTTTGACAGACGAATGTTAGATAGGAAAACGTGTATTTCAAACCTCTTTAAACCTGAGTTACTACTTAACTTTCATAGCCCCCTTGTCCTCTTCCTTTGCTATTCTTATCTAAGTTATACAAATACATATAGGAAAATTAAACCAACTCCTACCCTCTAGGCTCCAAACCACCACCCTCCTTGCCCAGATTGCTCCTTCACTCGTCATTTTCTCCTACTACTTCTAGGTATTTCATGTTGACTTTCCTCCCTTTCACAATACTGCTGGAACAAAAGTAGAGAATCTGTTCAAAACATAACAGGATTCATGCCCCAGTGATAATGATGATCCCAGTGCTTCTTCCCCTTGTTGCTGATCTAATCAGCCTTTTCTTACTCCTGCATTGAAATCCACTGTTGCCACTAAATTTTCTGGGGATTATATATTAGGTAGTATTTGAAGTAAAGAGAACTGCTCTGCATTCTCATTCTGTGTATACAGTGATACTTGGAAATGAACAATGTTTCTACCTACCATGTCATTTCGGCCAAAGAATGTATAGACTGCATACAGATAGTAATCGAAGAGCTGGGACATGAAGTGGATCACATCAAATGCAATTGGTTTCAGAATATTCATCATCTGCATGTATTTCCCTTAAAAATTAAACACAGAAGATCAGTTTCCTCAGCATGCTACAAAGACAGCACTGAATTTGACAAACTCAAAACCAGCTTTACAAAGTTTATTATTTAGCCTTGAATATTGATTAAGTACAACTCAGTAATATTTTAGAGATTGGGATGTTTAAAAACAAAGCTAAATATAATGATGAAAACACCTGAAATGCCTCAAGACTTCTCCAAATATGGATGTTAATTCATATCAAAATGTCTTGAACGATTCTTGGCCTTCCGGTACCAAATTCAAATGTTATCTAGAACCACTGAAGATTTTATGCATTAGTGTGCATTTATATGTGCACATATGGATATTTTTCCAAGCAACAGAAAAGCACGGTGTAAAAATTATAAACCCAAGAATGGATTTCATCCAACAACACTAGGAACAATGTGTTTCACATCAGCAACATAGCATTTCCTGCTCTCCCTCCTTTTTTTCTTTGGATAAGAAAACCAAATAGTTTTAAGATGTATGTTTGAAATGTTTCTAGAGGGACAGACTGACAGAAAAGGAGGATGCCGGGACCCTGGCACATCCAGGGAGAAGAACAATTCCTTCTCTTCCTTCTTGTTCTCCGATGTTGCACATGTGGCTTGGAGAAAAATTTTAAATATTTCAGGACCTTTATCTATGTGTTAGTTAAGTCAAACTGATCATAGGATTTGGATGCAGAAAGAAATTTTTCCGTAACAGGGCCCATAGTTTTTAGCTATTTTGTTTTCCGGCACAGGGCATGGCTCTTTTCAAAGAGTCATACAAAAACTGCACTTAATGAAAACCTCAGTATAGCAGCTACCGTATGTTTCCTGCTGACTAGCTCAAAAATGATGCTTGCCTTAAGCATCTTAAAAACATAAAGAATATATAATAAGTTTTGGGTTATTAGAGTGACATCAATTTTTGAACCAAAATGTAAATGCAGACCACCCAGCAGATCATTCAACAAATTGCCATATTCCAGACATGTTTTGATGTGATAGGTTGGAAAAAAATTATAATTACTAAAATAATTTATTTTTCCTGTAGTCAGCAATACTGTTTTGCAAGTTAATGCTGTGCCCAGCAAACTAACTTACTCATCAACACAGAAAATACTGGTTTATGCAGAGAAACTGAGTAACAAAGAGACAAAATTAGCTGTTTTTATCAGGCAAAGTTAAGTAACTGCTTAAAAAAATTCACATATGTAGGTCAGTAAAGATAATATTAATTTGACAAATACGTGACACATGGTAAGATGACATAGCAGTATGGTAAGAATCAAGCAATAACCTGACATCGCTACTTTCCAGGTTTCCATCAAGTGTAGACTCCCTGCCTGAACACCATGCATCTGTGTCTCATCTTGCTAACACACACAAGCATATATTATGTTATTTTTGAAGATTTGACAGAGATTGCAATACTTAATATTTGGCAGTTTAGCCCAATCGTTAATTCTATGTGTAATTATCAGTGTTTTGATTTACAACATTATAAATAAATTGAAGACTTAAAAAAAAATTCTATTTGTCTTCCAAAAAGGAAACCCAAATGCAGCTAATTCTAGCACAGCCCAATACAGAAACTTTCAGATGTTTGGGGAAGGATGGTACCCCACTCAAAGCAGCTGTCACCTCCATATGTGCTATGTGAATATTCTGTATTGCCTCAGAACGATTTTTCCCACTTACTCTGTGATAAACACATAGTTAAATTTGCCTGCAACCATACACTATAAAAGGGCAATGTGTCACATTCTGGACAGTTAGATTTCCAAATATCTGTGCTGTTGGCATGAATATTTAAGGTAATCTCTGAGGCAGTATCTTATGCTTTTCCAAAGGGCTACAGCTTGTACAGTGCTCAAGTGTTGTCCTTACAAAAATCTCCCGAAGCCAAGAACATTTCTCTATTACTACATCACTCAGCATCTTGACACAAGTGTTCCACGAACATTTCCTCCTAGTTGCTCTAACAGGACGCCAACTTTTAACTTCTGTATGTTGTTACCCAGTTGCACTGAAGTTCCTATTTTGAGTGAGAAGGGGTGTACGAGAACATTTCCAAACAGCACTCACAGCCCAAGCCCACGCTGTGCTGGAAACCTCCAGAATTACATGAAAACACCACTCAGAGTTTCAACAACTCAAAGCAGCTTGACATTCTAGAGGCTCTCCGACTGCAGCTAAAACTGCTGAAGATTCACCAGGTTTCTTTTGAAGTATTATCTCTAACCCTTCTTTTGTCCTTAAAGACAGTAGGTAGAGACTGTTGTCTATCAGACTAATCTACATAAAAATTATTAGTAAAACCAAAAAGGTAAATAAAAACACAATCTCCTGACAAATATATATTTGAGTTTTAGTATATCTGTGGTCATTAGTAAAACAATTTTCCAGGGAGTCTCACAATTCCAAACGTGCAGCTTACAATGACATACATTAGGAGCTAAAACGGCACTTTGAAGGAAAAAGTAAAAGCCCATTCTATTTATATGATTTTGAAAGACTGTATGATTTGGGGGTTTTTAAGCCACATGAGATTCTACGCTATGAGACCAATCACTTCCTTCAGCTGCAAGATTTCTGCTGCGAGATTTGTCATCACCACTATTATTTTCTTAAAAGTTAATGGGTATTAAAGCAAGCAAAATCTAAGAGTTTCTTCCCAAGAAACACTCACAACAAAAGCAAAAATGAGGCAAAAAAAGGTATTAAAAAACCCCAACCTAAGAAATAGTTTAATGGGTATTTCTTAAGTCAGACTGATATTAATTAAAATAAGAAATCACCCAATCAATATATAAAGAGGCATTAATTATTCTTGTGGATGTATAGAACCTAGATCAAAATATTTAATACAAATTTAATACAGGTTCACTCTTCCTTCATATTTTAAGTCAATACACAATGGCTTGATAGAAAAAAATTAACCTTATAAATTAATTTCATGGTTACTTTATGGCAAAAAAGAAATAATTACCTGGTTTGTTGACTTGAGGGAAAAACAGATAAATTGAACTGTTCACTTGAAATTCAAATTAAACAAAGTTATAGCAGCTCCCACTTGAGTTATACATAGCAACTCATTTTGGTAGTTTATAAATATTAAGCTACACTTTGTTTTATTCATCTAGCCTCCATACGCAGCATACAACATACAGAAATAGTTCAAAATGGGTTATGAGCACTGTTAGACTCATTCAGTGAGTACCACTACTTGCATAACATCCCTTCCTAAAAAGTGAGGCAACCATTTCTGTTGCTTTATTGGGCAATTTAACGCTGTATCTTCATCTCACTCCAGATTTCCCTTTTTAAGCCTAGTTTCCTTTACGATTTGTTTTTAACTAAGATCAGTCAGTTGATCTAGATCTACCAAACATCATTCTGATGCAACATACAGGAGGCAGGGACATCAGTGATGACAGGCAGCAGGGACAAAAACTGCTTAAGTATTCACATCCCTGCCACCAAAACAAATGTCTCTTAAAACAGAGCCTTATTTTCCAGAAACAGAACTTTAAGAGAGTACAGGCTTTCTGCAGACAGGACATATCTATATTGTCCCCTGTACTACACGAGGCCCCTGTTTATTTTTTGAGGCACCATATCACTGATCTTGCATATGCAATTCACTCAGTCCAACTTTATTGAAAAATTAGAGCCTTAAGCCACACTGGCAGCCTAGATCTCCTGTGCAGAGGGCCAGCAGCTCCAGAAGACAAGCGCTAAGGTACCTGTGCAATGACACACAAGCAAAGCAGCCAATAAACTACCATCTTCTGGAATTACCTGCTGTTCTCCATCGATACTGAAGGGATCCTAAGATATACTCCTTGAAATTAGCGTTAAGTACCATGGCGTTTTCCCAGCCAAAAATCTGAGACAGTGTGAGACAAACTGGTGCCTTCCACGGCACCAGCAGAGACTGACATTAAACGAAGGGCACATTCCACACAAGTCCTGTCTGCTGGGGGAAAATCCAGAAGACTGGATCATACCTGGATCTCCTACAACCTGACCAGGACAAACTCAAGGGGAAAAAACAGATCTATTCATTCAGGAAGTTACATTAAGAGTTAGAAGTACCAAAAGTCTTGCCAAAACTAAACTTTCCAAAGATGGTAAAAATCAAGAGTTGTCCAACTACAGAAGACTAACAAAAGCAAACCAAACTGGGGGAACATGACAGGACAGAAATTGTAGATGAACAGACAGCCCAAAGGCAAGAATAAATACTTTGCCTTGGTTTTAATTGGGAACAATGATACTGACAGCAAGAAAAGTGAAGAGAACAGGGTGACTAATAGAACTGAACTGGCCACTTTCAGCCAGACTGAGAATGAGCTTTAAAAACAGTCAAGCTACAGGAGCAAAGGAATCAAGTCATAATAAAAAATGGCTGTGAAATCACCAGTCTGGCAATCAGTATAATGACCTGTACGTGCAACAAGCAGTGATGACATGGGTTGTACTGCTACAATTGAAAAAACTGCAAATTAGAGCACAGTCAAGAAGGACAATAGTCATCCAAGCAACTATTGATCCAGTGCATTATTTGCAGGATGCAGGACTTCAGATCAAATTTTGAAAAAAGTATGGAAGTGACAGAAGCAGAAAGAGGGAAGCAAAATTAAGATTTATTCAAAGTATTAATTTAACAGTGTTGCACAGCAAACAAGAGGAGCTAGGGTTTTTCAAATAAACAAGGGTTTAATGAAAGAGAAGTCTGAATGGAGTGTGTTCAAAAGGGAGGTATCTGGAAAAGCTACCAGTGGAGCTCCCAGCAACTGGCCTCTTCTTTATTGTTTTCATTAATGACTCTGGCACAAAACTAAAAGCGTGATAATGGAAAAAAATAAGGAGGCACCATCAGAACTGAAAAGGATTGACATAATGTACAGGAGGAACTGGAGGACCTTGATGACTCCTGTAATAGAAATTGGATGAAATTCAACGGTACAAAATGTAAAAGCCATGCACTTGGGGGCCAATTAATTAAAAATATGCATCTTTCTAATATAAACTAGCAGCTCATCCCTCGGAAAAAACTGGGAAAGTGAAGGACCTGGCTGCACATGCTCATTACAGACGGACTGAACTGCCAGTACAAGGAAACTGTGAGAAATCCAAAGAGGTGCAAAACAGAGGCAACTGCTGACCAAGATGCTGCAATACAACAGGGGCCCAATGCAGTGAGACCTCATCCAAAGTATTGCACATGATTTTGACAAGACTATAACAGAAGCAGAAAAAATTGGTAAGAAAGTAGGGGATATAAGCTTCTGGTGGGTAAATGCACAAGATACAAAAAAAGCTTGATATATTTAGTTTAGTAAATCAAAGACTGAGAAGAAACAGGATTGCTTTCTGTAAGAACAGCAGCGCAGTATGTATCAAAGAACAAGATCTGTTAAACATAGAAGTTTATTTTGGCATAAAATCAAGTGGGAAGAAAATAGGTGGATAATTTTTTTTTTTTTTTTAACCATGAAGTTGATAAGGCTTTTTGAATAGAACTCCTATTAGATAGTGGTGGGAACGAAACTGAAGTATTCTCTAAGCCGGAGCTCAAAACAAGCATATTTACAGGCAGTACTAAATGACATGTCTTCCAGTAGCAGGGGCTACAGGAGGTCCCTTTCCAATTCCATGTTCCAAATACCGCTATTATCAGTCATTACAGAATCAATATAAACCACTGCCAATAGCAGAAATATTAAAAATTAAATGTCGTTCCAGAAGGGGGAAAAAGCAGATGTATGAGATTTGCACATAATGTTTAAGTTTAGGGTTATGGCCAGAATCCACAAATAAAATAACTCTTTATGTAAAACTGGACAACTAGGACTACAGCTCCAGCTGCTCTCACCCTGTGTTAGGGCAGGGGGGCAGGCGCAGCAGCTGGGGGAAGACCGAGTGCTTTGCATGAAAGTGCCATGTGTGATTTCTAATTTCAATCCTAACTTTACTTAGAGCAAAACCTTACTTTAGAAGGTAGCAAACAAATCTCTCCAACCTAACTCACAGATCAACACCAGAAAAGTTACAACAGAATAATCTCAATTCTTATTTTAGGTTTGTATTGTAGATGCTCCAAGAGGAAAAAAAACTGCAAAAAAGGTTTAAAAAAATCAATTTCTGATTCATATGCTGCCTTTTAAGACAGCAAAAGGTACTAACCAGATATCAGAGTAGTCACTTTTAAAACCAGCTTACTCTGAAGTATTATAATCTTTCCAAGCACATAAACATTGAAAACAAATTTTATTAATATAACACATACAGAATTCTTCCCTCTTCTGCCTAACCTGGTAAATTTAGGCAGTCAGTTCCCCTTCTCTATAAACACAATTAAAGTCAGTAGCAGGAAATTGCTATTGTACAATTATCTAGATAAACAAATGGAAATCACGATCAGAAAAAAAATCAATCCCACTACAACTAGAACTGGAAGGGAGGGTTTTCATAGGAAACTTTTGGCCAGAAAGGACCTCCAGAGGTCACTTAGTGCAACCTCCTCCTCAGAGCAGGTCTGAGGAAATGAGGTTGCTCAGGCGCTTGACCAGTAGCATCTTGATCACTTCTCCACTGTTTTGACGCATTCAATATTTTAGAGAAATAAGCCACCATTATTGGTTAAAATCAATATATGCATGCAGAATTATTTTCAAAGTAAAAATAACTCACAGGATATAACCAAATTTGTTAATTTAACTTGAAATATTTTGGTCTAGTGCTTTATTTTTATTCTGTAAAGATTTTCAAAGAGTGCAAATAGAGCCCAACTAGGTATGTTTATAAAAGCCTTAAAATTAATTTAACATATTTTTTATAATCCATAGGTTTGCATTAAAATAAAAAACACATATAAAATACTTCAATTGTTCTACATACCAACAAGCCTTATTACATTCAGTGTAGTGTTTGTTAGGATAGGTGCATTCACTTTATTGAGGTTATAATCTGATCTCTTTCTGCTCCTCAGAGTTTCTCGAGAAACACTTTAAAGAAAACAAAACAAAATACACCAAATATGACTGCTTATTATATTCAAGGACATACACATAAAATTTAACAGGAAATAAATCCTTCCTCCCCCCTTCTTTTACATAACAGTACGCCTTCCAGTATTTTATTTATGCCAAAGCATAACTGGTTTAAGATTCTAACACTTAAAGAGAGAAGCTTGGCCTAATTTACATAACATTGTGCTAGAGAAAAGAGTTTCTGAGTTGTAGTCCAAGGTTGGAGTTCTGCAGGCCTCTGTCTGGCCTCAGCCATCATTTAACCACTCTGACTCAAGTTCATAGCTTATGCGGTAAAGAAAAAAAGAACAACAAAACAGGGGCAGACTAGTAAGCTACAGCTGAAAATGACTATCTGGAAATGGAAACAATTTTCAAGAACATGAAACTAAGATAACATTAAATTTTTTATAAATTGTAGTCCTGCGAGAATCAAGGAGTTTGACTCATTGATCCTAATGGATCCCTTCCAACTCGAGATACTCTATGACTCTCTAAGAGAAACCTTTTGCCAGCTGTCATACCTCAAAACGATATTCTTCCCAAAATTCAGAAAGCTTCGATTTCACATCACAAATCTATGGACAGTGACTGTGGTTTGTTCCAATTAAGTAATTTTTATCAATATCTCCACCATTTCTTTGAAATGAAGTACCTTATGTGACGTATCTTATGAAATCATGCTAACAATATTTTATCCTAAAAACTTATTTTGTAAAAAAAAAAATAATATTCCTCCACTTTGATCCAAGTGATGGCTTTCTAGTTCTCCTGCAACCCCCTACATAGTGTTAGCCTGCTTCACAAAGTCTGAAAGGACATCCAAGTAGTACAGTGTACTAGACAGAAATTTGTATTTCAGATCCTTTTAGAGGTTACAGAATTGGATTTTATTTATATAAGTATAAATAAAGTATTTCTACATATTTTTTCATCAAAATATAATATGCATATTTATGCATGTATATATATCTGTAGGTGTGTGTATATATATTCCTAAAGAAAGAGAGAATGTAACATTTCAAATTACCACCTTCAAGCTATGGAAGAATTTTTTTTTTTAAATCTGCAAAAGTTTACTTTTGTTCTGCAAAAGCAGAAGCACAACCTCAAGCCATTTGTCTGCAAACAACTGCTTTTGACACAACAGAAATGATATGTATGCACAACAGCAGTGTTAGAAGAACCTGCAGTTAACATCTAATGCTCAATAATCAGTTTTCCACTACCTGCTTCAGAGAGCCTTTATCCTCCTTCAAAATCTTGCTTTCCAAACTTTCTTTCTGCAATAATGATGAGCAGTCTAATGTTCCTCCCCATTCCGAAGATCTAAGTGCTGAGCCTTTCTAACTGTGCAGGTAGCATAAAGATTATTTGATTACTATTCCACTGTTGTAGAGTATAGATTAAACTGAAAATGAACTCATTAGAGTACTGAGATAAAAAGCCTGTAAATGAGACCAAGGACTGACACAGTCTACTTACCTTTTCACAGGGGCATCTCCTGTCTGCTCATCCACATAATCTCTTTTCAACTCTTCAGGAACATCACTGTCGCTATCATACTCTTGATATGCACTTTTTTCTTGTTCATCTGATTCATACTGTTTAAAAAAAAAAAAAAGAAGTCATTATTTTCCTTATAATATTGTCACTCACTTAATGTAGCATTTTGGTCACTTCTTGGCTTTTACCTCGATCAGGATACAAAAAACTTTGCTGGCTGCAAAGGCTGCTGACAATGTTCACTAAAATGCAGCAAGCAAATTACACAAAACCATTTGTGAGTACATTCCTAAACAAACTCCTATTCTCAGATGTTGATTAAGAGTAAATATTCACATCATCCTATTTCTTCCAGCTACTGATGACCTTTTCTTCTTTCTTGTTGCTGTATCAAGTACCCACGTATCTGAGCTTATCATTTGCTTTACAACCTGACAAAACTGTAATAAAGCCTCAAAACGTATCCACATGGTGACAATAAACCGAAAAAAACTGGCACCACAAAATCCTTAATTATTAATGCAAGAAGGACTAAACTATCGCTTCACAAAAATGCTTATTTATATCATACACATACACAAAATGAAAACCAAAACCAAGAAAAACCACAAAACAAAAAAGCTACTACCAACTTCCAGTTGTTTGTAAAATTCATTTTAATACACTCCAAAGACATTTCTAACAGACAGTCTTTCAACCACTGTCCTGGTTTTGGCTGGGACAGAGTTAATTTTCTTCCTAACGGCTGGCATAGTGCTGTGTTTTGGATTCGGTATGAGAAGAATGTTGGTAATACACTGATGTTTTGGTTGTTGCCAAGCAATGTTTATACCAAGTCAAGAACTTTCCAGGGAGGAGGCTGGAGATGCACAAGAAGCTGGGAGGGGACACAGCTGGGACAGCTGACCCAGACTGGCCAAAGGGGTATTCCATACCATATGATGTCAAGCTCAGTATATAAACTTGGGGAAGTTGGCTGGGGTGGTGACCCCTGCTCGGGGACAGGCTGAGCATAAGTCAGAGGGTGGCGAGCAATTGCATTGTCCATCACTTGTTTTGTATGTTCTTTTTATTATTACTATTATTACTATTATTATTATTTTTATTTTTATTATTTTCCTTTCTGTCCTATTAAACTGTCCTTATCTTAACCCACGAGTTTCACTTTTTTTGCCAGTTCTGTTCCCCATCCCGCTTGGCAGGGTGTGAGTGAATGGCTGCGTGGTGTTCAGCTGCCTGCCGGGTTAAATCACAACAACCACAAAAACATTTCTCATGACTGCTATTACCGTGTAGTTTTTTTTTCTCACTGATTTTTCTGCACTTATGTTCTTCAACTGTATGGTGTTCTACCTACATCAACAGCAAGAAGAGTAACTTTGTATATATCTGTGTGTTCTATACACATAAACTTTGGACATGGAACAAACAGAAACTGCAGAGCAAGCAAGGAACAGGATTCTGCAATGTGAGTTAGATACCTTTCCTCATAGAGGAAAATAAAAACTACAACACAATCCAAAAAACATACCGCACCATATTATTCTAAGAAACATTCTAAAGATATAACTCAAGTGTATCAGTGGAATAAATCAGTGGGGGCTACATAAAAAAGTATTTTATTTTTCTTTTTTTGTTTGTTTGCCTTGCTTTCTCAGAAAAAAAGTGTCTAGGGCATGCTTGGCTTTATCTGTGTGTGCTGGTTCTTAGTTTTGCTTTGAAACATGCAGCATCCCTTATCTAGTTAAAGATACAAAATCCAGATATTTGAAATATTTATCCAATTATCAGTGAAACAATTCCTCTTTGATGGAAGAAAGCCTCAAGCACCATTTGTTTCATTTGTCACAAATCCCACAAATTGTTCCAGAATAACGCTATGAAAAATATGAATGCATAGATGAATTAACCATGTACACCTGCCTTGAGACATGCCTTTTTATACTGAGGAACAACATTTGATGTTAATTGCATCTTTTGAAAAATAAGAAGCTTAAGCAGTTACAGACATCTACTGACTCCAAACACCCAGCTGCTTTTTTAATTTTCTGAAACTGTTTCACTCTGTTCAATTGTTGCATTGCATTTCAAAGATTGTAAGAGAATTATTTTCAATTCAAGGATGGAAGATTTGAGCTTAACAAGTGATGTCTGGAAAAAATGAGCAACACAGACCACAGCATACATAATACCATATAGGATTTCCATGGTAGACATGCATTATTATTGCTGGAGTGTGAGTTACGTGGAGAAATACTACTCACAAACACAGATAATACAGGGGTTTCTTTATAATTATGAAGCCATACATATATATTAAAAGTGTACAGTTGGGATTTTTAATTAACAAAAAAAATACCACCTGAAATTTGCAATCTTTTGCTAGTCCAATTAGAAACAGCATTTAATATCAATCTCTTTTTCAAGTGTCCGAGGTTGCCCTGTAGTCTAGGCATTTTAGCCACTTCATAAATAATGAAATAAACTTTTTCACAGTGTAAATTTCTTAACCCAGAAAAGATTAAAACAAATACTTGATGGTCTGCGACATAACCCTTTTTCCTGAATACCTGCACAACTATTGCAGCATTAAGTATATCCATCAGGCTCCAGAATGCACTTGCACTTCAAGAGAGACCACAATACTTTTCCTTTTAAGTTTTCCTTAACGTGTACACTGCTCTGAAGTCATTTTATCCAAGGAGTCAACAATGACACATATAACAAAGACAGTCTGGTTCCAGGATCCTTGAGAAATGGCAGGGATTTAAAGGATACCACCGCTCTCCAGTGGGGAAAACCAAGAAAGACAGACTAGGGCAATACCAGTCTCTCAATCATCCCAAATTAACAAAGAAATACATTTTTTCAGTCATGCATGGCAATGCCTGGCCCCAGCCCCAAGCTGTGGAGGCTTTTAAAGCCTCACACTACAAAAGTTGTATATTATAATAGCGGGAAGCCCACAGTACAAATTCAAAGCAAACAGAAAAGCTCAGATAGAAAAAAAAATGTAGTATGAGACACAGACTGAAAAGAAATGTTCTGATCATTAGTATTCACAGGCAAAATTTCTGCCTCGTGAACATTTCAGACAATATAATGAAAGCAGCTCAGTTGATTTCAAAAATGAGCCGAGTTCAGGCTGCACTAAGGACAAAGAGAGTCATAGTTTAACAAACTTGTCTGGAACACTAGCATGGAGAATTACGACCAGTTATTAAGCATTAATATATAATAAATGACATGCTGATTCAATTAAAATTCAGTGATAGTAAAATGATAAACTGACTACAAACTGTTAACTACAATTCATAATGATGTATGAATCTGACAGCTGACATCTTAACTTTCTTAACATCGTAGATTAAGATAATTTTGAGAATTTTTTTTCTTTTTTACATGGAACTATACTTTTTTAAGTCTCCTAATGCTATTAAGTCTATATGAAGTCTATATTAAGTCTACCTAATGCTATTAATGAGCTGGAAAAGTTATTTAATGAGATAAAAATATCTGCATTTTAAATTATGAAGTAATTCTCAACTGTTAAATAGTGGCCTCAACCTAAAGAGATGTTACAAATCCATTTTGAATATGCAGAGTCTCCAGTAAAATTTTAAAGTGCTAAAAGGAATTCAGATCTCTTGTAGCAACGATAAGTTCACAAGTGTTCAGGTAATCAGCCCAAAGGAATCCACAGAGCAGTGATCAGATACACTGAAGTTGAAGAGTGTTACAAACCTGTAAGTTAACTGTATCGCAACAAAAATATTTTAGGGAGCTACAGAAAAGGGGCAGAAGGCATCTCACTGAAGCTCAAGACATAGAGCTGAGGTGTCTGGATCCAGAAGCCCCTATTCGGTTGTCCAGAACTGCAACAGCTACGCTGTTGAAAAGACTTTAAATTCTCAAAAGAAATCCTGACAATTCTTAACATCCTACAGATCATTCCACAAGTAAATCAATTGCTTGTGTCCTTATCATTCAATTTCTTGAAATACCTGGGAACATGTCTGCAATCTCTGGAAACAAAATTTTGCAACCTTCATCTGAAATAATTTGAATTTTAAGTGCTAAAATGTGCCTCCACCTTAACTGGTCAGTCAAGAAACAGAAAACCTTTGTAGAATTTTATCCCACAGTACCTAAGCAAGTTACTTCTGTTTCTATGTAAAAGATTATCAAATTGGTGTAACTTCTATTTAAAAAGAAAAAAGAAAAAAAAATGGAAAAGGAAGATGAAAAATACTAAAAGGGAATGTAGAATGGTCACCTGGAGAGTACAGTCACTGGGGTCTTAAGAAACCTCGGTTCTAATATTAGTCAGGTTACACATCCTGTACAACTGCTGACAAGTTAATTAACCTATTCTGCGCCTCAGTTCTCTTGGTAAATGTGCATAATACTTCCCTGGCTCACAGAGCTTTTGGAAAGGATTTTATCTTTCCAGTGACTGAGTTAACAGCCAAATACACTGATGGAAACCAAGTGGCTTCTCAGCATTGTGGAACACCCTTGTCTGCACTCTCAGTATGATTCTTTAGATTTAGTTCACATCTTTAAATACTAAAAACAGTTAGTTCCCATTTTCCAATTGATTAAACTCAAGTTACCATACAGAACAAACTTGTTTACATACAGTGTTGCCAGAAACATGTCAAACAAAGGAAATATTCACCACAACTGATTTCCACAAGGCGGGAAGAAAAATCATAAGCATAATCATAAGCAATTTACAGTGAACAAACTGAAACTTAAAATCCCATTTCAGTTAAAAAAAGGTTCTATACACTATTCCTAAGTTCTCTAAATACCACTATACTTAAGGTTAAAATATATATTTTATAATTTGGACAACTGGAAATCTAACCTATATTTTACAAGAAAAACGCATAAGTCATCACATCATTGGTCTTTCAGTTTTTCCACATAGAACATTCTGTCCCTCTGGCATCAAAAGAAAGCCAAAATTCATTATAGCTCTTCAACAGGCACAAAACCAGATTTTATCAATTTAAAATATACTGAAGTTTCACTATTATAATAAAGAACACTAAATTGGCACACAGCTTTGAAAAAGAAGGACAGTGCAGCCAGCCTTGAAAGCTTCTGACAATGCATGAGCCTACCAAATGGGACACTGTTCAAAATTAAAGAGGAGGAAATCGCAACATGGACTTTGCTACTGGTGTAACACATCAGCCTACTGGTAATTCATGGGATCACGACGCCCTGTAGCTGGTTCCAAGAATGAACTGTCGAGGCAGCCACTCTCAGCCCCACCAGAGACGGCAACATGGCATCCTGACAGTGATTTACCAGAACCCCATCTCCATGGTCAATTTCATTGGCTCCCTGTGGTAACAAGGCAACAAAGATAACAGGTAACCTCCTGGATAATGATATTACTCCACTACAGTAAAAAATGTGGTTCTGGGGCAGGGGTGGCTTCTATGCCTTTTTCTCAAGAGAATTGTGGAACAAATAGAGGGAAACCATCCTGCACATTTATATTTTGTCACCCATGCAAGTCACAAAGTGTCCCAGTGAGACTTGCAAGACTGATTATCTCTGACGAGCCCACAGCGCTTGTGTTAATCATTACCAAAAGTGGGATGCTATACGAGAACCACCACTGGGCTCACATAATATGACAATTCCTGTGGAACTATTACTGTATTATTCAAGTACAGAGTTTTTAATTGAAACAGTACATTTGTACAGAGAGCTAAAGCTTTTTTATTTTGCTTTTAAGCTCTATCACTTCTCCAAATAGGTTCATCACTGGAGAAAAGGGGAAACAATTGATGACTAAAGACAGAAGAGGGTATTACTGACAGCAGTCTGCTTGGCTGCTGTATGATGCTTCAAGCTGGCAAACGTCAACAAAACAGTATCTCCCACACAGTCATCAGCATTTGCTACCTCATTTTTAGTCAAATGATTTCATGATCATAGAAGCAAAAGCTTAGTGCACAGGAAACTGATATTTCAATTTTTCTTAAGCTAGGTGAAATAGATTCTGAAGGGCAAAATATTAAATCTGGAAAGAATGAAGTATGTTTGCTCTAACTTGTGGGGAAAGTTTTCATATCTCATACAGGTGTGCAAACAAAAAGAGCAATTCCTCAACATATCCACAGTCAAGAAATGAAGACAATTGTAGCCTTCTACAACTCTAAGTATTCTGCTTAAAAGCCACTGCACAAAACTATGGAGACAGCACATGCACTCATTTGCTAGCAGTGACCTGCAAGGAATCAAGAGTAGATTGAAATCATGTTCCAGCAATTATTCCTTTTTGTTATTGAGACATTATCCAGTCTCAGTAGCTACAGTTAACATCATCTTTGGAAAATAATTTCACACCTTCCTTATTATTCTACATGCAAAAGGTGGCAAAAAATATCCTGCAATATTTGAGATGTATTTGTGCACTCACAGTGCGGATCATGATGGCTCTATACACTTGTTATAGAGTCAAACCTTCAGAAGAAAGCTGTCTTTGAGGAAAAAAAAAAAAGTTATTTTTTTAGTCCTTTTTCTTCAGAAAAAAACTTTTAAAAACTAAAACTACTCACAAACATAGAAAAGTCTGAAATGAACTCTTCAGTAAAGAGAGCTTTTACTTTGAAAGCCTCAAAAGTACTCTTGGTATCATCAAAAATCCTTATATTTCTCTATGGATTACTTTAGCAAGTATCTACCAAATGGTTGCCCAGATTCCCCAGAAGCATTGATAACAATGCAACTCTTCTCAGTTTCCTGATATGAAAAGACAGGACAGATGTTCTGCTGTATTACTTGACAGGGGAAGAAGAATCACCAGGAAACTGGATCTCCAGCAGCTTCCTTTACGCATAATGCAGCAATACTTTTGGCCATTAAACTGTATTTTCTCTTCAAATGACCCAGCAGAACAGACTGCAGCATCGAACACAGAAGGAAAGACACTGCAGCATCACACTCAGGGCACGAGATACAGATCAAGCTGCTTTGCAACTGAAGTTCCACAGGGAAAGCACGAAAGACAAAGCTGAAAACCAATAAGCCATTAGTGTAATGGCTGGATTAACTAACTTTAAACAGAAAAAAAACTAAACTCAACCTTGTCATAAAAAAAGCCCAAAAAAACATTATTCATAAACAAAAGCAAAAGCTTTAACAAAAATATGCGAATGTAGCATTTAAGAGAATGGCGCAAAGTTTCACCTTAAAACATATTTGACCACTGTTAGATTTTAACAAAATTCCGAATAAAAAATACATAAAGTGATTGTCCATTGTTATAGTAGATCCCACTGTGAAGCCATATCCTGAGCACTTAGATTACGACTGAAAACTGCCTAACAAACATCAGATAATCCACAGCAAATCACATAGGTGTGAACAAACCCAACGGAAGGAGTAATCCACAATGATTCTTTCCTAAGCCGGAAAGCCAGTCCTAAAATGACAAAATTACTTCCACAAAGAAAGCTAACTTAAACCCCTGGAAAAATACTAATTTAGGTGGAGCACGTCTTGCTAGCCTACAGGAATGCTTGAATTCAGCAGAAAAAAATATTGATCCAATGCAAACAAATTGAACTTCAAAAGAGGATGCTTTTCTGTCTGGCACTGCTAAAAGCAAAGCAACCTGCCTAATGAAAGGACTAAAGTGGTTGCAGTTAACTGATCCTTGTACTAAGACATTTTGCCATCATTGCTACACAAATAAAACATCATTTACTGACAGCTACATTTGCTTTTCTTTTCTTTTTTTTATTGTGAAAGACTCCATACCCCATTGGAAGCTAACACATCTTCTGTCTCGTCATCTTTGCTGTCGGCCTGAATTTCAAAAGGGTTTCCTCCATTACAGTACTGCTCGAATAACGTTACTGTTGTTGAAATTGCTGAAGAAGGCTGCTTACTAGGTGACACAGATGGGGAACGTGACTGCTCCATGAACTTAAATTCCTATTAATAGAAATAAAGTACAATTTTAATCACCAACAAGACAGTTTCAGTATTGTTACAACTCCAGTTCCATAAAAATAGAGCATAACAACAAACTTGTGAACAATTAATCTGATATGCAAACTTTTAGCCAAAGCTTGCTGCTTATTTAAACATGTTTTTCATGCTGGCTCAAGTTAACCTTGAAATTGGCAATCTTATATGGCTCGTCTTCAGAATTTTAGCAGGTCTTGGCTATGACATGTTATGCATCTGCATTCTGAAAGTATCCACTGTCTAGAACTAGGTGAAAACTAAGTGGGGTTTTTATTTTACAGAAATTAGGAGATAAAATAAGACCTAAATTCTATCCAAAATGTAGTTTTCTTTACACAAATTACCTGGTAATTTACTAAAGCTGAATTTTTTTCTTAATATTTTATTTTTAAAAAGTTCTTTTCAAAATGTACTTCAAAATGCACATAAAGTTTCTGACGACTGCGTGAGTGCACAGACTTTTGCAAGCATATGGGTCAAGTAGGGTACATAAGATATTATTTTAGACATTCTTTTCTTAAAATCTTAACCTTGACTTCTCTCAGTTGACATATCATTTTTATCTATTAAACTCTAGCTATTCATCTTCACTAAAGGCAAAATGTACATTACCATCTATCAAAAGGTTTAAAGACCAAAACAAATATAGCTAAAAGGACTGCAATGTTAGATTTCCGTTTAAATGAATAAGTTACTTTCTGCCATTTTCTGCTGCTCCAGTCCCTTAAGCAGTATGTATGGATTTATAATCCCATTTCTCTATTAAAAATATTTATTTCACTATTGGATGCTACTGAGGGTCCTTCTTCCTTTTCCTTCCATGCTATTACTGCCCCAGTAGCCTCTTGCTTAATTTTAGTTAACATCACAGAAGCTGCAAAATTATATTTTTCTTAAGATTGCTCAGCTATATCCATTTTTGCACTGGAGTGACAGTTTTAATCACAGGTACCCGTATTTCAAAAGAGGTGAAATTCAGCCACTGCATGCTAACCATCACAAAAATCACTCAGAGCAGGTGAGCACAAGAAATTATTTGCTTTCAGGTGGAGTTCACCACAGAAGAACTAACTTTTGTCTTTCCAAATAAGCCAGCCTGACCTATGTTTCCAGCAACAGATGCCAAAATTGGCACAAGCAAAGGAGCACCCATGTGACTACTTTTAGGCCCTCACCTTTTGGCATTTTACTCTCAGATAATTTAGAAATGGAAAACTGACGTATTAACAGCACATTAAAATATGAAAATAAAGGATAACATTATGCTTACAATTCTAGCATCTTCTATAAACCTCTATCTGCCTGAAATACTGCTGTAAAATCATTTGAATCTTAAGTTTCCAATATCATGAAGTGAAATTTAGAGGGTTTTAACAGCCATTAAAAACATTTGCACAGTAGTTCATGGATGTAACTACTTCTCAAAAAAAACAGGACTCTTAGCTACTGAAATATTAATACATTTATATGTGTTATTCATAGAGCGTACATGAAGCTGCAGAATACTGAAGCTGGATTTAACAGGACAAAGTTCCCACGTCTCATTCTCCAAAAACATTCTTAATTCTTCAAGACGGGTTCTGAAATACAACGAATGAATACACTTAATCGGCAGCAAGAGTAAATCAGGAAGCAGACAATTATTTAACTCATGCAGTGAAAAACACCTTCAAAAACTGTATAAAAAGGTCACACTTTAAAATAGATATTTAAATTATTCTTTCAACTGACAGATGGCCTAAAAGCTGTGGCTACTACCACAGTGTCTGTTTTATGACACCCCCGGAGAAATTCTCAAAGAATGTCAACCAGCAAAATTTGAAAACAAATTTTTTTGTCAAAACTATTAGAAAGCATAGACGAACATCTATGCAGTAATACTGGACCTTTTTTCCTCCATGTAAACTACAGAAGGAAATGTAATATATACTAATACTGAGCAGTACAACAGCTTCTGTGCACCCAGACAAGACAGATGCTTCTTTCAAACACACTGAAGCTGACAGGTAACACAAGGAAATGGAAAGAACTAATGTTCTACAGACACCTCAGCTTTTCAGAGGAGAAAACACTTAAATGGCTATTAATCTCCTAAACTATACTTTTCTGCATAGCAGAACTTTACCTTGGTACTAATACAGAAAATCTATTAGGGAAACATAATCAAGCCATTGTATCTCTGCATTGTTTCTCTTACGTTTTTAATCATTAGAAAAACCTCTGTTCAGCCATAAGCAGAAAACCCTTTATTAAAGAAAATCTTCTTGTCACATAATCAGGAACTCGTATAGGAAAAGACAGCAATAAGTGCTTATTGAGGTCACATTGCTGTATCTTCTTAATACATGGTACATTGTTTTGTTTAACAAGTAGCAGTTGGTAAATTATGCACTTGGTTTCTAATAAGGAGGGAAAATATTCAAGAAATACCACTATTCCAATAACAAACTATAATCACCACTATAATTAAAATTTTCTTGTCTCAACAATATGGGCAACATGTTGAATTATGGCTACAGTTTGCTGTGTCTATTTAAATTCACCAGTTAAACGCAAATAGACTTCAAATGCTATTTTTGAGGCAGCGAGTACCCCAGCTTGCAAATCTTCTCACAGTAAAGCCAACAGAAATAACAGATAGAGATGCTGTAAAAAATCAGTGTTACAGGTTAAAATTCTTTGAGAGGAAAACTAAGGAGAAAAAGCCATACAAAAGCAAACATTTAAAAGCCACACAGCACCAGTTTTTGTATCATTTCAGAGCTGAAATCAAGGTACTGACAAAGTCCTTGAACAAACGTTCATTTTCAGCAGTTTACACGTCTAGAAAGCGGCACACATGGAAGGTCTGATGCATTCGCTCCCTGAAAAGCTTTAGTGATCACACACGCCTTTTTACAAACTCATCAAAACAAAAAGTAAATTGCACTCCAAAAGTCGCTTTACTGATGTTCTCTGCCAAAAGCTCATTCTAATTTTTCAAAATAATAAAATTTTACCCGAAAGAGGCTCCATGTATGCTCTAGTGCTACATTGTTCTAAGCTTTTTTGAACGACATGACCAGTCCCTTTGCTACTTTCTCTGTGTTGGCAGTTCTCCACAACACCACACCGCCCAGGAGGCCACATATCTCAAATTACAGTCAAAGAACTGATTACTCCTGGACTCTGAGCATTTCAGCTCTATGTAGCTTTTATGTACTAATGAATCCTTAAAAGCACTAGCTTGCGCTTTTTTTCCCCTCCAATTAAATACACAAGATGAGTGAAAGCCACATTAGCTTGATCTGAAAAGGCAAGATGCTTAAAGCTTTTATATAAACCAATTTGAGGGATGTAGGTGGGAGAGAAGACTTTACATATTTTTCCTTCTGAGCATGAAAACAGCCAATTAATCTTCACATTACCCACACAGCATAAAATATGTAAAAAGTATTGAAAGGTTCACATAATTTGAGTCCTATCAATATGTATTCCCTTTTATTTTCACAAGAATTACAAGAAACATTACCTTAATAAAAAACATGAGTTATTTCAAAAAAATATCATTTCTATACCTGTTCCATCAATGTTCCTTAACTTTTATTTTACTCAAAGACAATTCAGAAAATTCGTCTCTGATTCCCTAAGCTCTTAAATAGGTCCTTTAAACATAAGCAAATCATAATGGTCAAAATTATATTTACTTAACCAAATAAGGTACTATGTGGTAAATCAGTGTAGTAAAAGACAGTTAGGTACACCAAGAGAGCTCTTATGAACCTAGATCTTCAAGCTCAGCTTCCAAATTACTCCATGACATTCAGTTCAAGGTTCAGAAATGCTTTCAAGAAATAAAGATAGGTGGCATGGCTTCTTAATCAACTCATCTCCTGACAAGACATAATGTGCATCTGATTAAGGCTCAAGCTTTTCAGACAACTGGAACCAAGGTCTTCATCAAATGCCCAGACAGAAATCCTAGCTATAAACTACAAAAGCTGAAGAAATTCCAAATCACATTCTCAGCTTCTGAATTGAGGCACTGTCTCATGTTCTCCTGTCATCATTTCCATACTTTATGGATTTTAGGCAGAAAGTCTCAGACCAAATGGGTTTGGATGTATTACTTGTATGACAGCTCCCATACAACAGAGGACAAACAGACCAAGACTGGGACAGTAAGAGTTCCTTAGAGCAAGGAAGGCTGTATTTCTTCTTCCTGGCTTTTTACACTCAGAAAGAAGATAAATGCTAGATAACTAGAATGAAAGACTTGTCAAACATCCAAACCAAAACATTTGGGAAATCAAGAAATCAAAACAGACAAACAGACAAGTCTTGAAGCTGTCAGAGCCACACATCACATCCGAGGCCAGAGACTGCCTGCACACGACAGCACATACAACTGGCCCCAGATATGATTAGTAGAGTTGACTGAAACATACTTAGATACTGCCAATAAATAAACTATGAAAACATGACTCAGTTCTAAAAATATTATTTAATGCAAGACAAAACTGCATATTGAGAAAATTATTTCATAGCCACATCTCATCAGCTCTTTTTATGTAATGGCATAGACAAAGAAGTAACGATTTTGCTAGGAAGTATGGATTTCAGAGGCGTTCATCCTCAGGATCCCAGGAGACGGCTTAACAGGCAGCCCAAAAAACTACTGAAATTCTACATTAAAAGTTTTCCATCTTTATCTGGCTTGCCTGCTGCAGAACTAGATTTTTCCACAACTTTCTCCACCCTCTCCCCTTCTCCAGGGTTCAGAGCTCTATTCACATCATGAGACATAATCTACTATCTGTCTACCTCAGTTCAGGAACTCATTGGAATACCTTTGGAAAGTATTAGAAATTAAACTCAACAAAGATGAATGCCATAAGATTCATCCACTATACATATAGTAAGCTCACCTGTGGTATGTTTTGAAATAGTTAACACTTTGTTTTCTGATAGATTCTTGTAAAACTTCAGACTTACTGCCACAAAATTCTTCTCCAACTTGCATCAGTCTATAAGAAAAAAGCAAAGTTTAAAAATATGTATTGATCCATTAATACTGCTGTTCCAACCTTAATTACAAGCCTCAACCATTACACCATGAGTGTACATGTGTCTCAATAGAAGCAGAGCATCAGTGTTAAGTTGCAAACACTTCACTGGTTCAACAAAGGTCTGTGTCTCATTGCCCTCCAAATCCTATCAGAAAGTCCCATACACATAGCAACAAAGAGCCATAAGCAAAACAAATGATTTTTTGAGATCCTATTATGCATGGCAAACTGTACAGCTCACAGTCCGAGTCCACCATTTTATTACCAAAACAGAAGGATATAATACTGTACCAGTTAGTAGTACAACAGTATTTTGCTGCTCTTGACTGAGAGTCCCTTTAAAAGCTTTTAGAGACATCAAAATTGTCAGATCTGCACATCTGAAATCTTGAAGGTGGATAATACCGAAATCATATCGCACTTATGCACCACTTGAGCAGCAAAACAATTTATACTACCTCTTCCAAATACATCCTCATAAACTCCCACATAAAGAAGTGCTCTTCAAACTATCAGTAGATATGAACAAAACTGGCATCAGAATGGAAATATCAGCCTTAATTAGCTGTGCTGCCTTACCAGAATTCAAGTTTGTGTACATGTATTAAGTGGTCCTATGACCACATGGGCGTACCTGCTGGTGACATCGAGTACAAATATGAAGTCATCATATTTGAAGTTAGACAGATCTGTTCCCAGGAGATATGTTTTCACTTTCAGTTGAACATCCTACAAAACACAAACAAGTTTTTGCATACTTACTACACTACAGACAAAAAGGTGAAGGCTCAAGTGTCCTGTTCATTGGCCCTTCTGGTTTGTTTGCACTTATCCTTATTTTTGAGATTTAGAGGAGAACTCATTTTTTTGTAACATGAATGATTTCTCATTGACTTTTTAAATATTATTATAATCAGTTTCTTTAACATTCTATAACACCAGCTCAATCCTAGATGCTTTATTGTTACTGTAAATAAAATAAAATGAAAAAAAATAAAATAAAATAAAATAAAATAAAATAAAATAAAATAAAATAAAATAAAATAAAATAAAATAAAATAAAATAAAATAAAATAAAATAAAATGCTCCGAATTACAATTCAGCCAGACAAAATTTTACAGCTTTGTCACCATACACTTGGGGGTCTCACTGCACATCAAACTGATCCAGTAGTCAGACCAAGAATACTGTGAAACCAGGCAGGTTCACAAGACTTCAGGCTCTCCATAGCTATGGTTATACCAGAACCATAAAGCAGTATGACTGTGCTAACAGAGAAAAAGCACATGAGAAGAAAATAGATTGTGGGGCAGCACGCAGGTTGGGAGAAGTGGAATCAGGCTGAAAGTCATGTTACTATGTTTTGGGATTTTGGCTGAGTTTGTAATCATAGCAACCAAGTACTGACTGAGTCACAGAAATTATATTTCCATGGTTTTCATATATTTAGCTCAAAAGAAATCACTTTAAAAAAATCCCTGGAGAGATTTTTTTTTTAAGAAGACCAGTATAAATTTAACTGTAATTACTACCAGGGGGAGGGGGTTGCACTGGCTGGGAGATTTAGGGAAAAAAATAAATAAATCAAAAAACATACCTGCCATATTCGTGAAAGCCCATGTTCCAATTTCTTTTTTACATAGCTGCGGTCAAAACTGTTCTCTTCTGTTCCAATCACATTGCTGCCATCTGCAACTGAAGATGAAAGATACTGTAGATATTTCCTGAAGCCTTGAAATGTATCCTAGTTGTCTAGCCATAATGAAACTTCTGCCTAGGCCATTATCGTACTATCCTCTATGCAAACTTCAGGAGACCTACATCGCTCTAAACTTTTGAAAGGAAACAAATAAAGCACATATAAATATTATATACTAATGCAGACTGGGAGAGCTTCTGATTGCTTTTATGTAAGCGAGATACATCATTCAATAAAAATCAAAAAAAGATAAAGAGTAACAGATACTGATATTTTAAATACAAAAGATAAACGTTGAATGCTGCACTGAGCACTGCTTATCACCTACAAGATTCTCTAAGATATTCTACCTTTGTAGACAAGAATCATGAAAGTAAAAATCTCAGAAGCAAGATTTTCAACTTTCTGCCCCAGTAAATTCTGTCTGCAGCTCTGAGGAAAAATACTGAAACTTTTTCCATGAACTATGAGAATAATATATCATGTTCTTTTCTCTTTTTCCTCTCTCATACTAAGCTGTGCTTATGCATGAAGTAATGTCAATCATGTAATCTGGTGTCTTTCATTCCTCCAAATTATTTTCTCTAATTCTAAAACCTTCATTCCCACAGCACTGGTCACTTTTCAAAAAAGCACTGTAATGCACAGTAATCTTCTCCTGTATGTGGTCCTCTCTTCTCCCGACGGAGGAAACATATATTGGTGATTCGACATGAAAGATAAAAATTCACATAAAATATTACACTGGAATATTACAAAGCACAAAGCCCTCCTCTCACACCATCATTCAAGAGGTGGCAAGCACAGAAAAATTATTCTAATAAGAATGCCTGTAGTACCCCAACATTGCTGTGCAGCTCCGACCTGTCCTTCCATCTTTTGTGCAACCTCCAGCTAGTTTTCAGTACTTGACAAGACTATTCATCCCTTATTCCTGGCTCAGCTGGTCTCATCTCTGCTTCCACACACAGGCTCTCAACTCAAAGACATTTCTTTCCCTTACTCCCAGTCTGAGCATTTCATCTCAAAAACCACCCCCGAGGCCCAAGCGATCATTTTGCACACACATCAGAAGTCTCCTCCCTGCTGCCCATGAGTCACTGGAACAGGCGGCACAAAGCGCGGATCCTACAGGAGCCCAGAGAGGGACCTGGAGAAAACTAAATAAATAAATAAAGAAGTCGCTTATGATATCGTGGGAAAAACAGTCCCTATCTACCATTTGGGCCTACCTGGAGAGAAAAAGGACATGTCTAACAGACTCGGGCATGAGTAACGTTCTTGCCTTAGATTACATTCTTGAAAGATGGACTCTTTTTACACCTGTTGCACTTCATGACCAAGTAGGTATATCAATGCTGCAGTGCAGACAGGAAGGTAAAGAGTAGAATGTTTCACTGCTCCTCAATGACTGGCAGTGGCCCCTTGGCCAGCCCTAACTTGGTGGAACACATTATGCAGATGAAAAAAAAAAAAGAAAAAATTCTTCCTAGCATCAACAAGGAATTCTGAAGTGATGAAGGCCATGGACCAAACTGCCTCTTGAGCCCTGTAAGGAACGGGAGGCTGGATACAAGACTTTAACCAACCTTCTCAGATGTGTGCAGAACAGACCTGCAGTACTTTCGGTTGAGAAACTCCTCCTCACAATTAAAAGCATAATAAAATATATTCTGGAATTCGAGTTTATATTAGGGATAGCTATTAATTTCTTCCAAGGCCACAAAGCTGTGTTCAGCTCCTTCCTGTTTAAATCATTAAGACTGCTTTTGCGGGTAGACTAAGAATTTACCCTAATTACTCAAAATGAGAAGATAAAAGGCTGTTTGATGTGAAAAAAAGACTTAAACATACTATATCTACTGTTGCAAGGCACTTAAAGAAAATTTCCCTTATGAAAGAAAAATAATAAAATAAATATTAGCCACTGTATATGTAAATTACAATTTAGTAGCTGTACCCAAATATGTTCCTCTTCTCCTGAAAGCAATAATTATCACATGCATTTTCTAAAGTGATTTATCGTGGAAGATTAAACAAAATATAAACAGAAAGAATGACATAACTAGAGAAACACTCATGCTTTTCTCTGCCTATATGAGTAAACACAACCAGCTATCGTAGCCACAGCACACTCTTCAGAAGTTTCTGGAAGCTCCTCACTTTTATATTTCTGCAGAGTGATGCCAAGTCTCTTCTCAAGATTAAGACCACAGTCCTTGTCCTCACGAACCGACATTTATGAAGGGATGGTTGGACAGACTCATATAGATGCTACCGTGTTCAATAAAAATCCACGCAATATTCTCTCTGGCATTCTCCCGGTGCTCCTGGATTATGGCCATGCTAAGAGGTCTTCTTTCCAGTCTTTTAATGAACTGTATTGCAGCTAATTTAACACAATGAATTTAGGACAATTTTCTTGAAAACCAAGGATTGGACAAAGATCCACAAGAATTTACACTTCTTTGCTTTGAAGAATTTGGAACAGGTAGCGGAATACATAAATATCCATAATTTCACATAAAAATAAGAATCAGAAGCATCCAAGAGTTTTTGTTCTAGATGCCTAATTTAAATACAGTAATTTTTCATGTTTCTCAGTATTTCTCCAAAATTTGTAAAGGCAGCCTTCAGCCATAACAAAACGGTTTTGTTTAATCCTTGCTAGTCAGAGGAAAAAGAAAAAAAAATAAATCAATCAAATCATTGCCCTCTAGCTTCATTCTTTGAATACCAAGCAGGTCTTGCACAAAATTTGTGCAGTATTATAAATGGAATGTTTTGGAAATTAAAATAGTTGAAATTAAATTTATATCTTACATCATTTTCTTCTTACTTTTCATTGAATCTCTTACAGTTGTTAGCAAATTTACCACTAGGTATACACTCGTGAAATCAGGAGTTTAAATGCTCTAGTGATCATTTTACTGCTCAGTTTCAGTTCTTCTGTTAAATTAGTGTCTCAGGAACACATGTGAATTACATCAACGTCACAGTACATTTTACGGTATGTGAAAATCCAACTGAACCAGACAGGGCCTCGCACAAACCAATGCGACTTTGAAGTTCACTTTGCTTTCAGCAGGGAAGACAAAATGACCTGCCCAGGTCCTTTGAAAATTCATTTTTTCTTTGATTCTATACTACAAACACAAACAATGCTTCAACCATGACCAATGTGCAATGGAATATTTTCCAGTAAGTTTATTTTCAGGGATAAAAACTGTATCACAGCAGTTCACTGTTTACTATATGAACAACAAAATCAAAGAATAAGTAGCAGTTCATTAAATGTGACATAGAACTCATTTCATGCTATGGAGTTGATACTTTTAATTCACTAATTTTATCTTCTGTATGATTAAACAAGCCCTACATATGAACACTTAATTCTATCTTTCCTAGAGCAATTAGTTAAGTGTTGTTATGTGACGATCCATAGAAGTATCAATACCATACATTTCACTATGACTTGCTGCTACTATGTTATAACACTTCAGCAAACTAAATCTCATTAGTATGTCCTATTTCGTGAAAGGTACTAAATGTGTCTCATGCCTTAAAAATTTTTAGGATTGCATTTGTATCTAGAGATAATTCTCTGTTTCCATTGAGTTTCTTCCAAGTAAAGGGGTTTTAATTGATCTTAAAAAAAAGTAATGCCAAAGACCAGTCCACACTGAAAGAACAACTGCAAATTCTGAATTCCATTCTAGGGAAAAAAGTAAAAATCCTCAATCTCAAAGACTCTCTCCTGTAAACATTGCAAACAAAACAAATCCTGTTGTAAAAGTTACTATTCCATTTTGCTCTACAGTCTCAACCTAGACTAATTTTCAGAACACAAATAAGCAGAACATTTAATAATATAAAGCAGACACAACTCTTTCCCCAGAAACGTAGAAGGGCAATTATTTACAAGTTATGCAAAGTACATTTTAACATCTGTAACAGGCATTAATAATCACAAATATGTGACACACGATCTAGATGAAGTGCAACCTCCTTTCCATAATCCATGCAGGACTTCTTTTGGATAAGCTTCACTATTAAAATATGTAATTCATGCCTTCCAAGTCCAGCTTCTCACTTCTACAGCTGGGTTTGTGCCCTAAGAGCAAGAGTCCCTTGACCCCCTTAAGGTACTTTGTAAGACTGCTAACATTAAGTGGGACAACAAGAGAATAATACTGGGACAACTTTTTGAGTTCTTAACATTATAAAAGCCAGATCCACATACAGTAGTTAAGACTGCTCCTCCTATTGGTTCAGTCTATGGCGTTAAATTGAGGGAACAATTTTAGCGTAATTTCCAGAACTGTCTCCATGGTTCCTTCTGACATACCCACCCTCTCTACAGGAATGATACTCTTTGGCTGTAGCACATTATCACAGCTATTAAATCAATAAATATGGAATGAGACTTATATGTACAGGTTTAATAATTACTACAGCATGAGCAATGACTTTTAGAAAAAACAGACATTTGGTAGATATTTATAGTCCCTCTGAAATTAAATTATACTTGTGAAATCCCCTTTTGTGTGCTTTATCATTGCTGAGGTATTTGAAAAAGTGATTTAGTAGCTCAAATACATTCTAGCCGTACATTACAGTTAAGCCACAACATCTCCAGAAACTTGAAAAATGAGTGACAGAAGATTTAGGGAATTAGTAGTAAACATACCAATATACTCTGGCACACATTTAAAAAGCAATGCATTTAAAATTATCCATGTGACTGAATATGCCACTTTATTCAGCTTAATGGTTCCTTTAAAAGGTTTTCCAGTAGAAATGGTTTTCTTTCTTCAGGGTGTCACAAGCAACCACACTAAGGGGAACTATTTTTAAGACTACATATGGAGCTCAGTCAGTAGTCTACTGTGATAATGCTTCCGTGCAACAAACTCTTTATGATAGCTGCTTTCTTTTACACATGCAAAGACCACAATAAAATGAAAACAAGAGAAGGGAATGTAATCATCTGAAGTTATTTTAAATTTAAAAGTAAATATTATTGAGAATGGGCAATTCACTCAAAACTTCAGGATCTTTCTTCACTTGGTTCATGTCAAAATTTAATATTCTAACTCTTAATTTTAATTGATATATTTATGAAAATTTCATCTGAAATAACAGTTTCAAGAAATCCACACACTACAAGCAATAATGCTAAAGGCACTGAATCAAGACCACAAAGGTATGAACACACAAATTAACAATTTGAGCATAAGGGAAGTTATTTCCAAATATCAGAAGTTTTGTTTCCAGAACAGTTTCTTACCAGAAGTCACAGCTGCTGCCTCATCTTGGTCGTGATTCTCATGCCACTGCATCGTTCGGTAGTAACTCAGCATGACTTCCCAGAGAGCTTTGCAGAGATCAGCAAGGCATGGAATGTAGCTGTCTGATGTAATATGCTACAGAAAAACAAAATAGTATTGTGAAACTTAACAACTGTGTTCATTTTTTTCAAAGACAAAACCATAAAAAACCCTCCATATTTATACAGCTGAAGTGTTTGATGTACATCAGTTTCCTTTTCAAAAGTTGTTGAGAGCCGATGAATGCCTGATTTTAGTCAACAAATCAAATGCTGTCTAAATGTGCAAAGTTTATTTGTTAGGACCTATTTTTTTAAATTTTCTTCAGTTGTCCCATAAATTAACCACCTCTTATATTTACAGAACACCAAGGTAGATACAGAAGTCACGCAGTCTAATGGTCGGCACCTCTCACCATCAGAGAAAGATGCAGCCGCCCCTGTGACATGTGGACTCTGCATCAGTTCAACGACACAGATACTTCAGTAGTACAGAAGCCATCCTGGCTGGTGCCCCATTGGATCGAATGCTGTATAAAAAAAGACATTTAAAACCAAAACTAAACGTAGATGGCAGCTGCTCTACCTCCCTGATCCACCCTGCTCCATCCAGCCAATTGTGTTTTAAGATGTTCATTAGGTGAAGAGTATCAGAGAAATAGATACACAGTAGAAATATCTAAGATGAGATTGTCAGGTCAAGGGATGAATTTGAGAAGGGGTCTTGCTGGGTAAAGCAAAGACTGTAAAATATATTGCTTATCTGGGCAACAATGGTATGTGATCCTCATTTCACTTGCTGTGAACCAGCACAGTCTCAGAGCTTGTAAACCAGGGCAAAGTCCAGCTGCACAAACGTGATTTCAACTACACGATTGTTTAAAGGTTCGCATTCCAGTGTGGAAATCAGCACTTCAAACTAACACTGTTGCAGAAAACAGTTCATACTTTCCCATTGCTGCTTCAGTGTCCACAGTTGACTTCCCACATGGTAAATTCTCTTTTACCATGCGGGTACTGCAGGCCAACCCAAAAATGTACATCCTAGGTGACAAAAAAGCTTTGGTGTTACACCTACAGCAAAACTCTTCAAAACCAGTAACAGCTTCTGCAATAGTGATGTCAATGTAACCACCAAAATAATCAACCATGGATTCTATAGAAAGCAGAACCTTAATCAAAGTAATCAATTCCCTCTGAATTCCATCCTCATCCACTGATATAACTGTGGCTTTCAGAACACTCTGTGTCCTCCCTGAGACATGAATTGCAACAAAAGTTTGATAACCTTGAATATTACGTTTGTTGGATAATAAACATTAGACTAGACAGATTTCCTAGCAAATGCGTCACTTATGGCTCTCCTATTTTTCAGCTTTCAGGTAAAAAAAAAAAAAAAACACACACGTTCTCTTGGTTTCTAAGCTTCAATAATGCTCCTGGCAGCAGCACATACCACCCAAGCCATATTCTTCTACACTTTGCTTCTGAATAAGGACTCACAAAAACTGTTTGTTAGCATTAATAGATGACATTAGCAAAAGTACGTGGAGGCCTCATATTAATCATTACGTCTTTTCCATTTGTTTGGGATTTTTTAAACAAATCATTATTCTGGTTCTGTTCCCTATTAAACCAGAGCTGCCTCAAGGATACATATTAGGCATTCTGGGCACACCAACAATAAAAGAAAAAGTCAATTTCTTGGTGCATAAAAAAGTAACAATTGAGAATACTACTTTTTATTCTAAAACACCCTTTAACTGGAGAGTTACTGACTGCATTATTGAGACAGTTTAATCATAGATAGTATAGACCTTTGCTAATGACGAAACAAAATAGAGTATTAAGTTTATCATTTAAACAATAAGTTGTCCTGACATTCCAACAGTTGTTTCAGCAATTTTATCTGCCAACTCATCAGGAAATACTACTTTTACTGTATTTCAGGGCTTTTAGTAGCTATAAAATATAAACTTTGGTTGCACAGATCACTACACTTGAAGAGATAACGGCCTCCAGGTAGCCAAGAAGAAAGGATCACTTACTAAATACCAAGATAATTCCATTTAGACTAAGGAAATAAACAACTGAATTTCTTCAAACTTATGCTATAATTAAGAAAATCAAAACTTGAAGATGAAGCTGCCAAACTGTACCCTGTTCTAGTAGTATTCAAAAGGAGAAAGGATGTAAAAGTTAGAGTATGGCATATCACTAGGAAAAGAAATGCTCAACAAGGAAATAGTGACTCAGAATGCATAGGCACATAATTTACATGAATGGCTAAGAATTACTGAAAACACTATTCTTTTTAAAAATCCCACATTGTTATAAAATCCAGCATCTGACCTCCAGAAAAGAAACAAACAACAAAAAATTAAAACAAAGAAAAAAACCCACTGCAGTCTCCCACTACCCACGTAAAATGGAAATGAGCTAAATGAGTTCATTTAGAAAGATTTTTAGAAACACACAACAGGACATCTTCCCAAAAAGGAAGACTTTAATTTTGTATAAGTTCCATTGTTTAATTAGAGTAAGCATGCCATAACCACTTACGTGCTAAGAGCATCCTGTCCTAACAGTGTAGACAGCTTGAAGAGGGTTCTCACTGGAACCAGACATGGAGAAAGAAGGCTCATATTTTAGCCTTAAACAATTTATTCCCTGACAACTGAATACAAGAGATTAAAAACTGCCGGTATTTTTTCTATAGGTAGTTAGGAATGGAATTGCTATGGTAGTCCAGCTTACTCAGCGCTCTGATTTTCACAAATGCACTGCAACAGGTAACAACCAACACGATTTGTAACAGACACCAAATTTTCCCATGTGCAGCCTGTCCCTAAATACTTAATTGTTACCAAGAGAATAATGAAAAACTAGAAATTAAATCGATAAATTTCAAGGAAATTACTGCAGTATTCAGAGTACATTATAGTCCTAACATTTGGGTACCTACAGATAGACAGATTTCAGCTATTACAGGCTCATAGAACTAAAGAAGCATCTCATGAGGGTTCTGCAGAAGGAAAACCAAACAGAAATAATGAGAAATAATTTTGTGACCACACAGTAAAAACCACAGATCATTCTGCACTGTAAAGGGTAAGGATTAACAGCAGCACTCAACCTGTATTTCAGAAGATGCCAGGAGGGGCTCAGTAGGGCTGTTCGTAAATGGAAATAATTTGGCTTAGTATCATAAATATTAGCAAAGAATGAGAAATAATACTGAAGGGCACATAGAAGTGTAAAGAAAAAAAACTCAGAAGGAAACTGCATTAGAATCTAAGAAATGAAAACAAAAACACCCTCTGAAGACAAACAGAAATATGAAAGGGCTGCCGTCTAGAGAACAGAGCTCAGGGTTTGCTGGCTTTCTTCAATTAGGTTTCACCTCAGTGAAGTGCAAACACAACCTAGCTGGAACCTTACTCATTCTGTTCATTAATACTTATGTCAATTACTCCCAACAAATTAATTTTTCACAATCTACTTCCACTCATATGAAG
This sequence comes from Pampusana beccarii, assembly GCA_013399365.1. Lineage (NCBI taxonomy): Eukaryota > Metazoa > Chordata > Aves > Columbiformes > Columbidae > Pampusana > Pampusana beccarii. The sequence continues at coordinate 63,057 of VWYH01003950.1, read as the reverse complement.
GCTGTTAGATTATGTAAGCCTTGGAAGTCAAAGGGGCAACTCTTCACAATGAAATGTTTTTCAAAGCAGATGTGCTGTTTACTAGTTTAACCTACACAACCCCAGGAGATCTGCGGAGTCAAAGAGTAGAGAGTGTATAAGAATATGAACATTAATCTCCTTGTGACTGCACTTCGATTCAATAAATTGCAATTGATGGGGTGGGTCCTTGAGCAGATGTAGTACGATGAGGGTTTAGTCTGTGACTGAAACAAATGATTGAAGTACATTGAAGATGGAAACATAATTTCAAGTTTTAAATGGACCATCTAAAATATCTCATACTCATTCTCCCCACCACCAAAGACACAGAAAATTTCTCAGGGTGTAACAGTAAGATAACAAGTGAAAGAACTAAAGAGTGAAGTACAAATACTACTCAAAATACAGTAATTAATTTAGTAACATTAAAAAAATATATACATATGCAAGAAACTGCATATAAAATCTATACTAGAGGAAAATACACAGTTATGCCCAGTCTATGATTCGCCTGTCATCAGGTTTTCGCATCTCAGTATTACAGCTGTCCCTTATCTTGATAAAAAAAGTGCAGCAAATCTGATGCAAATTTAGGAATAATGGGAAGACTCCAGTTAAGTTCATATCTTTACAATAATCAATATTGAAATGCAGTATTACAGAAATTGTCAATATAGCCTAGACCCACTGAATAAAGTTCAAAGCTAATGGTGCTTCCAGTAACTAGTGCATAACATTGAAGACATGGGAGTTTTGAAATCTTGATCTCCTCTTTGTATCCTATGATGTACTACTTCATTTAGATGTGTGCACACTAATTCCAAAGTGCTAAGATTTAGCGCAATCAAAATCAGCATTAAGTTGTGAATAACCAATCTCTCAATTAGCCTATGAGTTGTATTAAGAAACTATAGTAACTGCAGGGTTATTTTAATAACGGAGTCCCTACTTACATAAGGCACACTCAAAACAGTGGAAAAATTCAGATTAAAACATATACATATTTGCAAGAATTACATACTGTACAGAGGTCTTTGTACTGTAGCTTCTGAAACTTGGTGTCTGTGTTTCCTGCACACAGCTCCACGTATCCAAGGACTACTTGAAACACAGTGTTGTGAATGGCTTGGGTGAAGTGCATATGTAACTGGTCCATTGCTGTCTGAAAGAAAAGGAATAACATAAAACCAAACAGTAAAATTCAATTTGTCATACGCCACAGTCCTTTAATGTAAGTCTCTTCCAATACTAAATGCCTAAAGATTGTAAGCACAGCCTCCAATCTTTGTTTCAAAAACACCCAACAGAGAACTTGATAATATTACAATATGGTAACATAAGAGTTTGGGTATTATCAGTAAAATCAGTTTGCCCTGCCATCCTCCCTTTATAACTCACCAGTTATTTCACATTATCACTAGTAAATGTGAATTTTATATGTATGTATATATATATACATACATATATACTTAACCATAGAATTTACTCATTCATTCATTTACTTTCCTAATCATTGATGAATGTGTCAAAAAGCAATTAGTTGAGATCAGCGCTATTTTTCCCACTGGAAACACTTCCAACTAAAATAAAAATATTTCCTTTGCAATTAATAAAACTAAAACCACAATTACAAAGTCTGCAATCCATTCACTTCCCAAACAGAGTGTTCCTTGAGGAATATAAAGCGGGATTAAGTGTTACAGAAAGGCATGCACATCACATCAATAAATTTCTTATAAAAACCCTCTTCGCAATAAAAACAAAATATGGCATTTGTTTAACAAAACTTACTTTTTCCAGGAAAAAAAAAATCAGTACATGAACTAAACATTGATTACTATGTAACATATAGGTTTTGCTACAATCACACCTGAGTTTCAGGTCAAGCTGTTTCCCTGATCCTTTGTTAATAAACTGTACATAACATTAGTCCATTTCAGACACTGACTTTTCTCACTGCTTCAAGATATACTAATAACTGGTATATATGGTACATAAGAATTGATTTTAAAAATTATTTGATATGCCAGAATGAAATTATCAGGTCCTGCAGATTTGAAAACGCTCAGTTTCACTACCTGCTATTTAACATTCTTTGCTACTGACAGGAGCTGAAAACTCAATTATTCCCGTAAGAACTGAGCAAGCAATTCTGCTTCAATCCTATTGCAAATAACCAATCTTCTGCAGCTAGTCCTAACTTGAGTTAGTCAAAGAAAACAATGACAAATGAAGACATGAAAAGTGCTGAAGACATTGAAGGTTCTTTTCATTTTGTTTAATGAGGAGAGGTCAAAATGAAAGAGATTTAAATAATGACACAACTAAATTCTTTTCAAGACATGTTCAAAATGCGTACTTTAATAGTAATAAAAAAGAATGTCAAAAACAAGTCACTCTATCATGAAAGAGTAACAGGCAAAACCATGCAGTAACAAATACTACTTTTGTTTTGTTCAGAAACTTCATTCCTCTCCAACAAAAAGTCTGCCTCTCTCAACATATCATGCACTAGACTTCAGAGCAGGGAAAGCATTATCTCTACTTTTGTTCAGGAAATAAAGGAATTGCCTACAACACACTAACAAAGGAAAAGTCTAATTAATCTTCTCCCCTGATTTGAAGTTGCAGCCTTTAGGCACTCAAATAATTCTGCACATTGTCAAAATATGAGAAAAGAAATCTGTTTCTGTCTTACTGCAGAGCTATACTGTTATCACACTTAAGCCATGGAAAAAGAACCCATTTTGCTAGAAAGGTTCTAATTAGAAAGAAAGAAAAAACAAACAAAAAAAAGAAAACCAAACAAAAATAACGCATTCTAATGCCAGCCATCCTTCTGAATACTGGGAAAAAAACATTTAAAAAAAGCCAAGCATAATAAAGAACAAATGGGGTTCTTGTCCTGTCGTCAGGCACTTTGTGATCTCTAGCAACTAAAGCTCCCTGGAGGAATCTCTTCTCTAAGCAAAACATCGTTGCTGCACTGGCACCACCATGTTTAGCCACACTATGTTATGAGCACCGATCACTGATGAAAGATGCCTCCGGGACTTTCTCCTCTCTTTACCTGCCTTCACTTCCCAGGAGCTTGGTTCTGGCTCCCACACTTCGTATCTGCTTCCAAAGGCAACAGGTTCACTGCCTTCCCACAGAAACCATCCTCAGCATCAGGGCCATGCACCAACAGAAGAGAACTACATCCTGCCAAAGCGTTTAGACCTACATATAAAAGGCTCTAGGCACACAGAGATGCAACTTTCAGGATGTGTCCACCGTATAGGTTTGACACGCCTCGTTTCACATTTTGTTGCCAAAAAAGTATCTCTTCACATCTTCATTCTTGTCGCATTCGAGCACAATATAAAATGTGAATGCACACATGCAAGGCACAGGTTGTGCACAACTCAGTAACAGCCACCTAGCTATGAAAGTAGTACTAACATGCCCAAACACAATTAATAATGCAAACAGCATCATAAATAGAGCTGAAATATGGAACTGTTAGAGTTATACCATGTCCAAAAAGCTACATGTTACCACAATACACAATTTACCTTCAATAATTACTGTTAAAATTATACAAGCATTATAAAAGTCTTTGTATACTCAACAAGATTCATCAGCATTAGGAAAATAAATTTCCATCACAGCACTCAAAGCTCCACGCTGCTAGACCGCTCTCAGAAGATGAGCACTAACCTGTGTTTTTCCAAGCAGCCTGTAAGCCTGCTGAACCTTTGTATAATGACTGATATCAAAGTTCTTGCATATCTTGGAAAGTGCTACGTCCAATTGTTCCTATAGAAATGAAGGAAAAAAATGTATTAAACACTTAAAAGGCCAAGTAATACATTACTTAAGCAACAGCAAGTGAGGAAAAGATGCTTATTTAAATGATCTAATAATTATGCTTGTACAATAGCCAAGACTGTACTTCTTGCAGCCTGCAGTACTTCAGTCTGAGACTTCTGTCAGCCAAACAGTTCCCCCATTTCCAAGAACAAGCACAGTTAAAAGTACACTACTTCATTGAAGTCACATTCAAAGTGATGTTTACTTTGAGCACGTCTAGCACCACAATATGGGAGAGCTGGGATTTCTAACTTGGTCTACTCACACTCACAAAAAACCCTCAGATCTGGGGGAAAAAAAAATTAAAATGTTCCACGGGTGTTTCAGCTCAAGCAATTCATTTGTAGACTTCTTAACCAGACCACCATCTATTAAATGGAATTAACAATATCTGATTTAAAAGTGCATTGTGAAATAAGTCATCTATGGAGTACGATACCAGGACAATATTCAGTACCACATGAGAAGAAAAGAAAGTGCACATGCACGCAAGTACTAGTTCTGCCATCATGGCTATATCTTAGCACGCTGCAACAGCTCTGCTATAAATGAAGTTCATCCTTATGTGCACTGAATTAAAAAAAAAAATAGGATCATGTACTTAATGACTAACTAATACGGCTTCCACAAATTCAACTATGTAGCTTAATAACATAATTCTAATGTCAACGCTGTAATATATTTGGAGATACACAGCGTAACTCTAGTTACTTTCAATTACCAATGCAAGAAAACAGGAATCAATAACATGATAATACACACAGCTAGCAGGTATTTTCTCTCCTTGCTACTGACTAAAGCCATTTCAATTCTTATTATTTAAGGATTTTACAATGTAGTCTTGCTCTTGCAAATAGAAACCACAGGAAATAGTTGTTTAGTGTCCCTATGTACTTTTACTCACTCCAAAAGAAAATTTTCATGAATTATTCCATTTGTCACAAATTATAAAGATTTGGTAGGGGATTTTTTGTTACTGCTGGGCTTGGGAGAGTGTGTGTTGGGGTTTTTTAAGCAGATCAATATCTGCTTTAAGCACAAAATAGGAGAGTAGAATACAATCAAATACTGTATTTTTTTCCAAAGCAAAAGGACAAGTAACCTAAAGATTCAGAATTTCTTTAAAGGGTTACTCAGCAATTTGAATTTCAGCCATTTGGTTTCTTATTTCATGCAGAACATCTGTACAAGCAGAGAAACAACGATATCAAACTGTCCATCAACAGAGTTCTTAAACACAGAGCATATTAATCTCTTCAGCTACATTTTTCAACGGTTCTTTCCACGATAGCCACCTTGCATTTTATTTGTAACACAGTATAAAAGTAAGGTCAATGTTAAAACCTAAATTAAAGACAAAAAAAAAAAAAGAAAAAATGAATGGACATAAGCAGAGGCACTCAACTATTGAGAAGACTCATTATTAAACATTAATTAGTACAATACAATTCTATATTAAGTAGAGTATATATTTCACAAGAACACTCTATGAAGCCCAGGATGACTTACATTCTCCCAACGTATAGACATAATTCCAGCAAAAAATAAGATGCTTTCACAAGAGGGGAAATAAGGTATTTCTATAAATTCACAGAATCACAGAATCACAGAATGTTAGGGATTGGAAGGGACCTCAAAAGATCATCTAGTCCAATCCCCCAATTAATAAATCACAATTAATAAATAAAAATATTGAATACGATTATTTGGCCAGCTGTGAATTGCTATCACCAACCAACAATAGCACATTTTACCAAATTTTAGTATAAGCAGAATTTGCTCTTGCAAAGCTGTTACTGGAAGTAAAGATGCACGTCCCCTTTTAAGCAACTTTGATGTTTTCTCACAAGGAATAAACGGCACATAAATTAAAGCAATAGGAGTGAAAGCTGAGTAATCTTAAAAAAAAAAAAAAGAAGTTTAATGACTGGCCTACGTGAGGGTGAGAAGAAAAGTAATTTCATTAGCTCCTTTGAACAAGTCATGCTCTGAATAGAGCATATATCAGTGAAAGAGTAAAAGAACATAGAAAAGCTTTGCAAGAAAGCTAAAGTACAAACGTGTGAATGAAGGAAATTTAACAAAGTTCTAACTGTACGGAGAATTAAATAACAAGGTACAATAATACATGCACTAATCAGACTTTCTAAAGAGCGCGTGACCAAAGAGCGGCTGGGACAGCTAATTCAGTTTCCTGCTGTGCATTACAAGTGTAGGCACTACATGCACTACATGTACATTATACATATCTACATCACCAGAATTCTTACAAAGCGCTTGCCATGTTCCAGCTCAAAATTACTCAGTAATGGAGTTAAAAGAATTCCTGTTGTTCATGAACATCTTCTTGCCACCAGTTTCCAGCAAGACACTATTTTATATTCATTTGCTTTTGCAATACTATTTACTAACTTAAACTAATCTTCTGTCTAAGTCGCAATCTTTCCCAGCTATTCAAATCTTACTTCCTCTGGCTCAGCACAGGCCGCGTCCAGCAGTTGTCTTTTTGCTGACTTCTAAAACTTCCAGTGAAACTGTCATCTTGTGTGCAGTTTTTACAAACCCATTGGCATGCTGCTAATTTACTTTTCACAACTATTTAGGAGTGGTCTAAAGAATTCACAGCAGTTCATGGACTGAAAACCACTGCGCACCTTTGCTATACAGGGAGCACACCTTTGCTCCAGTACTTCAAATGTTATGTGCCTATTTGACTGCTTTACCGCTTAAAGTGGGCACAATCAGTGAGCTTGATTCATTTGATAACACGAGCATTTAATTTGACTGCAGCACAAAAGGCTACATGAATAGCAATGACTATAGTATTCCAAATAAGGTATTTGAAAGAAATGTGCACATTCTGTAATTGTTAGTAACATTGCATTAGAACGCTCTAGTACCTAGAGGTTAAATAGTAACATACTAAACACCAATATTTAAATTCTTACCTCTATTTGTTCCAAGGTGTCTTGCAGTTTTGAATTTAACTCACTATTAATGAAAGAAAAAAAAAAATTTAAATCAAACTACCGATCATATTAACATTTCACACCAAGTTTCTTGTTTCAAAAAAAACATACTTGCCTGCTACCAAGCCATAATGTATTAATTTATCACAAATCATTAACCTGCTGTTTCTCTGTCAGACTAGCATCCCCACACTAATGTTACTCAGAAAGGCACTTACTGCAGGAATTTATAGTATTCCTAACACTTCAAATTAAACTACCTGTTGCAGCAGCACATTATCCTAGGTTTACAATGCAATAGTGCTAAAAGGGCCCAGACAAGACCCCATTTAGCCAAGCATTCAAAGACATTCCCAAACCCTACTAAACTCTTGCTCTAAATGTTTTGATTTGGTACTCTGACCTACAGCAGAACAAAACCAGACATATCAGAGCTATCAACCCTTTGCAAAGTATGATATAGTAAGTTTTACTTGTTGCTCAGGAACCTCTTACACAAAAAAGAACTCAGAAAATCTTTTTAAGAACATAATTTCAATTCTCTGAGCCATATTTGGTACAAAGGTTAACAAGAATAGCTACCATACCATAAAATATTTAGGACAAAGAAAGGCACAACTGCTCCACAACTTTCCAATGATCAGCTTTAAAAATTTCAGAACACCAGACAGAAAAATAAGACACAAAATATGAATACAGTGTTTTCGTTTGGAATTGTCGAAGCAACCAAGAAATAGGCAGGATATTCTTTTCAGTATGGAAAGTACAGAGGTTTCACGGGGTAATCACTGTACCTGATTTTAGACAACTTACTTCTGAGCTCTGGACCTTCCTCTAAGGGGCCCACATTAAGTATCAAAAGACACATTCTAGGTTCCCTACCTAGTTCTCTCTACTTAGATGATACGCCCATCACCCCTCCTTTTTCAGTTCTGCTAGATAACCAGGATACAATACTATACAAAGAAAGGTTTAGATAGAAAAAACTGTATCAGAAAGAGCTGGCATTAATCACTAAACAGAGTAACCAGCATTTCTTTGTTGTTTCTCCACATGCGAAAGCCTGCAAACAGAGAAGCCTCCACGACTATTTTGTGTTACTACATCTCCTGCCGGAGTTTATGAGCATTTCCTGTTCCTCAGTTCTTTTGGCCAACAAGAAGACACTAGAACAAGAGTAAGAACCTTCCTCTGAGCACAGAATCGCTCCTCCTTTCCACCTTTAGAACTAGGTACAGGATACAGCACAGACCGTCACTCCCTGTGAATAAACATGGAGTTGGTTTACATGTTAAAATTAACTGGTCTAAAATACAGAAGTTGCTGCACAGGTCACCCCTGCACAGACTGAACAAATAAAGCAGTTGTACCGCTCTAAGTCCTATGAAAGTTCACAAAGCCCCTAAGGGCAGCAGATACCACGTAAACACCAGACTACAATTCCTTTCAAACAAATGGCTGAAAAACTTCCTGGGCTCCAGACACCATTTCTTGATGACTGCAGATGATCACATTTGATTAATTCCATGCATATAGCAGCACAGATCCTCACAAAAACTAGTTCCTCATTTCCACTACTCTTGGGCAGCTCAGGGATCTGAGCCCTCCTGTCACAATTCCCAGCAAACGCCCCAAGATCAAAGCCATTCTGCAATGCGTATGTTTTGTTCCTCTGGGGAGAGAAGGATGAGCAGGAATTCAAAAGATCTTTTTTCACATGAAACACAAGCAAGGTAAAACTGCCACGTGTTTCTCATCCATACTGTTTAGTGCATCTCCTGTTTCAGCACTGTCTTCCCATTCAAGCGATGGCTCAAGCACCAATTCTAAATACTCACATTCATAGTTTATTTATTCAACCAAGCTATGACACATGGAGGTATTTGCAAGAGTACAGCCAACATTTATACTAACTTAGGAAAACAAGACGGAATCACAAAATTTTGTAAGAAAAGTAACTTTCATCAAGCATTGAAGTTAAAACACAGAAATGCAGCATCCAGCTAAATCTGTATTTTCTAAGCCAGAATTATAAAGGTAGTGCTTGGACATAATAGCTACATGATTATTAGAAAGCCCATTTAGCATAATTGAGAATTTAATTCAAGTCATTCATTCCATTCATAAAAAACCTATTAGAAGTCTTTTTGCATCCCCATCCATACAAATCTAAATTAGTGCATTTTTAGAAGGCACATTACTGCAACACAACGGACGTAACATTCCAACCCAAATGCAACAGAGTCATCCTATTATCCAACACTATATTTTCCTACAGTTTTTTCAAGGGAGTCTACTCACATCAGAACTGATCAACAAGCAGAAGACAAAAGTCTTTGATTTATATTTTTAAACAAAAATCACATAATGCAAGCATTCCCTAGGAAGAAGACAATGGAAAACAAAAAACAATAGACATCCAGCCTATTATTCCAAAGGAAGATGAGCAGCCACTCTTAAAACCACAGAAGTCTTAGCAGGGAGCTGAAGTGCTTCTCTCATCGGATTATGTATACGCCAAAATAAAAAAAAATAAAATTATACACTCCATAGAAAGGTTTTAATCCCCTGGGGTTTAAGAGCTACACCCAATTCCTACCACCATCCAGCAAGAAAAACATGAAGAATCATTGTACAAAGGAAGGCACTGATTCTTGTTATGTGGACAGAGGACAATTAAAGGGATGCTGTGAAAATGTCTTGGTAAGATACAGAGGAGATGCCTCATAGAAGTATGTTATAAATGCCACCACATGTCTGTTTTCTTGCATGGCTGTTTTTTACTGCAGTCCTAAACAGAAATGCAAAAGATCCATTTATTCATTTAGCCCAATCCAAGGCTAGTAAGACATTATTCCATACGATACATATTCTCTCAGACTTCTGAAAGTAAAACAGTGCACAAAGACTGAAATGCGTGCACCGGTGCTGGGATTTACAGCTGAAATGTTCTTCTGCTCTCATAATGCAAACAAAAATAAGCTCAAAAAACTCTCAGAATAAAGAAGCAATGCTGTTTTTTTCTGTCATCATCCTTCCTTTCAAGAAACTGTCTTTTTTTTAATGCAAGGATATCATTTTGAGTGCAATAACAAAGTAAATCCTCACAGCTATTTATCATATATCTTGTCAGTATGCTATCAGATTTAAAACAGCATGACTTTTGCAGTTAAATATTCCAAATGGCAAAAATGTGAACTGTTTAAATTTTGCTATGCTGGACATAGTGTAATGGAGATAAACTTTGAAGCTGTAATAAAGTAATATTAAACATAAACTAACATCAAACAGAAACTTTCATATCATGTACACGAAAACAGAATTTAACTTGTAGAAACTGTGTAATTTAACCTAAATCTCAAAAAAGCAAGATTTTCCAGAAGAGCACTGTAAGATTCTAAGAAATCAAGCTGGCTTTTCAAGATGAATAGGTGTTGCTGATTTCTCCAAAAGAAAAAAATGCAGGAGATATGCAGAATAGATCAGACAAATGTTTGAGGCCACAGAGCATCTGAAAGAGCAATAAATACCAAGGAGAGCTTACTGAACAGTATAGATGAGACACAGGTATGGAAAACTGCAAGGCCCATCTGTCTACAGAAGGTAGAGTCAAGCAGAGCAAAAGTTGTTCAGGAGTAATATTGCTTTTCAACAACTGAATTGTCAAGGACTGAGTGAAACCACATTTTTCCTCATCCAGCTAAGCAAAGAACAGTTTTCATTCACTACACATAAGGAAAGGATTAGAAACGTTAATACATGTAGGCAAATGTTGGCTGCACAGTCAATTTATATCCATCCACAAGTTTTATGGAACCAAAAAGAGAGCAAAAAACAACTTTGAAATCTGACTTCAGAATAGAGAGGGGCTTATTTCCCAGGTACAATTTCTAACTTCATACACTTTTTTAGTGCGTCTTCAGATCCTGGAACAACTGTACCTCAAAAGTAGAGCCTAAACTGAAACAGAGGATTATGGGTAATTAGCCTGAAATTGTAACAGCGCATACATTTAGAGGACAGAGAAAGGCGAAGCATGTGTTTTTGTAGATTTTTGGTCCTTCAAAGTGAGACAGCAGCCTGACAGGAGATCAAACAATGTCAGAATTTTACCCACAAATTTAAAATTATAATTGAAAATATCAGAAAAATAAAATCTAATTAATCCCGTGATCTTCTTTATGGATGAAACATCAAAATTCACTTCATTTTACTCCTTTACTGTCATATCTATTATGACTTTAAACTTAATGTTTACCCAATTCTTTGTTTTTTTTTCTTTCTAAAAAGCAACGGAATCATCAAGTCTTTCGAAGTTAGGAACTGCAGATATTCAAATTATTTCAGGTTCTGAAAGCAATTTCTCCATGACAGCATGAAGCTCTGCACTTGCTAATTTCATTGCTAAGAATCAGGGTATGTTACCATTCACAATCCATCTTGCTGTAGGTAAATTAATTCCAGAATGTAAGCTTGCTTATTTAAAAATACAGCTCCGGTATCTCCAGGCTGCAGGTTGTAGTAGTTATAATTCAGTCTTAGTTGAACCTTTACCTGTCAACATACTTCAGCAGTTTCAAAACAATGACATAGTCCAAACATAGATTACATAGTGTTACTATCGTGAAGACCAGTTAGTAATGGTACAGGGAGGGGGGGAACTAGTGAGGATGCTTACGCTTTTATAAATGCCTCAATTTTACTTTTTTAAGCAGAAGACTGAATTTCAATCGAATCTGCTTTAGAGAATGAGAATTACAAATAAATCACAAAGGAGCTGAAATCTGCACAATGTCATCTTACCTTATGCAACTGTAGTGTTTGAAAGTGCTGGCAGCTTTCTGGCATTCCAAGCACAGCTGAATAGCTCCTGGATAGTCCTCTTCCTTCGGATAAAACAAAACAGAAAGCTAATTTGACTTTTGAAGCAAACACTGCAGTACCCATTTTTGCTTACATGCTTATGAATAAACATTAAGAACAAATATTTTGCCTCACGTCTATATAGTAAAGGAAATGAGTGAGGGTCTGTTGCACAACTTAATGTGGATGCAGTTCAGAATTAGAAACAGACAACACTTAAGCAACAAGCAACAGCAAACACTACGTATTACATTACCTTATGCAAACTAATTGCTGTTTTGTTTACTTACGTATTCATACACAACATATCAAAAAGTCTTTATTACAAAACAACTAACAGTCTCCCAGTTAACTTTCAAACCTTTTTTAATACAATGTGATCAATTTATGAGAAAGGAAAGAAGTTCAGGCACTGGCAGGCTACTGCCATAGTTTACAAAACCTAAAAAGAGACAAGGGAGACACTCCAACATTATGCCCAAATAAACACTATTTAATTTGACACATTGTCTAGCTAATTAGAAATTAATTTAAAGACAACTGGCACATTCAAGGCCCCAGGACAAAAAGAACATACTTTAGAAAAAAATAAAGACATATTTTCCTAAATTACAAGAAGAATATCCAATAGGTAGACAGATAAATCAGGACGTACAGGAAGATTCCAGGACAAAATCAAAAACATACACACAAAAATGTAGAACCCCCAGATCTTGCCAACAGAACATGGGCAGCACCTTGGGTATAACTACTGGTTTTGTATTCTATTAGATATGAGGCCAGAAAGGCTCTTGGAGGAAGGAAAACCCTCTTTAATAGCTAATAGCTTCCCTCTTTTGTCCTAATTACATCAGTTATATTACACGCTTCAGAGAGCTCAAATGCAAAGCTGTTACTGGAATTTCAAAGTCATCGACTGAAAAGTAAAAACGCAAGGGCAATTTATGTTGAGCTATTATCAGAAAGGAGTTTCTGAAATTAAATTGGCTTTAACAGCAGAATTCTAATGCAGATCAAGTTTAGCTAAAATCACAAAAAAAAAACAACCCACGTATTATCCATTAGGTGAAAATAGAACAGTACATTGGTCTAAAACGATTGCTGCATTTTCAGCTCTTTGCTTCTTTCTCCATTGGAAACTTGGTATTTGCTTCACTAAGTACCAGGGAGGTCCCAGTTGACTGTGACGCCCATCTACAAGAATGGCCAGAGAGACTACAGGCCTGTCAGTCTGACCCTGGTGTTGAGGAAGATAACGGAGCAAATGATCTTGAATAACATCATAAGACACATACAAGTGAACCATATGATGAGGCCCAGTCAACACGGGTTTATGAAAGGCAGGTCCTGTTTGCGCAAACTGATCTCCTTCTACGACAAGGTGACCCAACTAGTAGATGAGTGAAATGCTGTGGATATTGTGTACTTAGACTTCAGTAAGGCCTTTGACACCGTATCCCACAGCATTCTTCTGGAGAAGCTGGCAGCTCATGGCCTGGGTGGGTGTACTCTGTAATGGACAAAGAACTGGCTGGAGGGACGGGCCCAAAGAGTTGTGGTGAATGGAACCAAATCCGGTTGGAGGGCGGTCACGAGTGGTGTTCCCCAGGGCTCAGTACTGGGGCCAGTTCTGTATAATCTCTTTATCAATGATCTGGATGAGGGGATTGAGTGCACCCTTAGTAAATTTGCAGACGATACCAAATTGGGTGGGAATGTTGAGCTGCTAGAGGGTAGGAAGGCCATACAGAGGGATCTGGACCAGTTGGATCGTTGGGCTGAGGCCAATTGTATGAAGTTTAACAAGGCTGAGTGCCGGGTCCTGCACTTGAGTCACAACAACCCCAGGCAGCGCTACAGGCTCGGGGAAGAGTGGCTGGAAAGTGCCTGGCAGAAAGGGATCCGGGGGTGTTGACTGACAGCAGCTGAACATGAACCAGTGGTGTGCCCAGGGGGCCAAAAAGGCCAACAGCATCCTGACTTCTATCAGGAACAGTGTGGCCAGCAGGATGACAAAAGTGATTGTGGCACTGTATTCGGCACTGGTGAGGCCACACCTTGAATCCTGTGTTCAGTTTTGGGCCCTCATCATAAGAAAGACACTGAGGTAGTAGAGAGAGTGCAGAGGAGGCAACGAAGCTGGTGAGGGGCCTGGAGCACAAGTCTGATGAGGAACAGCTGAGGAAACTGGGGCTGTTCAGCCTGGAGAAAAGGAGGCTGAGGGGAGACCTTATCACCGTCTACAACTACCTGAAAG